>CM075744.1:50230815-50830815 GCA_037974335.1 Prionace glauca | reverse complement strand
TGAGATAAACACTTGACCACTTTCTCATTTCATTGTGATACACACATTACCAGAATATCAAGCAAATGGCATTCATTACTCGCAGGCAGTCAGTGTGTCTTTGGAACCTATTGGGGATTTCTTTCAACTTGCTGAACTCATTGAGATAAGGACTTTACCACTATCTCATTGCATTGAGATAAACACATTGGCAGAATTTCAGTGAAATTGCATTCACTCCTCGAAGGAATTCAGAGGAACCTTGGAACCTATTGTGGATTTCCCCCAACTTGCTGATCCCATCGAGATAAGCACTATACAACTTTCTCATTTCATTGAGATACACGCATTGGCAGAATGTCAGTCAAATTACATTCACTACTCGAAGGTATTCAGAGAAACTTTGGAATATATTGCGGATTTCTTCCAACTTGCTGAAGTCATCGAGATAAGAACTTTACCATTAACTCATTTCATTGAGCTACACACACTGGCAGAATATCAGACAAATGGCATTCACTGCTCGAAGGTATTCAGAGTAACTTTGGAACCGATTGTGGATTTCTTGCAACTTGCTGAACTCATGGAGACAAGGACTTTACCACTTTCTCATTTCATTGTGATACACGCTTAGACAGAATAACAGCCAATGGCATTCACTGCTCGACTGTATTCAGAGAAACTTTGGAACCGATTGTGGATTTCTTGCAACTTGCTGAACTCGTGGAGACAAAGACTTTACCACTTTCTCATTTCATTGAGATACACGCATTGGCAGAGTATCAACCAAAGTTCATTCACTGCTCCAAGGCATTCAGTGAATCTTTGGAACCTGTTGGGGATATCTTACAACTTGCTGAACTCATTGAGATAAGGACTTTACCACTTTCTCAATTCATTGAGATAAACACATTGGCAGAATTTCAGTCAAATTGCATTCACTACTCGAAGGAATTCAGAGAAACCTTAGAACCTATTGTGGATTTCCCCCAACTTGAAGCTCACGTCGAGATAAGCACTATACAACTTTCTCATTTCATTGAGATACACACACTGGCAGAATATCAGACAAATGGCATTCACTGCTCGAAGGTATTCAGAGTAACTTTGGAACCGATTGTGGATTTCTTGCAACTTGCTTAACTCATGGAGACAAGGACTTTACCACTTTCTCATTTCATTGGGATACACGCATAGACAGAAGAACAGCCAATGGCATTCACTGCTCGACTGTATTCAGAGAAACTTTCGAACCGATTGTGGATTTCTTCCAACTTGCTGAACTCGTGGAGACAAATACTTTACCACTTTCTCATTTCATTGAGATACACGCATTGGCAGAGTATCAACCAAAGTTCATTCACTGCTCCAAGGCATTCAGTGAATCTTTGGAACCTATTGGGGATATCTCACAACTTGCTGAACTCATTGAGATAAGGACTTTACCACTTTCTCAATTCATTGAGATAAACACATTGGCAGAATTTCATCCAAATTGCTCGAAGGAATTCAGAGAAACCTTAGAACCTATTGTGGATTTCCCCCAACTTGCTGAACTCATCGAGATAAGCACTATACAACTTTCTCATTTCATTGAGATACACGCATTGGCAGAATATCAGCCAAATTGCATTCACTACTCGAAGGTATTCAGAGAAAATTTGGAACCTATTGCGGATTTCTTCCAACTTGCTGAAGTCATCGAGATAAGCACTATATAACTTTCTCATTTCATTGAGATACACGCATTGGCAGAATATCAGTCAAATTGCATTCACTACTCGAAGGTATTGCGAGAAACTTTGGAACCTATTGTGGATTTCATCCAATTTGCTGAACTGAATGAGATAAACACTTGACCACTTTCTCATTTCATTGTGATACACACACTAGCAGAATATCAGGCAAATGGCATTCATTACTCGCAGGCAGTCAGTGAATCTTTGGAACCTATTGGGGATTTCTTTCAACTTGCTGAACCCATTGAGATAAGAAATTTACCACTATCTCATTGCATTGAGATAAACACATTGGCAGAATTTCAGTCAAATTGCATTCACTACTCGAAGGAATTCAGAGAAACCTTGGAACCTATTATGGATTTCCCCCAACTTGAAGATCACATCGAGATAAAGCACTATACAACTTTCTCATTTCATTGAGATACACGCATTGGCAGAATATTAGTCAAATTACATTCACTACTCGAAGGTATTCAGACAAACTTTGGAATATATTGAGGATTTCTTCCAACTTGCTGAAGTCATCGAGATAAGAACTTTACCATTATCTCATTTCATTGAGCTACACACACTGGCAAAATATCACACAAATGGCATTCACTGCTCCAAGGTATTGCGAGAAACTTTGGAACCTATTGTGGATTTCTTCCAATTTGCTGAACTGAATGAGATAAACACTTGACCACTTTCTCATTTCATTGTGATACACACATTACCAGAATATCAAGCAAATGGCATTCATTACTCGCAGGCAGTCAGTGTGTCTTTGGAACCTATTGGGGATTTCTTTCAACTTGCTGAACTCATTGAGATAAGGACTTTACCACTATCTCATTGCATTGAGATAAACACATTGGCAGAATTTCAGTGAAATTGCATTCACTCCTCGAAGGAATTCAGAGGAACCTTGGAACCTATTGTGGATTTCCCCCAACTTGCTGATCCCATCGAGATAAGCACTATACAACTTTCTCATTTCATTGAGATACACGCATTGGCAGAATGTCAGTCAAATTACATTCACTACTCGAAGGTATTCAGAGAAACTTTGGAATATATTGCGGATTTCTTCCAACTTGCTGAAGTCATCGAGATAAGAACTTTACCATTAACTCATTTCATTGAGCTACACACACTGGCAGAATATCAGACAAATGGCATTCACTGCTCGAAGGTATTCAGAGTAACTTTGGAACCGATTGTGGATTTCTTGCAACTTGCTGAACTCATGGAGACAAGGACTTTACCACTTTCTCATTTCATTGTGATACACGCATAGACAGAATAACAGCCAATGGCATTCACTGCTCGACTGTATTCAGAGAAACTTTGGAACCGATTGTGGATTTCTTGCAACTTGCTGAACTCGTGGAGACAAAGACTTTACCACTTTCTCATTTCATTGAGATACACGCATTGGCAGAGTATCAACCAAAGTTCATTCACGCTCCAAGGCATTCAGTGAATCTTTGGAACCTGTTGGGGATATCTTACAACTTGCTGAACTCATTGAGATAAGGACTTTACCACTTTCTCAATTCATTGAGATAAACACATTGGCAGAATTTCATCCAAATTGCTCGAAGGAATTCAGAGAAACCTTAGAACCTATTGTGGATTTCCCCCAACTTGCTGAACTCATCGAGATAAGCACTATACAACTTTCTCATTTCATTGAGATACACGCATTGGCAGAATATCAGCCAAATTGCATTCACTACTCGAAGGTATTCAGAGAAACTTTGGAACCTATTGCGGATTTCTTCCAACTTGCTGAAGTTATCGAGATAAGCACTATATAACTTTCTCATTTCATTGAGATACACGCATTGGCAGAATATCAGTCAAATTGCATTCACTACTCGAAGGTATTGCGAGAAACTTTGGAACCTATTGTGGATTTCATCCAATTTGCTGAACTGAATGAGATAAACACTTGACCACTTTCTCATTTCATTGTGATACACACATTAGCAGAATATCAGGCAAATGGCATTCATTACTCGCAGGCAGTCAGTGAATCTTTGGAACCTATTGGGGATTTCTTTCAACTTGCTGAACCCATTGAGATAAGAACTTTACCACTATCTCATTGCATTGAGATAAACACATTGGCAGAATTTCAGTCAAATTGCATTCACTACTCGAAGGAATTCAGAGAAACCTTGGAACCTATTATGGATTTCCCCGAACTTGAAGATCACATCGAGATAAAGCACTATACAACTTTCTCATTTCATTGAGATACACGCGTTGGCAGAATATTAGTCAAATTACATTCACTACTCGAAGGTATTCAGACAAACTTTGGAATATATTGAGGATTTCTTCCAACTTGCTGAAGTCATCGAGATAAGAACTTTACCATTATCTCATTTCATTGAGCTACACACACTGGCAAAATATCACACAAATGGCATTCACTGCTCCAAGGTATTGCGAGAAACTTTGTAACCTATTGTGGATTTCTTCCAATTTGCTGAACTGAATGAGATAAACACTTGACCACTTTCTCATTTCATTGTGATACACACATTAGCAGAATATCAAGCAAATGGCATTCATTACTCGCAGGCAGTCAGTGAATCTTTGGAACCTATTGGGGATTTCTTTCAACTTGCTGAACTCATTGAGATAAGGACTTTACCACTATCTCATTGCATTGAGATAAACACATCGGCAGAATTTCAGTCAAATTGCATTCACTGCTCGAAGGAATTCAGAGAAACCTTGGAACCTATTGTGGATTTCCCCCAACTTGCTGATCCCATCGAGATAAGCACTATACAACTTTCTCATTTCATTGAGATACACGCATTGGCAGAATATCAGTCAAATTACATTCACTACTCGAAGGTATTCAGAGAAACTTTGGAATATATTGCGGATTTCTTCCAACTTGCTGAAGTCATCGAGATAAAAACTTTACCATTATCTCATTTCATTGAGCTATACACACTGGCAAAATATCAGCCAAATGGCATTCATTGCTCCAAGGTATTGCGAGAAACTTTGGAACCTATTGTGGATTTCTTCCAATTTGCTGAACTGAATGAGATAAACACTTGACCACTTTCTCATTTCATTGTGATACACACATTAGCAGAATATCAGGCAAATGGCATTCACTACTCGCAGGCAGTCAGTGAATCTTTGGAACCTATTGGGGATTTCTTTCAACTTGCTGAACTCATTGAGATAAGGACTTTACCACTTTCTCATTTCATTGAGATACACACACTGGAAGAATATCAGAGAAATGGCATTCACTGCTCGAAGGTATTCAGAGAAACCTTGGAACCTATTGTGGATTTCCCCCAACTTGCTGATCTCATCGAGATAAGCACTATACAACTTTCTCATTTCATTGAGATACACACTCATAGACAGAATAACAGCCAATGGCATTCACTGCTCGACTGTATTCAGAGAAACTTTGGAACCGATTGTGGATTTCTTGCAACTTGCTGAACTCGTGGAGACAAATACTTTACCACTTTCTCATTTCATTGAGATACACGCATTGGCAGAGTAACAACCAAAGTTCATTCACTGCTCCAAGGCATTCAGTGAATCTTTGGAACCTATTGGGGATATCTCACAACTTGCTGAACTCATTGAGATAAGGTCTTTACCACTTTCTCAATTCATTGAGATAAACACATTGGCAGAATTTCAGTCAAATTGCATTCACTACTCGAAGGAATTCAGAGAAACCTTGGAACCTACTGTGGATTTCCCCCAACTTGAAGCTCACATCGAGATAAGCACTATACAACTTTCTCATTTCATTGAGATACACACACTGGCAGAATATCAGACAAATGGCATTCACTGCTCGAAGGTATTCAGAGTAACTTTGGAACCGATTGTGGATTTCTTGCAACTTGCTGAACTCATGGAGACAAGGACTTTACCACTTTCTCATTTCATTGGGATGCACGCATAGACAGAATAACAGCCAATGGCATTCACTGCTCGACTGTATTCAGAGAAACTTTGGAACCGATTGTGGATTTCTTGCAACTTGCTGAACTCGTGGAGACAAAGACTTTACCACTTTCTCATTTCATTGAGATATACGCATTGGCAGAGTATCAACCAAAGTTCATTCACTGCTCCAAGGCATTCAGTGAATCTTTGGAACCTGTTGGGGATATCTTACAACTTGCTGAACTCATTGAGATAAGGACTTTACCACTTTCTCAATTCATTGAGATAAACACATTGGCAGAATTTCATCCAAATTGCTCGAAGGAATTCAGAGAAACCTTAGAACCTATTGTGGATTTCCCCCAACTTGCTGAACTCATCGAGATAAGCACTATACAACTTTCTCATTTCATTGAGATAAACACATTGGCAGAATTTCAGTGAAATTGCATTCACTGCTCGAAGGAATTCAGAGAAACCTTGGAACCTATTGTGGATTTCCCCCAACTTGCTGATCCCATCGAGATAAGCACTATACAACTTTCTCATTTCATTGAGATACACGCATTGGCAGAATGTCAGTCAAATTACATTCACTACTCGAAGGTATTCAGAGAAACTTTGGAATATATTGCGGATTTCTTCCAACTTGCTGAAGTCATCGAGATAAGAACTTTACCATTAACTCATTTCATTTAGCTACACACACTGGCAGAATATCAGACAAATGGCATTCACTGCTCGAAGGTATTCAGAGTAACTTTGGAACCGATTGTGGATTTCTTGCAACTTGCTGAACTCATGGAGACAAGGACTTTACCACTTTCTCATTTCATTGTGATACATGCATAGACAGAATAACAGCCAATGGCATTCACTGCTCGACTGTATTCAGAGAAACTTTGGAACCGATTGTGGATTTCTTGCAACTTGCTGAACTCGTGGAGACAAAGACTTTACCACTTTCTCATTTCATTGAGATACACGCATTGGCAGAGTATCAACCAAAGTTCATTCACTGCTCCAAGGCATTCAGTGAATCTTTGGAACCTGTTGGGGATATCTTACAACTTGCTGAACTCATTGAGATAAGGACTTTACCACTTTCTCAATTCATTGAGATAAACACATTGGCAGAATTTCATCCAAATTGCTCGAAGGAATTCAGAGAAACCTTAGAACCTATTGTGGATTTCCCCCAACTTGCTGAACTCATCGAGATAAGCACAAAACAACTTTCTCATTTCATTGAGATACACGCATTGGCAGAATATCAGCCAAATTGCATTCACTACACGAAGGTATTCAGAGAAACTTTGGAACCTATTGTGGATTTCCCCCAACTTGCTGATCTCATCGAGATAAGCACTATACAACTTTCTCATTTCATTGAGATACACGCATTGGCAGAATATCAGCCAAATTACATTCACTACTCGAAGGTATTCAGACAAACTTTGGAATATATTGAGGATTTCTTCCAACTTGCTGAAGTCATCGAGATAAGAACTTTACCATTATCTCATTTCATTGAGCTACATACACTGGCAAAATATCACACAAATGGCATTCACTGCTCCAAGGTATTGCGAGAAACTTTGTAACCTATTGTGGATTGCTTCCAATTTGCTGAACTGAATGAGATAAACACTTGACCACTTTCTCATTTCATTGTGATACACACAGTAGCAGAATATCAAGCAAATGGCATTCATTACTCGCAGGCAGTCAGTGAATCTTTGGAACCTATTGGGGATTTCTTTCAACTTGCTGAACTCATTGAGATAAGGACTTTACCACTATCTCATTGCATTGAGATAAACACATCGGCAGAATTTCAGTCAAATTGCATTCACTGCTCGAAGGAATTCAGAGAAACCTTGGAACCTATTGTGGATTTCCCCCAACTTGCTGATCCCATCGAGATAAGCACTATACAACTTTCTCATTTCATTGCGATACACGCATTGGCAGAATATCAGTCAAATTACATTCACTACTCGAAGGTATTCAGAGAAACTTTGGAATATATTGCGGATTTCTTCCAACTTGCTGAAGTCATCGAGATAAAAACTTTACCATTATCTCATTTCATTGAGCTATACACACTGGCAAAATATCAGCCAAATGGCATTCATTGCTCCAAGGTATTGCGAGAAACTTTGGAACCTATTGTGGATTTCTTCCAATTTGCTGAACTGAATGAGATAAACACTTGACCACTTTCTCATTTCATTGTGATACACACATTAGCAGAATATCAGGCAAATGGCATTCACTACTCGCAGGCAGTCAGTGAATCTTTGGAACCTATTGGGGATTTCTTTCAACTTGCTGAACTCATTGAGATAAGGACTTTACCACTATCTCATTGCATTGAGATAAACACATTGGCAGAATTTCAGTCAAATTGCATTCACTACTCGAAGGAATTCAGAGAAACCTTGGAACCTACTGTGGATTTCCCCCAACTTGAAGCTCACATCGAGATAAGCACTATACAACTTTCTCATTTCATTGAGATACACACACTGGCAGAATATCAGACAAATGGCATTCACTGCTCGAAGGTATTCAGAGTAACTTTGGAACCGATTGTGGATTTCTTGCAACTTGCTGAACTCATGGAGACAAGGACTTTACCACTTTCTCATTTCATTGGGATACACGCATAGACAGAATAACAGCCAATGGCATTCAGTGCTCGACTGTATTCAGAGAAACTTTGGAACCGATTGTGGATTTCTTGCAACTTGCTGAAATCGTGGAGACAAAGACTTTACCACTTTCTCATTTCATTGAGATACACGCATTGGCAGAGTATCAACCAAAGTTCATTCACTGCTCCAAGGCATTCAGTGAATCTTTGGAACCTATTGGGGATATCTTACAACTTGCTGAACTCATTGAGATAAGGACTTTACCACTTTCTCAATTCATTGAGATAAACACATTGGCAGAATTTCATCCAAATTGCTCGAAGGAATTCAGAGAAACCTTAGAACCTATTGTGGATTTCCCCCAACTTGCTGATCTCATCGAGATAAGCACTATACAACTTTCTCATTTCATTGAGATACACGCATTGGCAGAATATCAGCCAAATTACATTCACTACTCGAAGGTATTCAGACAAACTTTGGAATATATTGAGGATTTCTTCCAACTTGCTGAAGTCATCGAGATAAAAACTTTACCATTATCTCATTTCATTGAGCTATACACACTGGCAAAATATCAGCCAAATGGCATTCATTGCTCCAAGGTATTGCGAGAAACTTTGGAACATATTGTGGATTTCTTCCAATTTGCTGAACTGAATGAGATAAACACTTGACCACTTTCTCATTTCATTGTGATACACACATTAGCAGAATATCAGGCAAATGGCATTCACTACTCGCAGGCAGTCAGTGAATCTTTGGAACCTATTGGGGATTTCTTTCAACTTGCTGAACTCATTGAGATAAGGACTTTACCACTATCTCATTGCATTGAGATAAACACATTGGCAGAATTTCAGTCAAATTGCATTCACTACTCGAAGGAATTCAGAGAAACCTTGGAACCTACTGTGGATTTCCCCCAACTTGAAGCTCACATCGAGATAAGCACTATACAACTTTCTCATTTCATTGAGATACACACACTGGCAGAATATCAGACAAATGGCATTCACTGCTCGAAGGTATTCAGAGTAACTTTGGAACCGATTGTGGATTTCTTGCAACTTGCTGAACTCATGGAGACAAGGACTTTACCACTTTCTCATTTCATTGGGATACACGCATAGACAGAATAACAGCCAATGGCATTCAGTGCTCGACTGTATTCAGTGAAACTTTGGAACCGATTGTGGATTTCTTGCAACTTGCTGAACTCGTGGAGACAAAGACTTTACCACTTTCTCATTTCATTGAGATACACGCATTGGCAGAGTATCAACCAAAGTTCATTCACTGCTCCAAGGCATTCAGTGAATCTTTGGAACCTTTGGGGATATCTTACAACTTGCTGAACTCATTGAGATAAGGACTTTACCACTTTCTCAATTCATTGAGATAAACACATTGGCAGAATTTCATCCAAATTGCTCGAAGGAATTCAGAGAAACCTTAGAACCTATTGTGGATTTCCCCCAACTTGCTGAACTCATCGAGATAAGCACTGTACAATTTTCTCATATCATTGAGATACACGCATTGGCAGAATATCAGCCAAATTGCATTCACTACTCGAAGGTATTCAGAGAAACTTTGGAACCTATTGCGGATTTCTTCCAACTTGCTGAAGTCATCGAGATAAGCACTATATAACTTTCTCATTTCATTGAGATACACGCATTGGCAGAATATCAGTCAAATTGCATTCACTACTCGAAGGTATTGCGAGAAACTTTGGAACCTATTGTGGATTTCATCCAATTTGCTGAACTGAATGAGATAAACACTTGACCACTTTCTCATTTCATTGTGATACACACACTAGCAGAATATCAGGCAAATGGCATTCATTACTCGCAGGCAGTCAGTGAATCTTTGGAACCTATTGGGGATTTCTTTCAACTTGCTGAACCCATTGAGATAAGAAATTTACCACTATCTCATTGCATTGAGATAAACACATTGGCAGAATTTCAGTCAAATTGCATTCACTACTCGAAGGAATTCAGAGAAACCTTGGAACCTATTATGGATTTCCCCCAACTTGAAGATCACATCGAGATAAAGCACTATACAACTTTCTCATTTCATTGAGATACACGCATTGGCAGAATATTAGTCAAATTACATTCACTACTCGAAGGTATTCAGACAAACTTTGGAATATATTGAGGATTTCTTCCAACTTGCTGAAGTCATCGAGATAAGAACTTTACCATTATCTCATTTCATTGAGCTACACACACTGGCAAAATATCACACAAATGGCATTCACTGCTCCAAGGTATTGCGAGAAACTTTGGAACCTATTGTGGATTTCTTCCAATTTGCTGAACTGAATGAGATAAACACTTGACCACTTTCTCATTTCATTGTGATACACACATTACCAGAATATCAAGCAAATGGCATTCATTACTCGCAGGCAGTCAGTGTGTCTTTGGAACCTATTGGGGATTTCTTTCAACTTGCTGAACTCATTGAGATAAGGACTTTACCACTATCTCATTGCATTGAGATAAACACATTGGCAGAATTTCAGTGAAATTGCATTCACTCCTCGAAGGAATTCAGAGGAACCTTGGAACCTATTGTGGATTTCCCCCAACTTGCTGATCCCATCGAGATAAGCACTATACAACTTTCTCATTTCATTGAGATACACGCATTGGCAGAATGTCAGTCAAATTACATTCACTACTCGAAGGTATTCAGAGAAACTTTGGAATATATTGCGGATTTCTTCCAACTTGCTGAAGTCATCGAGATAAGAACTTTACCATTAACTCATTTCATTGAGCTACACACACTGGCAGAATATCAGACAAATGGCATTCACTGCTCGAAGGTATTCAGAGTAACTTTGGAACCGATTGTGGATTTCTTGCAACTTGCTGAACTCATGGAGACAAGGACTTTACCACTTTCTCATTTCATTGTGATACACGCATAGACAGAATAACAGCCAATGGCATTCACTGCTCGACTGTATTCAGAGAAACTTTGGAACCGATTGTGGATTTCTTGCAACTTGCTGAACTCGTGGAGACAAAGACTTTACCACTTTCTCATTTCATTGAGATACACGCATTGGCAGAGTATCAACCAAAGTTCATTCACTGCTCCAAGGCATTCAGTGAATCTTTGGAACCTGTTGGGGATATCTTACAACTTGCTGAACTCATTGAGATAAGGACTTTACCACTTTCTCAATTCATTGAGATAAACACATTGGCAGAATTTCATCCAAATTGCTCGAAGGAATTCAGAGAAACCTTAGAACCTATTGTGGATTTCCCCCAACTTGCTGAACTCATCGAGATAAGCACTATACAACTTTCTCATTTCATTGAGATACACGCATTGGCAGAATATCAGCCAAATTGCATTCACTACTCGAAGGTATTCAGAGAAACTTTGGAACCTATTGCGGATTTCTTCCAACTTGCTGAAGTTATCGAGATAAGCACTATATAACTTTCTCATTTCATTGAGATACACGCATTGGCAGAATATCAGTCAAATTGCATTCACTACTCGAAGGTATTGCGAGAAACTTTGGAACCTATTGTGGATTTCATCCAATTTGCTGAACTGAATGAGATAAACACTTGACCACTTTCTCATTTCATTGTGATACACACATTAGCAGAATATCAGGCAAATGGCATTCATTACTCGCAGGCAGTCAGTGAATCTTTGGAACCTATTGGGGATTTCTTTCAACTTGCTGAACCCATTGAGATAAGAACTTTACCACTATCTCATTGCATTGAGATAAACACATTGGCAGAATTTCAGTCAAATTGCATTCACTACTCGAAGGAATTCAGAGAAACCTTGGAACCTATTATGGATTTCCCCGAACTTGAAGATCACATCGAGATAAAGCACTATACAACTTTCTCATTTCATTGAGATACACGCGTTGGCAGAATATTAGTCAAATTACATTCACTACTCGAAGGTATTCAGACAAACTTTGGAATATATTGAGGATTTCTTCCAACTTGCTGAAGTCATCGAGATAAGAACTTTACCATTATCTCATTTCATTGAGCTACACACACTGGCAAAATATCACACAAATGGCATTCACTGCTCCAAGGTATTGCGAGAAACTTTGTAACCTATTGTGGATTTCTTCCAATTTGCTGAACTGAATGAGATAAACACTTGACCACTTTCTCATTTCATTGTGATACACACATTAGCAGAATATCAAGCAAATGGCATTCATTACTCGCAGGCAGTCAGTGAATCTTTGGAACCTATTGGGGATTTCTTTCAACTTGCTGAACTCATTGAGATAAGGACTTTACCACTATCTCATTGCATTGAGATAAACACATCGGCAGAATTTCAGTCAAATTGCATTCACTGCTCGAAGGAATTCAGAGAAACCTTGGAACCTATTGTGGATTTCCCCCAACTTGCTGATCCCATCGAGATAAGCACTATACAACTTTCTCATTTCATTGAGATACACGCATTGGCAGAATATCAGTCAAATTACATTCACTACTCGAAGGTATTCAGAGAAACTTTGGAATATATTGCGGATTTCTTCCAACTTGCTGAAGTCATCGAGATAAAAACTTTACCATTATCTCATTTCATTGAGCTATACACACTGGCAAAATATCAGCCAAATGGCATTCATTGCTCCAAGGTATTGCGAGAAACTTTGGAACCTATTGTGGATTTCTTCCAATTTGCTGAACTGAATGAGATAAACACTTGACCACTTTCTCATTTCATTGTGATACACACATTAGCAGAATATCAGGCAAATGGCATTCACTACTCGCAGGCAGTCAGTGAATCTTTGGAACCTATTGGGGATTTCTTTCAACTTGCTGAACTCATTGAGATAAGGACTTTACCACTTTCTCATTTCATTGAGATACACACACTGGAAGAATATCAGAGAAATGGCATTCACTGCTCGAAGGTATTCAGAGAAACCTTGGAACCTATTGTGGATTTCCCCCAACTTGCTGATCTCATCGAGATAAGCACTATACAACTTTCTCATTTCATTGAGATACACACTCATAGACAGAATAACAGCCAATGGCATTCACTGCTCGACTGTATTCAGAGAAACTTTGGAACCGATTGTGGATTTCTTGCAACTTGCTGAACTCGTGGAGACAAATACTTTACCACTTTCTCATTTCATTGAGATACACGCATTGGCAGAGTAACAACCAAAGTTCATTCACTGCTCCAAGGCATTCAGTGAATCTTTGGAACCTATTGGGGATATCTCACAACTTGCTGAACTCATTGAGATAAGGTCTTTACCACTTTCTCAATTCATTGAGATAAACACATTGGCAGAATTTCAGTCAAATTGCATTCACTACTCGAAGGAATTCAGAGAAACCTTGGAACCTACTGTGGATTTCCCCCAACTTGAAGCTCACATCGAGATAAGCACTATACAACTTTCTCATTTCATTGAGATACACACACTGGCAGAATATCAGACAAATGGCATTCACTGCTCGAAGGTATTCAGAGTAACTTTGGAACCGATTGTGGATTTCTTGCAACTTGCTGAACTCATGGAGACAAGGACTTTACCACTTTCTCATTTCATTGGGATGCACGCATAGACAGAATAACAGCCAATGGCATTCAGTGCTCGACTGTATTCAGAGAAACTTTGGAACCGATTGTGGATTTCTTGCAACTTGCTGAACTCGTGGAGACAAAGACTTTACCACTTTCTCATTTCATTGAGATACACGCATTGGCAGAGTATCAACCAAAGTTCATTCACTGCTCCAAGGCATTCAGTGAATCTTTGGAACCTGTTGGGGATATCTTACAACTTGCTGAACTCATTGAGATAAGGACTTTACCACTTTCTCAATTCATTGAGATAAACACATTGGCAGAATTTCATCCAAATTGCTCGAAGGAATTCAGAGAAACCTTAGAACCTATTGTGGATTTCCCCCAACTTGCTGAACTCATCGAGATAAGCACTATACAACTTTCTCATTTCATTGAGATAAACACATTGGCAGAATTTCAGTGAAATTGCATTCACTGCTCGAAGGAATTCAGAGAAACCTTGGAACCTATTGTGGATTTCCCCCAACTTGCTGATCCCATCGAGATAAGCACTATACAACTTTCTCATTTCATTGAGATACACGCATTGGCAGAATGTCAGTCAAATTACATTCACTACTCGAAGGTATTCAGAGAAACTTTGGAATATATTGCGGATTTCTTCCAACTTGCTGAAGTCATCGAGATAAGAACTTTACCATTAACTCATTTCATTTAGCTACACACACTGGCAGAATATCAGACAAATGGCATTCACTGCTCGAAGGTATTCAGAGTAACTTTGGAACCGATTGTGGATTTCTTGCAACTTGCTGAACTCATGGAGACAAGGACTTTACCACTTTCTCATTTCATTGTGATACATGCATAGACAGAATAACAGCCAATGGCATTCACTGCTCGACTGTATTCAGAGAAACTTTGGAACCGATTGTGGATTTCTTGCAACTTGCTGAACTCGTGGAGACAAAGACTTTACCACTTTCTCATTTCATTGAGATACACGCATTGGCAGAGTATCAACCAAAGTTCATTCACTGCTCCAAGGCATTCAGTGAATCTTTGGAACCTGTTGGGGATATCTTACAACTTGCTGAACTCATTGAGATAAGGACTTTACCACTTTCTCAATTCATTGAGATAAACACATTGGCAGAATTTCATCCAAATTGCTCGAAGGAATTCAGAGAAACCTTAGAACCTATTGTGGATTTCCCCCAACTTGCTGAACTCATCGAGATAAGCACAAAACAACTTTCTCATTTCATTGAGATACACGCATTGGCAGAATATCAGCCAAATTGCATTCACTACACGAAGGTATTCAGAGAAACTTTGGAACCTATTGTGGATTTCCCCCAACTTGCTGATCTCATCGAGATAAGCACTATACAACTTTCTCATTTCATTGAGATACACGCATTGGCAGAATATCAGCCAAATTACATTCACTACTCGAAGGTATTCAGACAAACTTTGGAATATATTGAGGATTTCTTCCAACTTGCTGAAGTCATCGAGATAAGAACTTTACCATTATCTCATTTCATTGAGCTACATACACTGGCAAAATATCACACAAATGGCATTCACTGCTCCAAGGTATTGCGAGAAACTTTGTAACCTATTGTGGATTGCTTCCAATTTGCTGAACTGAATGAGATAAACACTTGACCACTTTCTCATTTCATTGTGATACACACAGTAGCAGAATATCAAGCAAATGGCATTCATTACTCGCAGGCAGTCAGTGAATCTTTGGAACCTATTGGGGATTTCTTTCAACTTGCTGAACTCATTGAGATAAGGACTTTACCACTATCTCATTGCATTGAGATAAACACATCGGCAGAATTTCAGTCAAATTGCATTCACTGCTCGAAGGAATTCAGAGAAACCTTGGAACCTATTGTGGATTTCCCCCAACTTGCTGATCCCATCGAGATAAGCACTATACAACTTTCTCATTTCATTGCGATACACGCATTGGCAGAATATCAGTCAAATTACATTCACTACTCGAAGGTATTCAGAGAAACTTTGGAATATATTGCGGATTTCTTCCAACTTGCTGAAGTCATCGAGATAAAAACTTTACCATTATCTCATTTCATTGAGCTATACACACTGGCAAAATATCAGCCAAATGGCATTCATTGCTCCAAGGTATTGCGAGAAACTTTGGAACCTATTGTGGATTTCTTCCAATTTGCTGAACTGAATGAGATAAACACTTGACCACTTTCTCATTTCATTGTGATACACACATTAGCAGAATATCAGGCAAATGGCATTCACTACTCGCAGGCAGTCAGTGAATCTTTGGAACCTATTGGGGATTTCTTTCAACTTGCTGAACTCATTGAGATAAGGACTTTACCACTATCTCATTGCATTGAGATAAACACATTGGCAGAATTTCAGTCAAATTGCATTCACTACTCGAAGGAATTCAGAGAAACCTTGGAACCTACTGTGGATTTCCCCCAACTTGAAGCTCACATCGAGATAAGCACTATACAACTTTCTCATTTCATTGAGATACACACACTGGCAGAATATCAGACAAATGGCATTCACTGCTCGAAGGTATTCAGAGTAACTTTGGAACCGATTGTGGATTTCTTGCAACTTGCTGAACTCATGGAGACAAGGACTTTACCACTTTCTCATTTCATTGGGATACACGCATAGACAGAATAACAGCCAATGGCATTCAGTGCTCGACTGTATTCAGAGAAACTTTGGAACCGATTGTGGATTTCTTGCAACTTGCTGAAATCGTGGAGACAAAGACTTTACCACTTTCTCATTTCATTGAGATACACGCATTGGCAGAGTATCAACCAAAGTTCATTCACTGCTCCAAGGCATTCAGTGAATCTTTGGAACCTATTGGGGATATCTTACAACTTGCTGAACTCATTGAGATAAGGACTTTACCACTTTCTCAATTCATTGAGATAAACACATTGGCAGAATTTCATCCAAATTGCTCGAAGGAATTCAGAGAAACCTTAGAACCTATTGTGGATTTCCCCCAACTTGCTGATCTCATCGAGATAAGCACTATACAACTTTCTCATTTCATTGAGATACACGCATTGGCAGAATATCAGCCAAATTACATTCACTACTCGAAGGTATTCAGACAAACTTTGGAATATATTGAGGATTTCTTCCAACTTGCTGAAGTCATCGAGATAAAAACTTTACCATTATCTCATTTCATTGAGCTATACACACTGGCAAAATATCAGCCAAATGGCATTCATTGCTCCAAGGTATTGCGAGAAACTTTGGAACCTATTGTGGATTTCTTCCAATTTGCTGAACTGAATGAGATAAACACTTGACCACTTTCTCATTTCATTGTGATACACACATTAGCAGAATATCAGGCAAATGGCATTCACTACTCGCAGGCAGTCAGTGAATCTTTGGAACCTATTGGGGATTTCTTTCAACTTGCTGAACTCATTGAGATAAGGACTTTACCAGTATCTCATTGCATTGAGATAAACACATTGGCAGAATTTCAGTCAAATTGCATTCACTACTCGAAGGAATTCAGAGAAACCTTGGAACCTACTGTGGATTTCCCCCAACTTGAAGCTCACATCGAGATAAGCACTATACAACTTTCTCATTTCATTGAGATACACACACTGGCAGAATATCAGACAAATGGCATTCACTGCTCGAAGGTATTCAGAGTAACTTTGGAACCGATTGTGGATTTCTTGCAACTTGCTGAACTCATGGAGACAAGGACTTTACCACTTTCTCATTTCATTGAGATACACGCATTGGCAGAGTATCAACCAAAGTTCATTCACTGCTCCAAGGCATTCAGTGAATCTTTGGAACCTTTGGGGATATCTTACAACTTGCTGAACTCATTGAGATAAGGACTTTACCACTTTCTCAATTCATTGAGATAAACACATTGGCAGAATTTCATCCAAATTGCTCGAAGGAATTCAGAGAAACCTTAGAACCTATTGTGGATTTCCCCCAACTTGCTGAACTCATCGAGATAAGCACTGTACAATTTTCTCATATCATTGAGATACACGCATTGGCAGAATATCAGCCAAATTGCATTCACTACTCGAAGGTATTCAGAGAAACCTTGGAACCTACTGCGGATTTCTTCCAACTTGCTGATGTCATCGAGATAAGCACTATATAACTTTCTCATTTCATTGAGATACACGCATTGGCAGAATATCAGTCAAATTGCATTCACTACTCGAAGGTATTGCGAGAAACTTTGGAACCTATTGTGGATTTCATCCAATTTGCTGAACTGAATGAGATAAACACTTGACCACTTTCTCATTTCATTGTGATACACACATTAGCAGAATATCAGGCAAATGGCATTCATTACTCGCAGGCAGTCAGTGAATCTTTGGAACCTATTGGGGATTTCTTTCAACTTGCTGAACCCATTGAGATAAGAACTTTACCACTATCTCATTGCATTGAGATAAACACACTGGCAGAATTTCAGTCAAATTGCATTCACTACTCGAAGGAATTCAGAGAAACCTTGGAACCTATTATGGATTTCCCCCAACTTGAAGATCACATCGAGATAAAGCACTATACAACTTTCTCATTTCATTGAGATACACGCGTTGGCAGAATATTAGTCAAATTACATTCACTACTCGAAGGTATTCAGACAAACTTTGGAATATATTGAGGATTTCTTCCAACTTGCTGAAGTCATCGAGATAAGAACTTTACCATTATCTCATTTCATTGAGCTACAGACACTGGCAAAATATCACACAAATGGCATTCACTGCTCCAAGGTATTGCGAGAAACTTTGGAACCTATTGTGGATTTCTTCCAATTTGCTGAACTGAATGAGATAAACACTTGACCACTTTCTCATTTCATTGTGATACACACATTACCAGAATATCAAGCAAATGGCATTCATTACTCGCAGGCAGTCAGTGTGTCTTTGGAACCTATTGGGGATTTCTTTCAACTTGCTGAACTCATTGAGATAAGGACTTTACCACTATCTCATTGCATTGAGATAAACACATTGGCAGAATTTCAGTCAAATTGCATTCACTGCTCGAAGGAATTCAGAGAAACCTTGGAACCTATTGTGGATTTCCCCCAACTTGCTGATCCCATCGAGATAAGCACTATACAACTTTCTCATTTCATTGAGATACACGCATTGGCAGAATATCAGTCAAATTACATTCACTACTCGAAGGTATTCAGAGAAACTTTGGAATATATTGCGGATTTCTTCCAACTTGCTGAAGTCATCGAGATAAAAACTTTACCATTATCTCATTTCATTGAGCTATACACACTGGCAAAATATCAGCCAAATGGCATTCATTGCTCCAAGGTATTGCGAGAAACTTTGGAACCTATTGTGGATTTCTTCCAATTTGCTGAACTGAATGAGATAAACACTTGACCACTTTCTCATTTCATTGTGATACACACATTAGCAGAATATCAGGCAAATGGCATTCACTACTCGCAGGCAGTCAGTGAATCTTTGGAACCTATTGGGGATTTCTTTCAACTTGCTGAACTCATTGAGATAAGGACTTTACCACTTTCTCATTTCATTGAGATACACACACTGGAAGAATATCAGAGAAATGGCATTCACTGCTCGAAGGTATTCAGAGAAACCTTGGAACCTATTGTGGATTTCCCCCAACTTGCTGATCTCATCGAGATAAGCACTATACAACTTTCTCATTTCATTGAGATACACACTCATAGACAGAATAACAGCCAATGGCATTCACTGCTCGACTGTATTCAGAGAAACTTTGGAACCGATTGTGGATTTCTTGCAACTTGCTGAACTCGTGGAGACAAATACTTTACCACTTTCTCATTTCATTGAGATACACGCATTGGCAGAGTAACAACCAAAGTTCATTCACTGCTCCAAGGCATTCAGTGAATCTTTGGAACCTATTGGGGATATCTCACAACTTGCTGAACTCATTGAGATAAGGTCTTTACCACTTTCTCAATTCATTGAGATAAACACATTGGCAGAATTTCAGTCAAATTGCATTCACTACTCGAAGGAATTCAGAGAAACCTTGGAACCTACTGTGGATTTCCCCCAACTTGAAGCTCACATCGAGATAAGCACTATACAACTTTCTCATTTCATTGAGATACACACACTGGCAGAATATCAGACAAATGGCATTCACTGCTCGAAGGTATTCAGAGTAACTTTGGAACCGATTGTGGATTTCTTGCAACTTGCTGAACTCATGGAGACAAGGACTTTACCACTTTCTCATTTCATTGGGATGCACGCATAGACAGAATAACAGCCAATGGCATTCAGTGCTCGACTGTATTCAGAGAAACTTTGGAACCGATTGTGGATTTCTTGCAACTTGCTGAACTCGTGGAGACAAAGACTTTACCACTTTCTCATTTCATTGAGATACACGCATTGGCAGAGTATCAACCAAAGTTCATTCACTGCTCCAAGGCATTCAGTGAATCTTTGGAACCTGTTGGGGATATCTTACAACTTGCTGAACTCATTGAGATAAGGACTTTACCACTTTCTCAATTCATTGAGATAAACACATTGGCAGAATTTCATCCAAATTGCTCGAAGGAATTCAGAGAAACCTTAGAACCTATTGTGGATTTCCCCCAACTTGCTGAACTCATCGAGATAAGCACTATACAACTTTCTCATTTCATTGAGATAAACACATTGGCAGAATTTCAGTGAAATTGCATTCACTGCTCGAAGGAATTCAGAGAAACCTTGGAACCTATTGTGGATTTCCCCCAACTTGCTGATCCCATCGAGATAAGCACTATACAACTTTCTCATTTCATTGAGATACACGCATTGGCAGAATGTCAGTCAAATTACATTCACTACTCGAAGGTATTCAGAGAAACTTTGGAATATATTGCGGATTTCTTCCAACTTGCTGAAGTCATCGAGATAAGAACTTTACCATTAACTCATTTCATTTAGCTACACACACTGGCAGAATATCAGACAAATGGCATTCACTGCTCGAAGGTATTCAGAGTAACTTTGGAACCGATTGTGGATTTCTTGCAACTTGCTGAACTCATGGAGACAAGGACTTTACCACTTTCTCATTTCATTGGGATGCACGCATAGACAGAATAACAGCCAATGGCATTCACTGCTCGACTGTATTCAGAGAAACTTTGGAACCGATTGTGGATTTCTTGCAACTTGCTGAACTCGTGGAGACAAAGACTTTACCACTTTCTCATTTCATTGAGATATACGCATTGGCAGAGTATCAACCAAAGTTCATTCACTGCTCCAAGGCATTCAGTGAATCTTTGGAACCTGTTGGGGATATCTTACAACTTGCTGAACTCATTGAGATAAGGACTTTACCACTTTCTCAATTCATTGAGATAAACACATTGGCAGAATTTCATCCAAATTGCTCGAAGGAATTCAGAGAAACCTTAGAACCTATTGTGGATTTCCCCCAACTTGCTGAACTCATCGAGATAAGCACTATACAACTTTCTCATTTCATTGAGATAAACACATTGGCAGAATTTCAGTGAAATTGCATTCACTGCTCGAAGGAATTCAGAGAAACCTTGGAACCTATTGTGGATTTCCCCCAACTTGCTGATCCCATCGAGATAAGCACTATACAACTTTCTCATTTCATTGAGATACACGCATTGGCAGAATGTCAGTCAAATTACATTCACTACTCGAAGGTATTCAGAGAAACTTTGGAATATATTGCGGATTTCTTCCAACTTGCTGAAGTCATCGAGATAAGAACTTTACCATTAACTCATTTCATTTAGCTACACACACTGGCAGAATATCAGACAAATGGCATTCACTGCTCGAAGGTATTCAGAGTAACTTTGGAACCGATTGTGGATTTCTTGCAACTTGCTGAACTCATGGAGACAAGGACTTTACCACTTTCTCATTTCATTGTGATACATGCATAGACAGAATAACAGCCAATGGCATTCACTGCTCGACTGTATTCAGAGAAACTTTGGAACCGATTGTGGATTTCTTGCAACTTGCTGAACTCGTGGAGACAAAGACTTTACCACTTTCTCATTTCATTGAGATACACGCATTGGCAGAGTATCAACCAAAGTTCATTCACTGCTCCAAGGCATTCAGTGAATCTTTGGAACCTGTTGGGGATATCTTACAACTTGCTGAACTCATTGAGATAAGGACTTTACCACTTTCTCAATTCATTGAGATAAACACATTGGCAGAATTTCATCCAAATTGCTCGAAGGAATTCAGAGAAACCTTAGAACCTATTGTGGATTTCCCCCAACTTGCTGAACTCATCGAGATAAGCACAAAACAACTTTCTCATTTCATTGAGATACACGCATTGGCAGAATATCAGCCAAATTGCATTCACTACACGAAGGTATTCAGAGAAACTTTGGAACCTATTGTGGATTTCCCCCAACTTGCTGATCTCATCGAGATAAGCACTATACAACTTTCTCATTTCATTGAGATACACGCATTGGCAGAATATCAGCCAAATTACATTCACTACTCGAAGGTATTCAGACAAACTTTGGAATATATTGAGGATTTCTTCCAACTTGCTGAAGTCATCGAGATAAGAACTTTACCATTATCTCATTTCATTGAGCTACATACACTGGCAAAATATCACACAAATGGCATTCACTGCTCCAAGGTATTGCGAGAAACTTTGTAACCTATTGTGGATTGCTTCCAATTTGCTGAACTGAATGAGATAAACACTTGACCACTTTCTCATTTCATTGTGATACACACAGTAGCAGAATATCAAGCAAATGGCATTCATTACTCGCAGGCAGTCAGTGAATCTTTGGAACCTATTGGGGATTTCTTTCAACTTGCTGAACTCATTGAGATAAGGACTTTACCACTATCTCATTGCATTGAGATAAACACATCGGCAGAATTTCAGTCAAATTGCATTCACTGCTCGAAGGAATTCAGAGAAACCTTGGAACCTATTGTGGATTTCCCCCAACTTGCTGATCCCATCGAGATAAGCACTATACAACTTTCTCATTTCATTGCGATACACGCATTGGCAGAATATCAGTCAAATTACATTCACTACTCGAAGGTATTCAGAGAAACTTTGGAATATATTGCGGATTTCTTCCAACTTGCTGAAGTCATCGAGATAAAAACTTTACCATTATCTCATTTCATTGAGCTATACACACTGGCAAAATATCAGCCAAATGGCATTCATTGCTCCAAGGTATTGCGAGAAACTTTGGAACCTATTGTGGATTTCTTCCAATTTGCTGAACTGAATGAGATAAACACTTGACCACTTTCTCATTTCATTGTGATACACACATTAGCAGAATATCAGGCAAATGGCATTCACTACTCGCAGGCAGTCAGTGAATCTTTGGAACCTATTGGGGATTTCTTTCAACTTGCTGAACTCATTGAGATAAGGACTTTACCACTATCTCATTGCATTGAGATAAACACATTGGCAGAATTTCAGTCAAATTGCATTCACTACTCGAAGGAATTCAGAGAAACCTTGGAACCTACTGTGGATTTCCCCCAACTTGAAGCTCACATCGAGATAAGCACTATACAACTTTCTCATTTCATTGAGATACACACACTGGCAGAATATCAGACAAATGGCATTCACTGCTCGAAGGTATTCAGAGTAACTTTGGAACCGATTGTGGATTTCTTGCAACTTGCTGAACTCATGGAGACAAGGACTTTACCACTTTCTCATTTCATTGGGATACACGCATAGACAGAATAACAGCCAATGGCATTCAGTGCTCGACTGTATTCAGAGAAACTTTGGAACCGATTGTGGATTTCTTGCAACTTGCTGAAATCGTGGAGACAAAGACTTTACCACTTTCTCATTTCATTGAGATACACGCATTGGCAGAGTATCAACCAAAGTTCATTCACTGCTCCAAGGCATTCAGTGAATCTTTGGAACCTATTGGGGATATCTTACAACTTGCTGAACTCATTGAGATAAGGACTTTACCACTTTCTCAATTCATTGAGATAAACACATTGGCAGAATTTCATCCAAATTGCTCGAAGGAATTCAGAGAAACCTTAGAACCTATTGTGGATTTCCCCCAACTTGCTGATCTCATCGAGATAAGCACTATACAACTTTCTCATTTCATTGAGATACACGCATTGGCAGAATATCAGCCAAATTACATTCACTACTCGAAGGTATTCAGACAAACTTTGGAATATATTGAGGATTTCTTCCAACTTGCTGAAGTCATCGAGATAAAAACTTTACCATTATCTCATTTCATTGAGCTATACACACTGGCAAAATATCAGCCAAATGGCATTCATTGCTCCAAGGTATTGCGAGAAACTTTGGAACCTATTGTGGATTTCTTCCAATTTGCTGAACTGAATGAGATAAACACTTGACCACTTTCTCATTTCATTGTGATACACACATTAGCAGAATATCAGGCAAATGGCATTCACTACTCGCAGGCAGTCAGTGAATCTTTGGAACCTATTGGGGATTTCTTTCAACTTGCTGAACTCATTGAGATAAGGACTTTACCACTATCTCATTGCATTGAGATAAACACATTGGCAGAATTTCAGTCAAATTGCATTCACTACTCGAAGGAATTCAGAGAAACCTTGGAACCTACTGTGGATTTCCCCCAACTTGAAGCTCACATCGAGATAAGCACTATACAACTTTCTCATTTCATTGAGATACACACACTGGCAGAATATCAGACAAATGGCATTCACTGCTCGAAGGTATTCAGAGTAACTTTGGAACCGATTGTGGATTTCTTGCAACTTGCTGAACTCATGGAGACAAGGACTTTACCACTTTCTCATTTCATTGGGATACACGCATAGACAGAATA
The DNA here is from genome assembly GCA_037974335.1 of Prionace glauca. NCBI lineage: Eukaryota > Metazoa > Chordata > Chondrichthyes > Carcharhiniformes > Carcharhinidae > Prionace > Prionace glauca. The sequence goes on along the minus strand of CM075744.1, from coordinate 50,805,946 downwards.
ACAGCCAATGGCATTCAGTGCTCGACTGTATTCAGTGAAACTTTGGAACCGATTGTGGATTTCTTGCAACTTGCTGAACTCGTGGAGACAAAGACTTTACCACTTTCTCATTTCATTGAGATACACGCATTGGCAGAGTATCAACCAAAGTTCATTCACTGCTCCAAGGCATTCAGTGAATCTTTGGAACCTTTGGGGATATCTTACAACTTGCTGAACTCATTGAGATAAGGACTTTACCACTTTCTCAATTCATTGAGATAAACACATTGGCAGAATTTCATCCAAATTGCTCGAAGGAATTCAGAGAAACCTTAGAACCTATTGTGGATTTCCCCCAACTTGCTGAACTCATCGAGATAAGCACTGTACAATTTTCTCATATCATTGAGATACACGCATTGGCAGAATATCAGCCAAATTGCATTCACTACTCGAAGGTATTCAGAGAAACTTTGGAACCTATTGCGGATTTCTTCCAACTTGCTGAAGTCATCGAGATAAGCACTATATAACTTTCTCATTTCATTGAGATACACGCATTGGCAGAATATCAGTCAAATTGCATTCACTACTCGAAGGTATTGCGAGAAACTTTGGAACCTATTGTGGATTTCATCCAATTTGCTGAACTGAATGAGATAAACACTTGACCACTTTCTCATTTCATTGTGATACACACACTAGCAGAATATCAGGCAAATGGCATTCATTACTCGCAGGCAGTCAGTGAATCTTTGGAACCTATTGGGGATTTCTTTCAACTTGCTGAACCCATTGAGATAAGAAATTTACCACTATCTCATTGCATTGAGATAAACACATTGGCAGAATTTCAGTCAAATTGCATTCACTACTCGAAGGAATTCAGAGAAACCTTGGAACCTATTATGGATTTCCCCCAACTTGAAGATCACATCGAGATAAAGCACTATACAACTTTCTCATTTCATTGAGATACACGCATTGGCAGAATATTAGTCAAATTACATTCACTACTCGAAGGTATTCAGACAAACTTTGGAATATATTGAGGATTTCTTCCAACTTGCTGAAGTCATCGAGATAAGAACTTTACCATTATCTCATTTCATTGAGCTACACACACTGGCAAAATATCACACAAATGGCATTCACTGCTCCAAGGTATTGCGAGAAACTTTGGAACCTATTGTGGATTTCTTCCAATTTGCTGAACTGAATGAGATAAACACTTGACCACTTTCTCATTTCATTGTGATACACACATTACCAGAATATCAAGCAAATGGCATTCATTACTCGCAGGCAGTCAGTGTGTCTTTGGAACCTATTGGGGATTTCTTTCAACTTGCTGAACTCATTGAGATAAGGACTTTACCACTATCTCATTGCATTGAGATAAACACATTGGCAGAATTTCAGTGAAATTGCATTCACTCCTCGAAGGAATTCAGAGGAACCTTGGAACCTATTGTGGATTTCCCCCAACTTGCTGATCCCATCGAGATAAGCACTATACAACTTTCTCATTTCATTGAGATACACGCATTGGCAGAATGTCAGTCAAATTACATTCACTACTCGAAGGTATTCAGAGAAACTTTGGAATATATTGCGGATTTCTTCCAACTTGCTGAAGTCATCGAGATAAGAACTTTACCATTAACTCATTTCATTGAGCTACACACACTGGCAGAATATCAGACAAATGGCATTCACTGCTCGAAGGTATTCAGAGTAACTTTGGAACCGATTGTGGATTTCTTGCAACTTGCTGAACTCATGGAGACAAGGACTTTACCACTTTCTCATTTCATTGTGATACACGCATAGACAGAATAACAGCCAATGGCATTCACTGCTCGACTGTATTCAGAGAAACTTTGGAACCGATTGTGGATTTCTTGCAACTTGCTGAACTCGTGGAGACAAAGACTTTACCACTTTCTCATTTCATTGAGATACACGCATTGGCAGAGTATCAACCAAAGTTCATTCACTGCTCCAAGGCATTCAGTGAATCTTTGGAACCTGTTGGGGATATCTTACAACTTGCTGAACTCATTGAGATAAGGACTTTACCACTTTCTCAATTCATTGAGATAAACACATTGGCAGAATTTCATCCAAATTGCTCGAAGGAATTCAGAGAAACCTTAGAACCTATTGTGGATTTCCCCCAACTTGCTGAACTCATCGAGATAAGCACTATACAACTTTCTCATTTCATTGAGATACACGCATTGGCAGAATATCAGCCAAATTGCATTCACTACTCGAAGGTATTCAGAGAAACTTTGGAACCTATTGCGGATTTCTTCCAACTTGCTGAAGTTATCGAGATAAGCACTATATAACTTTCTCATTTCATTGAGATACACGCATTGGCAGAATATCAGTCAAATTGCATTCACTACTCGAAGGTATTGCGAGAAACTTTGGAACCTATTGTGGATTTCATCCAATTTGCTGAACTGAATGAGATAAACACTTGACCACTTTCTCATTTCATTGTGATACACACATTAGCAGAATATCAGGCAAATGGCATTCATTACTCGCAGGCAGTCAGTGAATCTTTGGAACCTATTGGGGATTTCTTTCAACTTGCTGAACCCATTGAGATAAGAACTTTACCACTATCTCATTGCATTGAGATAAACACATTGGCAGAATTTCAGTCAAATTGCATTCACTACTCGAAGGAATTCAGAGAAACCTTGGAACCTATTATGGATTTCCCCGAACTTGAAGATCACATCGAGATAAAGCACTATACAACTTTCTCATTTCATTGAGATACACGCGTTGGCAGAATATTAGTCAAATTACATTCACTACTCGAAGGTATTCAGACAAACTTTGGAATATATTGAGGATTTCTTCCAACTTGCTGAAGTCATCGAGATAAGAACTTTACCATTATCTCATTTCATTGAGCTACACACACTGGCAAAATATCACACAAATGGCATTCACTGCTCCAAGGTATTGCGAGAAACTTTGTAACCTATTGTGGATTTCTTCCAATTTGCTGAACTGAATGAGATAAACACTTGACCACTTTCTCATTTCATTGTGATACACACATTAGCAGAATATCAAGCAAATGGCATTCATTACTCGCAGGCAGTCAGTGAATCTTTGGAACCTATTGGGGATTTCTTTCAACTTGCTGAACTCATTGAGATAAGGACTTTACCACTATCTCATTGCATTGAGATAAACACATCGGCAGAATTTCAGTCAAATTGCATTCACTGCTCGAAGGAATTCAGAGAAACCTTGGAACCTATTGTGGATTTCCCCCAACTTGCTGATCCCATCGAGATAAGCACTATACAACTTTCTCATTTCATTGAGATACACGCATTGGCAGAATATCAGTCAAATTACATTCACTACTCGAAGGTATTCAGAGAAACTTTGGAATATATTGCGGATTTCTTCCAACTTGCTGAAGTCATCGAGATAAAAACTTTACCATTATCTCATTTCATTGAGCTATACACACTGGCAAAATATCAGCCAAATGGCATTCATTGCTCCAAGGTATTGCGAGAAACTTTGGAACCTATTGTGGATTTCTTCCAATTTGCTGAACTGAATGAGATAAACACTTGACCACTTTCTCATTTCATTGTGATACACACATTAGCAGAATATCAGGCAAATGGCATTCACTACTCGCAGGCAGTCAGTGAATCTTTGGAACCTATTGGGGATTTCTTTCAACTTGCTGAACTCATTGAGATAAGGACTTTACCACTTTCTCATTTCATTGAGATACACACACTGGAAGAATATCAGAGAAATGGCATTCACTGCTCGAAGGTATTCAGAGAAACCTTGGAACCTATTGTGGATTTCCCCCAACTTGCTGATCTCATCGAGATAAGCACTATACAACTTTCTCATTTCATTGAGATACACACTCATAGACAGAATAACAGCCAATGGCATTCACTGCTCGACTGTATTCAGAGAAACTTTGGAACCGATTGTGGATTTCTTGCAACTTGCTGAACTCGTGGAGACAAATACTTTACCACTTTCTCATTTCATTGAGATACACGCATTGGCAGAGTAACAACCAAAGTTCATTCACTGCTCCAAGGCATTCAGTGAATCTTTGGAACCTATTGGGGATATCTCACAACTTGCTGAACTCATTGAGATAAGGTCTTTACCACTTTCTCAATTCATTGAGATAAACACATTGGCAGAATTTCAGTCAAATTGCATTCACTACTCGAAGGAATTCAGAGAAACCTTGGAACCTACTGTGGATTTCCCCCAACTTGAAGCTCACATCGAGATAAGCACTATACAACTTTCTCATTTCATTGAGATACACACACTGGCAGAATATCAGACAAATGGCATTCACTGCTCGAAGGTATTCAGAGTAACTTTGGAACCGATTGTGGATTTCTTGCAACTTGCTGAACTCATGGAGACAAGGACTTTACCACTTTCTCATTTCATTGGGATGCACGCATAGACAGAATAACAGCCAATGGCATTCAGTGCTCGACTGTATTCAGAGAAACTTTGGAACCGATTGTGGATTTCTTGCAACTTGCTGAACTCGTGGAGACAAAGACTTTACCACTTTCTCATTTCATTGAGATACACGCATTGGCAGAGTATCAACCAAAGTTCATTCACTGCTCCAAGGCATTCAGTGAATCTTTGGAACCTGTTGGGGATATCTTACAACTTGCTGAACTCATTGAGATAAGGACTTTACCACTTTCTCAATTCATTGAGATAAACACATTGGCAGAATTTCATCCAAATTGCTCGAAGGAATTCAGAGAAACCTTAGAACCTATTGTGGATTTCCCCCAACTTGCTGAACTCATCGAGATAAGCACTATACAACTTTCTCATTTCATTGAGATAAACACATTGGCAGAATTTCAGTGAAATTGCATTCACTGCTCGAAGGAATTCAGAGAAACCTTGGAACCTATTGTGGATTTCCCCCAACTTGCTGATCCCATCGAGATAAGCACTATACAACTTTCTCATTTCATTGAGATACACGCATTGGCAGAATGTCAGTCAAATTACATTCACTACTCGAAGGTATTCAGAGAAACTTTGGAATATATTGCGGATTTCTTCCAACTTGCTGAAGTCATCGAGATAAGAACTTTACCATTAACTCATTTCATTTAGCTACACACACTGGCAGAATATCAGACAAATGGCATTCACTGCTCGAAGGTATTCAGAGTAACTTTGGAACCGATTGTGGATTTCTTGCAACTTGCTGAACTCATGGAGACAAGGACTTTACCACTTTCTCATTTCATTGTGATACATGCATAGACAGAATAACAGCCAATGGCATTCACTGCTCGACTGTATTCAGAGAAACTTTGGAACCGATTGTGGATTTCTTGCAACTTGCTGAACTCGTGGAGACAAAGACTTTACCACTTTCTCATTTCATTGAGATACACGCATTGGCAGAGTATCAACCAAAGTTCATTCACTGCTCCAAGGCATTCAGTGAATCTTTGGAACCTGTTGGGGATATCTTACAACTTGCTGAACTCATTGAGATAAGGACTTTACCACTTTCTCAATTCATTGAGATAAACACATTGGCAGAATTTCATCCAAATTGCTCGAAGGAATTCAGAGAAACCTTAGAACCTATTGTGGATTTCCCCCAACTTGCTGAACTCATCGAGATAAGCACAAAACAACTTTCTCATTTCATTGAGATACACGCATTGGCAGAATATCAGCCAAATTGCATTCACTACACGAAGGTATTCAGAGAAACTTTGGAACCTATTGTGGATTTCCCCCAACTTGCTGATCTCATCGAGATAAGCACTATACAACTTTCTCATTTCATTGAGATACACGCATTGGCAGAATATCAGCCAAATTACATTCACTACTCGAAGGTATTCAGACAAACTTTGGAATATATTGAGGATTTCTTCCAACTTGCTGAAGTCATCGAGATAAGAACTTTACCATTATCTCATTTCATTGAGCTACATACACTGGCAAAATATCACACAAATGGCATTCACTGCTCCAAGGTATTGCGAGAAACTTTGTAACCTATTGTGGATTGCTTCCAATTTGCTGAACTGAATGAGATAAACACTTGACCACTTTCTCATTTCATTGTGATACACACAGTAGCAGAATATCAAGCAAATGGCATTCATTACTCGCAGGCAGTCAGTGAATCTTTGGAACCTATTGGGGATTTCTTTCAACTTGCTGAACTCATTGAGATAAGGACTTTACCACTATCTCATTGCATTGAGATAAACACATCGGCAGAATTTCAGTCAAATTGCATTCACTGCTCGAAGGAATTCAGAGAAACCTTGGAACCTATTGTGGATTTCCCCCAACTTGCTGATCCCATCGAGATAAGCACTATACAACTTTCTCATTTCATTGCGATACACGCATTGGCAGAATATCAGTCAAATTACATTCACTACTCGAAGGTATTCAGAGAAACTTTGGAATATATTGCGGATTTCTTCCAACTTGCTGAAGTCATCGAGATAAAAACTTTACCATTATCTCATTTCATTGAGCTATACACACTGGCAAAATATCAGCCAAATGGCATTCATTGCTCCAAGGTATTGCGAGAAACTTTGGAACCTATTGTGGATTTCTTCCAATTTGCTGAACTGAATGAGATAAACACTTGACCACTTTCTCATTTCATTGTGATACACACATTAGCAGAATATCAGGCAAATGGCATTCACTACTCGCAGGCAGTCAGTGAATCTTTGGAACCTATTGGGGATTTCTTTCAACTTGCTGAACTCATTGAGATAAGGACTTTACCACTATCTCATTGCATTGAGATAAACACATTGGCAGAATTTCAGTCAAATTGCATTCACTACTCGAAGGAATTCAGAGAAACCTTGGAACCTACTGTGGATTTCCCCCAACTTGAAGCTCACATCGAGATAAGCACTATACAACTTTCTCATTTCATTGAGATACACACACTGGCAGAATATCAGACAAATGGCATTCACTGCTCGAAGGTATTCAGAGTAACTTTGGAACCGATTGTGGATTTCTTGCAACTTGCTGAACTCATGGAGACAAGGACTTTACCACTTTCTCATTTCATTGGGATACACGCATAGACAGAATAACAGCCAATGGCATTCAGTGCTCGACTGTATTCAGAGAAACTTTGGAACCGATTGTGGATTTCTTGCAACTTGCTGAAATCGTGGAGACAAAGACTTTACCACTTTCTCATTTCATTGAGATACACGCATTGGCAGAGTATCAACCAAAGTTCATTCACTGCTCCAAGGCATTCAGTGAATCTTTGGAACCTATTGGGGATATCTTACAACTTGCTGAACTCATTGAGATAAGGACTTTACCACTTTCTCAATTCATTGAGATAAACACATTGGCAGAATTTCATCCAAATTGCTCGAAGGAATTCAGAGAAACCTTAGAACCTATTGTGGATTTCCCCCAACTTGCTGATCTCATCGAGATAAGCACTATACAACTTTCTCATTTCATTGAGATACACGCATTGGCAGAATATCAGCCAAATTACATTCACTACTCGAAGGTATTCAGACAAACTTTGGAATATATTGAGGATTTCTTCCAACTTGCTGAAGTCATCGAGATAAAAACTTTACCATTATCTCATTTCATTGAGCTATACACACTGGCAAAATATCAGCCAAATGGCATTCATTGCTCCAAGGTATTGCGAGAAACTTTGGAACCTATTGTGGATTTCTTCCAATTTGCTGAACTGAATGAGATAAACACTTGACCACTTTCTCATTTCATTGTGATACACACATTAGCAGAATATCAGGCAAATGGCATTCACTACTCGCAGGCAGTCAGTGAATCTTTGGAACCTATTGGGGATTTCTTTCAACTTGCTGAACTCATTGAGATAAGGACTTTACCAGTATCTCATTGCATTGAGATAAACACATTGGCAGAATTTCAGTCAAATTGCATTCACTACTCGAAGGAATTCAGAGAAACCTTGGAACCTACTGTGGATTTCCCCCAACTTGAAGCTCACATCGAGATAAGCACTATACAACTTTCTCATTTCATTGAGATACACACACTGGCAGAATATCAGACAAATGGCATTCACTGCTCGAAGGTATTCAGAGTAACTTTGGAACCGATTGTGGATTTCTTGCAACTTGCTGAACTCATGGAGACAAGGACTTTACCACTTTCTCATTTCATTGAGATACACGCATTGGCAGAGTATCAACCAAAGTTCATTCACTGCTCCAAGGCATTCAGTGAATCTTTGGAACCTTTGGGGATATCTTACAACTTGCTGAACTCATTGAGATAAGGACTTTACCACTTTCTCAATTCATTGAGATAAACACATTGGCAGAATTTCATCCAAATTGCTCGAAGGAATTCAGAGAAACCTTAGAACCTATTGTGGATTTCCCCCAACTTGCTGAACTCATCGAGATAAGCACTGTACAATTTTCTCATATCATTGAGATACACGCATTGGCAGAATATCAGCCAAATTGCATTCACTACTCGAAGGTATTCAGAGAAACCTTGGAACCTACTGCGGATTTCTTCCAACTTGCTGATGTCATCGAGATAAGCACTATATAACTTTCTCATTTCATTGAGATACACGCATTGGCAGAATATCAGTCAAATTGCATTCACTACTCGAAGGTATTGCGAGAAACTTTGGAACCTATTGTGGATTTCATCCAATTTGCTGAACTGAATGAGATAAACACTTGACCACTTTCTCATTTCATTGTGATACACACATTAGCAGAATATCAGGCAAATGGCATTCATTACTCGCAGGCAGTCAGTGAATCTTTGGAACCTATTGGGGATTTCTTTCAACTTGCTGAACCCATTGAGATAAGAACTTTACCACTATCTCATTGCATTGAGATAAACACACTGGCAGAATTTCAGTCAAATTGCATTCACTACTCGAAGGAATTCAGAGAAACCTTGGAACCTATTATGGATTTCCCCCAACTTGAAGATCACATCGAGATAAAGCACTATACAACTTTCTCATTTCATTGAGATACACGCGTTGGCAGAATATTAGTCAAATTACATTCACTACTCGAAGGTATTCAGACAAACTTTGGAATATATTGAGGATTTCTTCCAACTTGCTGAAGTCATCGAGATAAGAACTTTACCATTATCTCATTTCATTGAGCTACAGACACTGGCAAAATATCACACAAATGGCATTCACTGCTCCAAGGTATTGCGAGAAACTTTGGAACCTATTGTGGATTTCTTCCAATTTGCTGAACTGAATGAGATAAACACTTGACCACTTTCTCATTTCATTGTGATACACACATTACCAGAATATCAAGCAAATGGCATTCATTACTCGCAGGCAGTCAGTGTGTCTTTGGAACCTATTGGGGATTTCTTTCAACTTGCTGAACTCATTGAGATAAGGACTTTACCACTATCTCATTGCATTGAGATAAACACATTGGCAGAATTTCAGTCAAATTGCATTCACTGCTCGAAGGAATTCAGAGAAACCTTGGAACCTATTGTGGATTTCCCCCAACTTGCTGATCCCATCGAGATAAGCACTATACAACTTTCTCATTTCATTGAGATACACGCATTGGCAGAATATCAGTCAAATTACATTCACTACTCGAAGGTATTCAGAGAAACTTTGGAATATATTGCGGATTTCTTCCAACTTGCTGAAGTCATCGAGATAAAAACTTTACCATTATCTCATTTCATTGAGCTATACACACTGGCAAAATATCAGCCAAATGGCATTCATTGCTCCAAGGTATTGCGAGAAACTTTGGAACCTATTGTGGATTTCTTCCAATTTGCTGAACTGAATGAGATAAACACTTGACCACTTTCTCATTTCATTGTGATACACACATTAGCAGAATATCAGGCAAATGGCATTCACTACTCGCAGGCAGTCAGTGAATCTTTGGAACCTATTGGGGATTTCTTTCAACTTGCTGAACTCATTGAGATAAGGACTTTACCACTTTCTCATTTCATTGAGATACACACACTGGAAGAATATCAGAGAAATGGCATTCACTGCTCGAAGGTATTCAGAGAAACCTTGGAACCTATTGTGGATTTCCCCCAACTTGCTGATCTCATCGAGATAAGCACTATACAACTTTCTCATTTCATTGAGATACACACTCATAGACAGAATAACAGCCAATGGCATTCACTGCTCGACTGTATTCAGAGAAACTTTGGAACCGATTGTGGATTTCTTGCAACTTGCTGAACTCGTGGAGACAAATACTTTACCACTTTCTCATTTCATTGAGATACACGCATTGGCAGAGTAACAACCAAAGTTCATTCACTGCTCCAAGGCATTCAGTGAATCTTTGGAACCTATTGGGGATATCTCACAACTTGCTGAACTCATTGAGATAAGGTCTTTACCACTTTCTCAATTCATTGAGATAAACACATTGGCAGAATTTCAGTCAAATTGCATTCACTACTCGAAGGAATTCAGAGAAACCTTGGAACCTACTGTGGATTTCCCCCAACTTGAAGCTCACATCGAGATAAGCACTATACAACTTTCTCATTTCATTGAGATACACACACTGGCAGAATATCAGACAAATGGCATTCACTGCTCGAAGGTATTCAGAGTAACTTTGGAACCGATTGTGGATTTCTTGCAACTTGCTGAACTCATGGAGACAAGGACTTTACCACTTTCTCATTTCATTGGGATGCACGCATAGACAGAATAACAGCCAATGGCATTCAGTGCTCGACTGTATTCAGAGAAACTTTGGAACCGATTGTGGATTTCTTGCAACTTGCTGAACTCGTGGAGACAAAGACTTTACCACTTTCTCATTTCATTGAGATACACGCATTGGCAGAGTATCAACCAAAGTTCATTCACTGCTCCAAGGCATTCAGTGAATCTTTGGAACCTGTTGGGGATATCTTACAACTTGCTGAACTCATTGAGATAAGGACTTTACCACTTTCTCAATTCATTGAGATAAACACATTGGCAGAATTTCATCCAAATTGCTCGAAGGAATTCAGAGAAACCTTAGAACCTATTGTGGATTTCCCCCAACTTGCTGAACTCATCGAGATAAGCACTATACAACTTTCTCATTTCATTGAGATAAACACATTGGCAGAATTTCAGTGAAATTGCATTCACTGCTCGAAGGAATTCAGAGAAACCTTGGAACCTATTGTGGATTTCCCCCAACTTGCTGATCCCATCGAGATAAGCACTATACAACTTTCTCATTTCATTGAGATACACGCATTGGCAGAATGTCAGTCAAATTACATTCAGTACTCGAAGGTATTCAGAGAAACTTTGGAATATATTGCGGATTTCTTCCAACTTGCTGAAGTCATCGAGATAAGAACTTTACCATTAACTCATTTCATTTAGCTACACACACTGGCAGAATATCAGACAAATGGCATTCACTGCTCGAAGGTATTCAGAGTAACTTTGGAACCGATTGTGGATTTCTTGCAACTTGCTGAACTCGTGGAGACAAAGACTTTACCACTTTCTCATTTCATTGAGATACACGCATTGGCAGAGTATCAACCAAAGTTCATTCACTGCTCCAAGGCATTCAGTGAATCTTTGGAACCTGTTGGGGATATCTTACAACTTGCTGAACTCATTGAGATAAGGACTTTACCACTTTCTCAATTCATTGAGATAAACACATTGGCAGAATTTCATCCAAATTGCTCGAAGGAATTCAGAGAAACCTTAGAACCTATTGTGGATTTCCCCCAACTTGCTGAACTCATCGAGATAAGCACTATACAACTTTCTCATTTCATTGAGATACACGCATTGGCAGAATATCAGCCAAATTGCATTCACTACACGAAGGTATTCAGAGAAACTTTGGAACCTATTGTGGATTTCCCCCAACTTGCTGATCTCATCGAGATAAGCACTATACAACTTTCTCATTTCATTGAGATACACGCATTGGCAGAATATCAGCCAAATTACATTCACTACTCGAAGGTATTCAGACAAACTTTGGAATATATTGAGGATTTCTTCCAACTTGCTGAAGTCATCGAGATAAGAACTTTACCATTATCTCATTTCATTGAGCTACATACACTGGCAAAATATCACACAAATGGCATTCACTGCTCCAAGGTATTGCGAGAAACTTTGTAACCTATTGTGGATTGCTTCCAATTTGCTGAACTGAATGAGATAAACACTTGACCACTTTCTCATTTCATTGTGATACACACAGTAGCAGAATATCAAGCAAATGGCATTCATTACTCGCAGGCAGTCAGTGAATCTTTGGAACCTATTGGGGATTTCTTTCAACTTGCTGAACTCATTGAGATAAGGACTTTACCACTATCTCATTGCATTGAGATAAACACATCGGCAGAATTTCAGTCAAATTGCATTCACTGCTCGAAGGAATTCAGAGAAACCTTGGAACCTATTGGCAGAATTTCATCCAAATTGCTCGAAGGAATTCAGAGAAACCTTAGAACCTATTGTGGATTTCCCCCAACTTGCTGAACTCATCGAGATAAGCACTGTACAATTTTCTCATTTCATTGAGATACACGCATTGGCAGAATATCAGTCAAATTGCATTCACTACTCGAAGGTATTGCGAGAAACTTTGGAACCTATTGTGGATTTCATCCAATTTGCTGAACTGAATGAGATAAACACTTGACCACTTTCTCATTTCATTGTGATACACACATTAGCAGAATATCAGGCAAATGGCATTCATTACTCGCAGGCAGTCAGTGAATCTTTGGAACCTATTGGGGATTTCTTTCAACTTGCTGAACCCATTGAGATAAGAACTTTACCACTATCTCATTGCATTGAGATAAACACACTGGCAGAATTTCAGTCAAATTGCATTCACTACTCGAAGGAATTCAGAGAAACCTTGGAACCTATTATGGATTTCCCCCAACTTGAAGATCACATCGAGATAAAGCACTATACAACTTTCTCATTTCATTGAGATACACGCGTTGGCAGAATATTAGTCAAATTACATTCACTACTCGAAGGTATTCAGACAAACTTTGGAATATATTGAGGATTTCTTCCAACTTGCTGAAGTCATCGAGATAAGAACTTTACCATTATCTCATTTCATTGAGCTACACACACTGGCAAAATATCACACAAATGGCATTCACTGCTCCAAGGTATTGCGAGAAACTTTGGAACCTATTGTGGATTTCTTCCAATTTGCTGAACTGAATGAGATAAACACTTGACCACTTTCTCATTTCATTGTGATACACACATTACCAGAATATCAAGCAAATGGCATTCATTACTCGCAGGCAGTCAGTGTGTCTTTGGAACCTATTGGGGATTTCTTTCAACTTGCTGAACTCATTGAGATAAGGACTTTACCACTATCTCATTGCATTGAGATAAACACATTGGCAGAATTTCAGTGAAATTGCATTCACTCCTCGAAGGAATTCAGAGGAACCTTGGAACCTATTGTGGATTTCCCCCAACTTGCTGATCCCATCGAGATAAGCACTATACAACTTTCTCATTTCATTGAGATACACGCATTGGCAGAATGTCAGTCAAATTACATTCACTACTCGAAGGTATTCAGAGAAACTTTGGAATATATTGCGGATTTCTTCCAACTTGCTGAAGTCATCGAGATAAGAACTTTACCATTAACTCATTTCATTGAGCTACACACACTGGCAGAATATCAGACAAATGGCATTCACTGCTCGAAGGTATTCAGAGTAACTTTGGAACCGATTGTGGATTTCTTGCAACTTGCTGAACTCATGGAGACAAGGACTTTACCACTTTCTCATTTCATTGTGATACACGCTTAGACAGAATAACAGCCAATGGCATTCACTGCTCGACTGTATTCAGAGAAACTTTGGAACCGATTGTGGATTTCTTGCAACTTGCTGAACTCGTGGAGACAAAGACTTTACCACTTTCTCATTTCATTGAGATACACGCATTGGCAGAGTATCAACCAAAGTTCATTCACTGCTCCAAGGCATTCAGTGAATCTTTGGAACCTGTTGGGGATATCTTACAACTTGCTGAACTCATTGAGATAAGGACTTTACCACTTTCTCAATTCATTGAGATAAACACATTGGCAGAATTTCAGTCAAATTGCATTCACTACTCGAAGGAATTCAGAGAAACCTTAGAACCTATTGTGGATTTCCCCCAACTTGAAGCTCACGTCGAGATAAGCACTATACAACTTTCTCATTTCATTGAGATACACACACTGGCAGAATATCAGACAAATGGCATTCACTGCTCGAAGGCATTCAGAGTAACTTTGGAACCGATTGTGGATTTCTTGCAACTTGCTTAACTCATGGAGACAAGGACTTTACCACTTTCTCATTTCATTGGGATACACGCATAGACAGAAGAACAGCCAATGGCATTCACTGCTCGACTGTATTCAGAGAAACTTTCGAACCGATTGTGGATTTCTTCCAACTTGCTGAACTCGTGGAGACAAATACTTTACCACTTTCTCATTTCATTGAGATACACGCATTGGCAGAGTATCAACCAAAGTTCATTCACTGCTCCAAGGCATTCAGTGAATCTTTGGAACCTATTGGGGATATCTCACAACTTGCTGAACTCATTGAGATAAGGACTTTACCACTTTCTCAATTCATTGAGATAAACACATTGGCAGAATTTCATCCAAATTGCTCGAAGGAATTCAGAGAAACCTTAGAACCTATTGTGGATTTCCCCCAACTTGCTGAACTCATCGAGATAAGCACTATACAACTTTCTCATTTCATTGAGATACACGCATTGGCAGAATATCAGCCAAATTGCATTCACTACTCGAAGGTATTCAGAGAAACTTTGGAACCTATTGCGGATTTCTTCCAACTTGCTGAAGTCATCGAGATAAGCACTATATAACTTTCTCATTTCATTGAGATACACGCATTGGCAGAATATCAGTCAAATTGCATTCACTACTCGAAGGTATTGCGAGAAACTTTGGAACCTATTGTGGATTTCATCCAATTTGCTGAACTGAATGAGATAAACACTTGACCACTTTCTCATTTCATTGTGATACACACACTAGCAGAATATCAGGCAAATGGCATTCATTACTCGCAGGCAGTCAGTGAATCTTTGGAACCTATTGGGGATTTCTTTCAACTTGCTGAACCCATTGAGATAAGAAATTTACCACTATCTCATTGCATTGAGATAAACACATTGGCAGAATTTCAGTCAAATTGCATTCACTACTCGAAGGAATTCAGAGAAACCTTGGAACCTATTATGGATTTCCCCCAACTTGAAGATCACATCGAGATAAAGCACTATACAACTTTCTCATTTCATTGAGATACACGCATTGGCAGAATATTAGTCAAATTACATTCACTACTCGAAGGTATTCAGACAAACTTTGGAATATATTGAGGATTTCTTCCAACTTGCTGAAGTCATCGAGATAAGAACTTTACCATTATCTCATTTCATTGAGCTACACACACTGGCAAAATATCACACAAATGGCATTCACTGCTCCAAGGTATTGCGAGAAACTTTGGAACCTATTGTGGATTTCTTCCAATTTGCTGAACTGAATGAGATAAACACTTGACCACTTTCTCATTTCATTGTGATACACACATTACCAGAATATCAAGCAAATGGCATTCATTACTCGCAGGCAGTCAGTGTGTCTTTGGAACCTATTGGGGATTTCTTTCAACTTGCTGAACTCATTGAGATAAGGACTTTACCACTATCTCATTGCATTGAGATAAACACATTGGCAGAATTTCAGTGAAATTGCATTCACTCCTCGAAGGAATTCAGAGGAACCTTGGAACCTATTGTGGATTTCCCCCAACTTGCTGATCCCATCGAGATAAGCACTATACAACTTTCTCATTTCATTGAGATACACGCATTGGCAGAATGTCAGTCAAATTACATTCACTACTCGAAGGTATTCAGAGAAACTTTGGAATATATTGCGGATTTCTTCCAACTTGC
Organism: Prionace glauca; assembly: GCA_037974335.1. Lineage (NCBI taxonomy): Eukaryota > Metazoa > Chordata > Chondrichthyes > Carcharhiniformes > Carcharhinidae > Prionace > Prionace glauca. The sequence continues at coordinate 50,789,826 of CM075744.1, read as the reverse complement.
TGAAGTCATCGAGATAAGAACTTTACCATTAACTCATTTCATTGAGCTACACACACTGGCAGAATATCAGACAAATGGCATTCACTGCTCGAAGGTATTCAGAGTAACTTTGGAACCGATTGTGGATTTCTTGCAACTTGCTGAACTCATGGAGACAAGGACTTTACCACTTTCTCATTTCATTGTGATACACGCTTAGACAGAATAACAGCCAATGGCATTCACTGCTCGACTGTATTCAGAGAAACTTTGGAACCGATTGTGGATTTCTTGCAACTTGCTGAACTCGTGGAGACAAAGACTTTACCACTTTCTCATTTCATTGAGATACACGCATTGGCAGAGTATCAACCAAAGTTCATTCACTGCTCCAAGGCATTCAGTGAATCTTTGGAACCTGTTGGGGATATCTTACAACTTGCTGAACTCATTGAGATAAGGACTTTACCACTTTCTCAATTCATTGAGATAAACACATTGGCAGAATTTCAGTCAAATTGCATTCACTACTCGAAGGAATTCAGAGAAACCTTAGAACCTATTGTGGATTTCCCCCAACTTGAAGCTCACGTCGAGATAAGCACTATACAACTTTCTCATTTCATTGAGATACACACACTGGCAGAATATCAGACAAATGGCATTCACTGCTCGAAGGTATTCAGAGTAACTTTGGAACCGATTGTGGATTTCTTGCAACTTGCTTAACTCATGGAGACAAGGACTTTACCACTTTCTCATTTCATTGGGATACACGCATAGACAGAAGAACAGCCAATGGCATTCACTGCTCGACTGTATTCAGAGAAACTTTCGAACCGATTGTGGATTTCTTCCAACTTGCTGAAGTCATCGAGATAAAAACTTTACCATTATCTCATTTCATTGAGCTATACACACTGGCAAAATATCAGCCAAATGGCATTCATTGCTCCAAGGTATTGCGAGAAACTTTGGAACCTATTGTGGATTTCTTCCAATTTGCTGAACTGAATGAGATAAACACTTGACCACTTTCTCATTTCATTGTGATACACACATTAGCAGAATATCAGGCAAATGGCATTCACTACTCGCAGGCAGTCAGTGAATCTTTGGAACCTATTGGGGATTTCTTTCAACTTGCTGAACTCATTGAGATAAGGACTTTACCACTATCTCATTGCATTGAGATAAACACATTGGCAGAATTTCAGTCAAATTGCATTCACTACTCGAAGGAATTCAGAGAAACCTTGGAACCTACTGTGGATTTCCCCCAACTTGAAGCTCACATCGAGATAAGCACTATACAACTTTCTCATTTCATTGAGATACACACACTGGCAGAATATCAGACAAATGGCATTCACTGCTCGAAGGTATTCAGAGTAACTTTGGAACCGATTGTGGATTTCTTGCAACTTGCTGAACTCATGGAGACAAGGACTTTACCACTTTCTCATTTCATTGTGATACACGCATAGACAGAATAACAGCCAATGGCATTCACTGCTCGACTGTATTCAGAGAAACTTTGGAACCGATTGTGGATTTCTTGCAACTTGCTGAACTCGTGGAGACAAAGACTTTACCACTTTCTCATTTCATTGAGATACACGCATTGGCAGAGTATCAACCAAAGTTCATTCACTGTTCCAAGGCATTCAGTGAATCTTTGGAACCTGTTGGGGATATCTTACAACTTGCTGAACTCATTGAGATAAGGACTTTACCACTTTCTCAATTCATTGAGATAAACACATTGGCAGAATTTCATCCAAATTGCTCGAAGGAATTCAGAGAAACCTTAGAACCTATTGTGGATTTCCCCCAACTTGCTGAACTCATCGAGATAAGCACTATACAACTTTCTCATTTCATTGAGATACACGCATTGGCAGAATATCAGCCAAATTGCATTCACTACACGAAGGTATTCAGAGAAACTTTGGAACCTATTGTGGATTTCCCCCAACTTGCTGATCTCATCGAGATAAGCACTATACAACTTTCTCATTTCATTGAGATACACGCATTGGCAGAATATCAGCCAAATTACATTCACTACTCGAAGGTATTCAGACAAACTTTGGAATATATTGAGGATTTCTTCCAACTTGCTGAAGTCATCGAGATAAGAACTTTACCATTATCTCATTTCATTGAGCTACATACACTGGCAAAATATCACACAAATGGCATTCACTGCTCCAAGGTATTGCGAGAAACTTTGTAACCTATTGTGGATTGCTTCCAATTTGCTGAACTGAATGAGATAAACACTTGACCACTTTCTCATTTCATTGTGATACACACAGTAGCAGAATATCAAGCAAATGGCATTCATTACTCGCAGGCAGTCAGTGAATCTTTGGAACCTATTGGGGATTTCTTTCAACTTGCTGAACTCATTGAGATAAGGACTTTACCACTATCTCATTGCATTGAGATAAACACATCGGCAGAATTTCAGTCAAATTGCATTCACTGCTCGAAGGAATTCAGAGAAACCTTGGAACCTATTGTGGATTTCCCCCAACTTGCTGATCCCATCGAGATAAGCACTATACAACTTTCTCATTTCATTGAGATACACGCATTGGCAGAATATCAGTCAAATTACATTCACTACTCGAAGGTATTCAGAGAAACTTTGGAATATATTGCGGATTTCTTCCAACTTGCTGAAGTCATCGAGATAAAAACTTTACCATTATCTCATTTCATTGAGCTATACACACTGGCAAAATATCAGCCAAATGGCATTCATTGCTCCAAGGTATTGCGAGAAACTTTGGAACCTATTGTGGATTTCTTCCAATTTGCTGAACTGAATGAGATAAACACTTGACCACTTTCTCATTTCATTGTGATACACACATTAGCAGAATATCAGGCAAATGGCATTCACTACTCGCAGGCAGTCAGTGAATCTTTGGAACCTATTGGGGATTTCTTTCAACTTGCTGAACTCATTGAGATAAGGACTTTACCACTATCTCATTGCATTGAGATAAACACATTGGCAGAATTTCAGTCAAATTGCATTCACTACTCGAAGGAATTCAGAGAAACCTTGGAACCTACTGTGGATTTCCCCCAACTTGAAGCTCACATCGAGATAAGCACTATACAACTTTCTCATTTCATTGAGATACACACACTGGCAGAATATCAGACAAATGGCATTCACTGCTCGAAGGTATTCAGAGTAACTTTGGAACCGATTGTGGATTTCTTGCAACTTGCTGAACTCATGGAGACAAGGACTTTACCACTTTCTCATTTCATTGGGATACACGCATAGACAGAATAACAGCCAATGGCATTCAGTGCTCGACTGTATTCAGAGAAACTTTGGAACCGATTGTGGATTTCTTGCAACTTGCTGAACTCGTGGAGACAAAGACTTTACCACTTTCTCATTTCATTGAGATACACGCATTGGCAGAGTATCAACCAAAGTTCATTCACTGCTCCAAGGCATTCAGTGAATCTTTGGAACCTATTGGGGATATCTTACAACTTGCTGAACTCATTGAGATAAGGACTTTACCACTTTCTCAATTCATTGAGATAAACACATTGGCAGAATTTCATCCAAATTGCTCGAAGGAATTCAGAGAAACCTTAGAACCTATTGTGGATTTCCCCCAACTTGCTGATCTCATCGAGATAAGCACTATACAACTTTCTCATTTCATTGAGATACACGCATTGGCAGAATATCAGCCAAATTACATTCACTACTCGAAGGTATTCAGACAAACTTTGGAATATATTGAGGATTTCTTCCAACTTGCTGAAGTCATCGAGATAAAAACTTTACCATTATCTCATTTCATTGAGCTATACACACTGGCAAAATATCAGCCAAATGGCATTCATTGCTCCAAGGTATTGCGAGAAACTTTGGAACCTATTGTGGATTTCTTCCAATTTGCTGAACTGAATGAGATAAACACTTGACCACTTTCTCATTTCATTGTGATACACACATTAGCAGAATATCAGGCAAATGGCATTCACTACTCGCAGGCAGTCAGTGAATCTTTGGAACCTATTGGGGATTTCTTTCAACTTGCTGAACTCATTGAGATAAGGACTTTACCACTATCTCATTGCATTGAGATAAACACATTGGCAGAATTTCAGTCAAATTGCATTCACTACTCGAAGGAATTCAGAGAAACCTTGGAACCTACTGTGGATTTCCCCCAACTTGAAGCTCACATCGAGATAAGCACTATACAACTTTCTCATTTCATTGAGATACACACACTGGCAGAATATCAGACAAATTGCATTCACTACTCGAAGGTATTCAGAGAAACCTTGGAACCTACTGCGGATTTCTTCCAACTTGCTGATGTCATCGAGATAAGCACTATATAACTTTCTCATTTCATTGAGATACACGCATTGGCAGAATATCAGTCAAATTGCATTCACTACTCGAAGGTATTGCGAGAAACTTTGGAACCTATTGTGGATTTCATCCAATTTGCTGAACTGAATGAGATAAACACTTGACCACTTTCTCATTTCATTGTGATACACACATTAGCAGAATATCAGGCAAATGGCATTCATTACTCGCAGGCAGTCAGTGAATCTTTGGAACCTATTGGGGATTTCTTTCAACTTGCTGAACCCATTGAGATAAGAACTTTACCACTATCTCATTGCATTGAGATAAACACACTGGCAGAATTTCAGTCAAATTGCATTCACTACTCGAAGGAATTCAGAGAAACCTTGGAACCTATTATGGATTTCCCCCAACTTGAAGATCACATCGAGATAAAGCACTATACAACTTTCTCATTTCATTGAGATACACGCGTTGGCAGAATATTAGTCAAATTACATTCACTACTCGAAGGTATTCAGACAAACTTTGGAATATATTGAGGATTTCTTCCAACTTGCTGAAGTCATCGAGATAAGAACTTTACCATTATCTCATTTCATTGAGCTACACACACTGGCAAAATATCACACAAATGGCATTCACTGCTCCAAGGTATTGCGAGAAACTTTGGAACCTATTGTGGATTTCTTCCAATTTGCTGAACTGAATGAGATAAACACTTGACCACTTTCTCATTTCATTGTGATACACACATTACCAGAATATCAAGCAAATGGCATTCATTACTCGCAGGCAGTCAGTGTGTCTTTGGAACCTATTGGGGATTTCTTTCAACTTGCTGAACTCATTGAGATAAGGACTTTACCACTATCTCATTGCATTGAGATAAACACATTGGCAGAATTTCAGTGAAATTGCATTCACTCCTCGAAGGAATTCAGAGGAACCTTGGAACCTATTGTGGATTTCCCCCAACTTGCTGATCCCATCGAGATAAGCACTATACAACTTTCTCATTTCATTGAGATACACGCATTGGCAGAATGTCAGTCAAATTACATTCACTACTCGAAGGTATTCAGAGAAACTTTGGAATATATTGCGGATTTCTTCCAACTTGCTGAAGTCATCGAGATAAGAACTTTACCATTAACTCATTTCATTGAGCTACACACACTGGCAGAATATCAGACAAATGGCATTCACTGCTCGAAGGTATTCAGAGTAACTTTGGAACCGATTGTGGATTTCTTGCAACTTGCTGAACTCATGGAGACAAGGACTTTACCACTTTCTCATTTCATTGTGATACACGCATAGACAGAATAACAGCCAATGGCATTCACTGCTCGACTGTATTCAGAGAAACTTTGGAACCGATTGTGGATTTCTTGCAACTTGCTGAACTCGTGGAGACAAAGACTTTACCACTTTCTCATTTCATTGAGATACACGCATTGGCAGAGTATCAACCAAAGTTCATTCACTGCTCCAAGGCATTCAGTGAATCTTTGGAACCTGTTGGGGATATCTTACAACTTGCTGAACTCATTGAGATAAGGACTTTACCACTTTCTCAATTCATTGAGATAAACACATTGGCAGAATTTCAGTCAAATTGCATTCACTACTCGAAGGAATTCAGAGAAACCTTAGAACCTATTGTGGATTTCCCCCAACTTGAAGCTCACGTCGAGATAAGCACTATACAACTTTCTCATTTCATTGAGATACACACACTGGCAGAATATCAGACAAATGGCATTCACTGCTCGAAGGTATTCAGAGTAACTTTGGAACCGATTGTGGATTTCTTGCAACTTGCTTAACTCATGGAGACAAGGACTTTACCACTTTCTCATTTCATTGGGATACACGCATAGACAGAAGAACAGCCAATGGCATTCACTGCTCGACTGTATTCAGAGAAACTTTCGAACCGATTGTGGATTTCTTCCAACTTGCTGAACTCGTGGAGACAAATACTTTACCACTTTCTCATTTCATTGAGATACACGCATTGGCAGAGTATCAACCAAAGTTCATTCACTGCTCCAAGGCATTCAGTGAATCTTTGGAACCTATTGGGGATATCTCACAACTTGCTGAACTCATTGAGATAAGGACTTTACCACTTTCTCAATTCATTGAGATAAACACATTGGCAGAATTTCATCCAAATTGCTCGAAGGAATTCAGAGAAACCTTAGAACCTATTGTGGATTTCCCCCAACTTGCTGAACTCATCGAGATAAGCACTATACAACTTTCTCATTTCATTGAGATACACGCATTGGCAGAATATCAGCCAAATTGCATTCACTACTCGAAGGTATTCAGAGAAACTTTGGAACCTATTGCGGATTTCTTCCAACTTGCTGAAGTCATCGAGATAAGCACTATATAACTTTCTCATTTCATTGAGATACACGCATTGGCAGAATATCAGTCAAATTGCATTCACTACTCGAAGGTATTGCGAGAAACTTTGGAACCTATTGTGGATTTCATCCAATTTGCTGAACTGAATGAGATAAACACTTGACCACTTTCTCATTTCATTGTGATACACACACTAGCAGAATATCAGGCAAATGGCATTCATTACTCGCAGGCAGTCAGTGAATCTTTGGAACCTATTGGGGATTTCTTTCAACTTGCTGAACCCATTGAGATAAGAAATTTACCACTATCTCATTGCATTGAGATAAACACATTGGCAGAATTTCAGTCAAATTGCATTCACTACTCGAAGGAATTCAGAGAAACCTTGGAACCTATTATGGATTTCCCCCAACTTGAAGATCACATCGAGATAAAGCACTATACAACTTTCTCATTTCATTGAGATACACGCATTGGCAGAATATTAGTCAAATTACATTCACTACTCGAAGGTATTCAGACAAACTTTGGAATATATTGAGGATTTCTTCCAACTTGCTGAAGTCATCGAGATAAGAACTTTACCATTATCTCATTTCATTGAGCTACACACACTGGCAAAATATCACACAAATGGCATTCACTGCTCCAAGGTATTGCGAGAAACTTTGGAACCTATTGTGGATTTCTTCCAATTTGCTGAACTGAATGAGATAAACACTTGACCACTTTCTCATTTCATTGTGATACACACATTACCAGAATATCAAGCAAATGGCATTCATTACTCGCAGGCAGTCAGTGTGTCTTTGGAACCTATTGGGGATTTCTTTCAACTTGCTGAACTCATTGAGATAAGGACTTTACCACTATCTCATTGCATTGAGATAAACACATTGGCAGAATTTCAGTGAAATTGCATTCACTCCTCGAAGGAATTCAGAGGAACCTTGGAACCTATTGTGGATTTCCCCCAACTTGCTGATCCCATCGAGATAAGCACTATACAACTTTCTCATTTCATTGAGATACACGCATTGGCAGAATGTCAGTCAAATTACATTCACTACTCGAAGGTATTCAGAGAAACTTTGGAATATATTGCGGATTTCTTCCAACTTGCTGAAGTCATCGAGATAAGAACTTTACCATTAACTCATTTCATTGAGCTACACACACTGGCAGAATATCAGACAAATGGCATTCACTGCTCGAAGGTATTCAGAGTAACTTTGGAACCGATTGTGGATTTCTTGCAACTTGCTGAACTCATGGAGACAAGGACTTTACCACTTTCTCATTTCATTGTGATACACGCTTAGACAGAATAACAGCCAATGGCATTCAGTGCTCGACTGTATTCAGAGAAACTTTGGAACCGATTGTGGATTTCTTGCAACTTGCTGAACTCGTGGAGACAAAGACTTTACCACTTTCTCATTTCATTGAGATACACGCATTGGCAGAGTATCAACCAAAGTTCATTCACTGCTCCAAGGCATTCAGTGAATCTTTGGAACCTGTTGGGGATATCTTACAACTTGCTGAACTCATTGAGATAAGGACTTTACCACTTTCTCAATTCATTGAGATAAACACATTGGCAGAATTTCAGTCAAATTGCATTCACTACTCGAAGGAATTCAGAGAAACCTTAGAACCTATTGTGGATTTCCCCCAACTTGAAGCTCACGTCGAGATAAGCACTATACAACTTTCTCATTTCATTGAGATACACACACTGGCAGAATATCAGACAAATGGCATTCACTGCTCGAAGGTATTCAGAGTAACTTTGGAACCGATTGTGGATTTCTTGCAACTTGCTTAACTCATGGAGACAAGGACTTTACCACTTTCTCATTTCATTGGGATACACGCATAGACAGAAGAACAGCCAATGGCATTCACTGCTCGACTGTATTCAGAGAAACTTTCGAACCGATTGTGGATTTCTTCCAACTTGCTGAACTCGTGGAGACAAATACTTTACCACTTTCTCATTTCATTGAGATACACGCATTGGCAGAGTATCAACCAAAGTTCATTCACTGCTCCAAGGCATTCAGTGAATCTTTGGAACCTATTGGGGATATCTCACAACTTGCTGAACTCATTGAGATAAGGACTTTACCACTTTCTCAATTCATTGAGATAAACACATTGGCAGAATTTCATCCAAATTGCTCGAAGGAATTCAGAGAAACCTTAGAACCTATTGTGGATTTCCCCCAACTTGCTGAACTCATCGAGATAAGCACGATACAACTTTCTCATTTCATTGAGATACACGCATTGGCAGAATATCAGCCAAATTGCATTCACTACTCGAAGGTATTCAGAGAAACTTTGGAACCTATTGCGGATTTCTTCCAACTTGCTGAAGTCATCGAGATAAGCACTATATAACTTTCTCATTTCATTGAGATACACGCATTGGCAGAATATCAGTCAAATTGCATTCACTACTCGAAGGTATTGCGAGAAACTTTGGAACCTATTGTGGATTTCATCCAATTTGCTGAACTGAATGAGATAAACACTTGACCACTTTCTCATTTCATTGTGATACACACACTAGCAGAATATCAGGCAAATGGCATTCATTACTCGCAGGCAGTCAGTGAATCTTTGGAACCTATTGGGGATTTCTTTCAACTTGCTGAACCCATTGAGATAAGAAATTTACCACTATCTCATTGCATTGAGATAAACACATTGGCAGAATTTCAGTCAAATTGCATTCACTACTCGAAGGAATTCAGAGAAACCTTGGAACCTATTATGGATTTCCCCCAACTTGAAGATCACATCGAGATAAAGCACTATACAACTTTCTCATTTCATTGAGATACACGCATTGGCAGAATATTAGTCAAATTACATTCACTACTCGAAGGTATTCAGACAAACTTTGGAATATATTGAGGATTTCTTCCAACTTGCTGAAGTCATCGAGATAAGAACTTTACCATTATCTCATTTCATTGAGCTACACACACTGGCAAAATATCACACAAATGGCATTCACTGCTCCAAGGTATTGCGAGAAACTTTGGAACCTATTGTGGATTTCTTCCAATTTGCTGAACTGAATGAGATAAACACTTGACCACTTTCTCATTTCATTGTGATACACACATTACCAGAATATCAAGCAAATGGCATTCATTACTCGCAGGCAGTCAGTGTGTCTTTGGAACCTATTGGGGATTTCTTTCAACTTGCTGAACTCATTGAGATAAGGACTTTACCACTATCTCATTGCATTGAGATAAACACATTGGCAGAATTTCAGTGAAATTGCATTCACTCCTCGAAGGAATTCAGAGGAACCTTGGAACCTATTGTGGATTTCCCCCAACTTGCTGATCCCATCGAGATAAGCACTATACAACTTTCTCATTTCATTGAGATACACGCATTGGCAGAATGTCAGTCAAATTACATTCACTACTCGAAGGTATTCAGAGAAACTTTGGAATATATTGCGGATTTCTTCCAACTTGCTGAAGTCATCGAGATAAGAACTTTACCATTAACTCATTTCATTGAGCTACACACACTGGCAGAATATCAGACAAATGGCATTCACTGCTCGAAGGTATTCAGAGAAACTTTGGAACCGATTGTGGATTTCTTGCAACTTGCTGAACTCGTGGAGACAAAGACTTTACCACTTTCTCATTTCATTGAGATACACGCATTGGCAGAGTATCAACCAAAGTTCATTCACTGCTCCAAGGCATTCAGTGAATCTTTGGAACCTGTTGGGGATATCTTACAACTTGCTGAACTCATTGAGATAAGGACTTTACCACTTTCTCAATTCATTGAGATAAACACATTGGCAGAATTTCAGTCAAATTGCATTCACTACTCGAAGGAATTCAGAGAAACCTTAGAACCTATTGTGGATTTCCCCCAACTTGAAGCTCACGTCGAGATAAGCACTATACAACTTTCTCATTTCATTGAGATACACACACTGGCAGAATATCAGACAAATGGCATTCACTGCTCGAAGGTATTCAGAGTAACTTTGGAACCGATTGTGGATTTCTTGCAACTTGCTTAACTCATGGAGACAAGGACTTTACCACTTTCTCATTTCATTGGGATACACGCATAGACAGAAGAACAGCCAATGGCATTCACTGCTCGACTGTATTCAGAGAAACTTTCGAACCGATTGTGGATTTCTTCCAACTTGCTGAAGTCATCGAGATAAAAACTTTACCATTATCTCATTTCATTGAGCTATACACACTGGCAAAATATCAGCCAAATGGCATTCATTGCTCCAAGGTATTGCGAGAAACTTTGGAACCTATTGTGGATTTCTTCCAATTTGCTGAACTGAATGAGATAAACACTTGACCACTTTCTCATTTCATTGTGATACACACATTAGCAGAATATCAGGCAAATGGCATTCACTACTCGCAGGCAGTCAGTGAATCTTTGGAACCTATTGGGGATTTCTTTCAACTTGCTGAACTCATTGAGATAAGGACTTTACCACTATCTCATTGCATTGAGATAAACACATTGGCAGAATTTCAGTCAAATTGCATTCACTACTCGAAGGAATTCAGAGAAACCTTGGAACCTACTGTGGATTTCCCCCAACTTGAAGCTCACATCGAGATAAGCACTATACAACTTTCTCATTTCATTGAGATACACACACTGGCAGAATATCAGACAAATGGCATTCACTGCTCGAAGGTATTCAGAGTAACTTTGGAACCGATTGTGGATTTCTTGCAACTTGCTGAACTCATGGAGACAAGGACTTTACCACTTTCTCATTTCATTGGGATACACGCATAGACAGAATAACAGCCAATGGCATTCAGTGCTCGACTGTATTCAGAGAAACTTTGGAACCGATTGTGGATTTCTTGCAACTTGCTGAACTCGTGGAGACAAAGACTTTACCACTTTCTCATTTCATTGAGATACACGCATTGGCAGAGTATCAACCAAAGTTCATTCACTGCTCCAAGGCATTCAGTGAATCTTTGGAACCTATTGGGGATATCTTACAACTTGCTGAACTCATTGAGATAAGGACTTTACCACTTTCTCAATTCATTGAGATAAACACATTGGCAGAATTTCATCCAAATTGCTCGAAGGAATTCAGAGAAACCTTAGAACCTATTGTGGATTTCCCCCAACTTGCTGATCTCATCGAGATAAGCACTATACAACTTTCTCATTTCATTGAGATACACGCATTGGCAGAATATCAGCCAAATTACATTCACTACTCGAAGGTATTCAGACAAACTTTGGAATATATTGAGGATTTCTTCCAACTTGCTGAAGTCATCGAGATAAAAACTTTACCATTATCTCATTTCATTGAGCTATACACACTGGCAAAATATCAGCCAAATGGCATTCATTGCTCCAAGGTATTGCGAGAAACTTTGGAACCTATTGTGGATTTCTTCCAATTTGCTGAACTGAATGAGATAAACACTTGACCACTTTCTCATTTCATTGTGATACACACATTAGCAGAATATCAGGCAAATGGCATTCACTACTCGCAGGCAGTCAGTGAATCTTTGGAACCTATTGGGGATTTCTTTCAACTTGCTGAACTCATTGAGATAAGGACTTTACCACTATCTCATTGCATTGAGATAAACACATTGGCAGAATTTCAGTCAAATTGCATTCACTACTCGAAGGAATTCAGAGAAACCTTGGAACCTACTGTGGATTTCCCCCAACTTGAAGCTCACATCGAGATAAGCACTATACAACTTTCTCATTTCATTGAGATACACACACTGGCAGAATATCAGACAAATGGCATTCACTGCTCGAAGGTATTCAGAGTAACTTTGGAACCGATTGTGGATTTCTTGCAACTTGCTGAACTCATGGAGACAAGGACTTTACCACTTTCTCATTTCATTGTGATACACGCATAGACAGAATAACAGCCAATGGCATTCACTGCTCGACTGTATTCAGAGAAACTTTGGAACCGATTGTGGATTTCTTGCAACTTGCTGAACTCGTGGAGACAAAGACTTTACCACTTTCTCATTTCATTGAGATACACGCATTGGCAGAGTATCAACCAAAGTTCATTCACTGCTCCAAGGCATTCAGTGAATCTTTGGAACCTGTTGGGGATATCTTACAACTTGCTGAACTCATTGAGATAAGGACTTTACCACTTTCTCAATTCATTGAGATAAACACATTGGCAGAATTTCATCCAAATTGCTCGAAGGAATTCAGAGAAACCTTAGAACCTATTGTGGATTTCCCCCAACTTGCTGAACTCATCGAGATAAGCACTATACAACTTTCTCATTTCATTGAGATACACGCATTGGCAGAATATCAGCCAAATTGCATTCACTACACGAAGGTATTCAGAGAAACTTTGGAACCTATTGTGGATTTCCCCCAACTTGCTGATCTCATCGAGATAAGCACTATACAACTTTCTCATTTCATTGAGATACACGCATTGGCAGAATATCAGCCAAATTACATTCACTACTCGAAGGTATTCAGACAAACTTTGGAATATATTGAGGATTTCTTCCAACTTGCTGAAGTCATCGAGATAAGAACTTTACCATTATCTCATTTCATTGAGCTACATACACTGGCAAAATATCACACAAATGGCATTCACTGCTCCAAGGTATTGCGAGAAACTTTGTAACCTATTGTGGATTGCTTCCAATTTGCTGAACTGAATGAGATAAACACTTGACCACTTTCTCATTTCATTGTGATACACACAGTAGCAGAATATCAAGCAAATGGCATTCATTACTCGCAGGCAGTCAGTGAATCTTTGGAACCTATTGGGGATTTCTTTCAACTTGCTGAACTCATTGAGATAAGGACTTTACCACTATCTCATTGCATTGAGATAAACACATCGGCAGAATTTCAGTCAAATTGCATTCACTGCTCGAAGGAATTCAGAGAAACCTTGGAACCTATTGTGGATTTCCCCCAACTTGCTGATCCCATCGAGATAAGCACTATACAACTTTCTCATTTCATTGAGATACACGCATTGGCAGAATATCAGTCAAATTACATTCACTACTCGAAGGTATTCAGAGAAACTTTGGAATATATTGCGGATTTCTTCCAACTTGCTGAAGTCATCGAGATAAAAACTTTACCATTATCTCATTTCATTGAGCTATACACACTGGCAAAATATCAGCCAAATGGCATTCATTGCTCCAAGGTATTGCGAGAAACTTTGGAACCTATTGTGGATTTCTTCCAATTTGCTGAACTGAATGAGATAAACACTTGACCACTTTCTCATTTCATTGTGATACACACATTAGCAGAATATCAGGCAAATGGCATTCACTACTCGCAGGCAGTCAGTGAATCTTTGGAACCTATTGGGGATTTCTTTCAACTTGCTGAACTCATTGAGATAAGGACTTTACCACTATCTCATTGCATTGAGATAAACACATTGGCAGAATTTCAGTCAAATTGCATTCACTACTCGAAGGAATTCAGAGAAACCTTGGAACCTACTGTGGATTTCCCCCAACTTGAAGCTCACATCGAGATAAGCACTATACAACTTTCTCATTTCATTGAGATACACACACTGGCAGAATATCAGACAAATGGCATTCACTGCTCGAAGGTATTCAGAGTAACTTTGGAACCGATTGTGGATTTCTTGCAACTTGCTGAACTCATGGAGACAAGGACTTTACCACTTTCTCATTTCATTGGGATACACGCATAGACAGAATAACAGCCAATGGCATTCAGTGCTCGACTGTATTCAGAGAAACTTTGGAACCGATTGTGGATTTCTTGCAACTTGCTGAACTCGTGGAGACAAAGACTTTACCACTTTCTCATTTCATTGAGATACACGCATTGGCAGAGTATCAACCAAAGTTCATTCACTGCTCCAAGGCATTCAGTGAATCTTTGGAACCTATTGGGGATATCTTACAACTTGCTGAACTCATTGAGATAAGGACTTTACCACTTTCTCAATTCATTGAGATAAACACATTGGCAGAATTTCATCCAAATTGCTCGAAGGAATTCAGAGAAACCTTAGAACCTATTGTGGATTTCCCCCAACTTGCTGATCTCATCGAGATAAGCACTATACAACTTTCTCATTTCATTGAGATACACGCATTGGCAGAATATCAGCCAAATTACATTCACTACTCGAAGGTATTCAGACAAACTTTGGAATATATTGAGGATTTCTTCCAACTTGCTGAAGTCATCGAGATAAAAACTTTACCATTATCTCATTTCATTGAGCTATACACACTGGCAAAATATCAGCCAAATGGCATTCATTGCTCCAAGGTATTGCGAGAAACTTTGGAACCTATTGTGGATTTCTTCCAATTTGCTGAACTGAATGAGATAAACACTTGACCACTTTCTCATTTCATTGTGATACACACATTAGCAGAATATCAGGCAAATGGCATTCACTACTCGCAGGCAGTCAGTGAATCTTTGGAACCTATTGGGGATTTCTTTCAACTTGCTGAACTCATTGAGATAAGGACTTTACCACTATCTCATTGCATTGAGATAAACACATTGGCAGAATTTCAGTCAAATTGCATTCACTACTCGAAGGAATTCAGAGAAACCTTGGAACCTACTGTGGATTTCCCCCAACTTGAAGCTCACATCGAGATAAGCACTATACAACTTTCTCATTTCATTGAGATACACACACTGGCAGAATATCAGACAAATGGCATTCACTGCTCGAAGGTATTCAGAGTAACTTTGGAACCGATTGTGGATTTCTTGCAACTTGCTGAACTCATGGAGACAAGGACTTTACCACTTTCTCATTTCATTGGGATACACGCATAGACAGAATAACAGCCAATGGCATTCAGTGCTCGACTGTATTCAGTGAAACTTTGGAACCGATTGTGGATTTCTTGCAACTTGCTGAACTCGTGGAGACAAAGACTTTACCACTTTCTCATTTCATTGAGATACACGCATTGGCAGAGTATCAACCAAAGTTCATTCACTGCTCCAAGGCATTCAGTGAATCTTTGGAACCTTTGGGGATATCTTACAACTTGCTGAACTCATTGAGATAAGGACTTTACCACTTTCTCAATTCATTGAGATAAACACATTGGCAGAATTTCATCCAAATTGCTCGAAGGAATTCAGAGAAACCTTAGAACCTATTGTGGATTTCCCCCAACTTGCTGAACTCATCGAGATAAGCACTGTACAATTTTCTCATTTCATTGAGATACACGCATTGGCAGAATATCAGCCAAATTGCATTCACTACTCGAAGGTATTCAGAGAAACCTTGGAACCTACTGCGGATTTCTTCCAACTTGCTGATGTCATCGAGATAAGCACTATATAACTTTCTCATTTCATTGAGATACACGCATTGGCAGAATATCAGTCAAATTGCATTCAATACTCGAAGGTATTGCGAGAAACTTTGGAACCTATTGTGGATTTCATCCAATTTGCTGAACTGAATGAGATAAACACTTGACCACTTTCTCATTTCATTGTGATACACACATTAGCAGAATATCAGGCAAATGGCATTCATTACTCGCAGGCAGTCAGTGAATCTTTGGAACCTATTGGGGATTTCTTTCAACTTGCTGAACCCATTGAGATAAGAACTTTACCACTATCTCATTGCATTGAGATAAACACACTGGCAGAATTTCAGTCAAATTGCATTCACTACTCGAAGGAATTCAGAGAAACCTTGGAACCTATTATGGATTTCCCCCAACTTGAAGATCACATCGAGATAAAGCACTATACAACTTTCTCATTTCATTGAGATACACGCGTTGGCAGAATATTAGTCAAATTACATTCACTACTCGAAGGTATTCAGACAAACTTTGGAATATATTGAGGATTTCTTCCAACTTGCTGAAGTCATCGAGATAAGAACTTTACCATTATCACATTTCATTGAGCTACACACACTGGCAAAATATCACACAAATGGCATTCACTGCTCCAAGGTATTGCGAGAAACTTTGGAACCTATTGTGGATTTCTTCCAATTTGCTGAACTGAATGAGATAAACACTTGACCACTTTCTCATTTCATTGTGATACACACATTACCAGAATATCAAGCAAATGGCATTCATTACTCGCAGGCAGTCAGTGTGTCTTTGGAACCTATTGGGGATTTCTTTCAACTTGCTGAACTCATTGAGATAAGGACTTTACCACTATCTCATTGCATTGAGATAAACACATTGGCAGAATTTCAGTGAAATTGCATTCACTCCTCGAAGGAATTCAGAGGAACCTTGGAACCTATTGTGGATTTCCCCCAACTTGCTGATCCCATCGAGATAAGCACTATACAACTTTCTCATTTCATTGAGATACACGCATTGGCAGAATGTCAGTCAAATTACATTCACTACTCGAAGGTATTCAGAGAAACTTTGGAATATATTGCGGATTTCTTCCAACTTGCTGAAGTCATCGAGATAAGAACTTTACCATTAACTCATTTCATTGAGCTACACACACTGGCAGAATATCAGACAAATGGCATTCACTGCTCGAAGGTATTCAGAGTAACTTTGGAACCGATTGTGGATTTCTTGCAACTTGCTGAACTCATGGAGACAAGGACTTTACCACTTTCTCATTTCATTGTGATACACGCTTAGACAGAATAACAGCCAATGGCATTCACTGCTCGACTGTATTCAGAGAAACTTTGGAACCGATTGTGGATTTCTTGCAACTTGCTGAACTCGTGGAGACAAAGACTTTACCACTTTCTCATTTCATTGAGATACACGCATTGGCAGAGTATCAACCAAAGTTCATTCACTGCTCCAAGGCATTCAGTGAATCTTTGGAACCTGTTGGGGATATCTTACAACTTGCTGAACTCATTGAGATAAGGACTTTACCACTTTCTCAATTCATTGAGATAAACACATTGGCAGAATTTCAGTCAAATTGCATTCACTACTCGAAGGAATTCAGAGAAACCTTAGAACCTATTGTGGATTTCCCCCAACTTGAAGCTCACGTCGAGATAAGCACTATACAACTTTCTCATTTCATTGAGATACACACACTGGCAGAATATCAGACAAATGGCATTCACTGCTCGAAGGTATTCAGAGTAACTTTGGAACCGATTGTGGATTTCTTGCAACTTGCTTAACTCATGGAGACAAGGACTTTACCACTTTCTCATTTCATTGGGATACACGCATAGACAGAAGAACAGCCAATGGCATTCACTGCTCGACTGTATTCAGAGAAACTTTCGAACCGATTGTGGATTTCTTCCAACTTGCTGAACTCGTGGAGACAAATACTTTACCACTTTCTTATTTCATTGAGATACACGCATTGGCAGAGTATCAACCAAAGTTCATTCACTGCTCCAAGGCATTCAGTGAATCTTTGGAACCTATTGGGGATATCTCACAACTTGCTGAACTCATTGAGATAAGGACTTTACCACTTTCTCAATTCATTGAGATAAACACATTGGCAGAATTTCATCCAAATTGCTCGAAGGAATTCAGAGAAACCTTAGAACCTATTGTGGATTTCCCCCAACTTGCTGAACTCATCGAGATAAGCACTATACAACTTTCTCATTTCATTGAGATACACGCATTGGCAGAATATCAGCCAAATTGCATTCACTACTCGAAGGTATTCAGAGAAAATTTGGAACCTATTGCGGATTTCTTCCAACTTGCTGAAGTCATCGAGATAAGCACTATATAACTTTCTCATTTCATTGAGATACACGCATTGGCAGAATATCAGTCAAATTGCATTCACTACTCGAAGGTATTGCGAGAAACTTTGGAACCTATTGTGGATTTCATCCAATTTGCTGAACTGAATGAGATAAACACTTGACCACTTTCTCATTTCATTGTGATACACACACTAGCAGAATATCAGGCAAATGGCATTCATTACTCGCAGGCAGTCAGTGAATCTTTGGAACCTATTGGGGATTTCTTTCAACTTGCTGAACCCATTGAGATAAGAAATTTACCACTATCTCATTGCATTGAGATAAACACATTGGCAGAATTTCAGTCAAATTGCATTCACTACTCGAAGGAATTCAGAGAAACCTTGGAACCTATTATGGATTTCCCCCAACTTGAAGATCACATCGAGATAAAGCACTATACAACTTTCTCATTTCATTGAGATACACGCATTGGCAGAATATTAGTCAAATTACATTCACTACTCGAAGGTATTCAGACAAACTTTGGAATATATTGAGGATTTCTTCCAACTTGCTGAAGTCATCGAGATAAGAACTTTACCATTATCTCATTTCATTGAGCTACACACACTGGCAAAATATCACACAAATGGCATTCACTGCTCCAAGGTATTGCGAGAAACTTTGGAACCTATTGTGGATTTCTTCCAATTTGCTGAACTGAATGAGATAAACACTTGACCACTTTCTCATTTCATTGTGATACACACATTACCAGAATATCAAGCAAATGGCATTCATTACTCGCAGGCAGTCAGTGTGTCTTTGGAACCTATTGGGGATTTCTTTCAACTTGCTGAACTCATTGAGATAAGGACTTTACCACTATCTCATTGCATTGAGATAAACACATTGGCAGAATTTCAGTGAAATTGCATTCACTCCTCGAAGGAATTCAGAGGAACCTTGGAACCTATTGTGGATTTCCCCCAACTTGCTGATCCCATCGAGATAAGCACTATACAACTTTCTCATTTCATTGAGATACACGCATTGGCAGAATGTCAGTCAAATTACATTCACTACTCGAAGGTATTCAGAGAAACTTTGGAATATATTGCGGATTTCTTCCAACTTGCTGAAGTCATCGAGATAAGAACTTTACCATTAACTCATTTCATTGAGCTACACACACTGGCAGAATATCAGACAAATGGCATTCACTGCTCGAAGGTATTCAGAGTAACTTTGGAACCGATTGTGGATTTCTTGCAACTTGCTGAACTCATGGAGACAAGGACTTTACCACTTTCTCATTTCATTGTGATACACGCATAGACAGAATAACAGCCAATGGCATTCACTGCTCGACTGTATTCAGAGAAACTTTGGAACCGATTGTGGATTTCTTGCAACTTGCTGAACTCGTGGAGACAAAGACTTTACCACTTTCTCATTTCATTGAGATACACGCATTGGCAGAGTATCAACCAAAGTTCATTCACTGCTCCAAGGCATTCAGTGAATCTTTGGAACCTGTTGGGGATATCTTACAACTTGCTGAACTCATTGAGATAAGGACTTTACCACTTTCTCAATTCATTGAGATAAACACATTGGCAGAATTTCATCCAAATTGCTCGAAGGAATTCAGAGAAACCTTAGAACCTATTGTGGATTTCCCCCAACTTGCTGAACTCATCGAGATAAGCACTATACAACTTTCTCATTTCATTGAGATACACGCATTGGCAGAATATCAGCCAAATTGCATTCACTACTCGAAGGTATTCAGAGAAACTTTGGAACCTATTGCGGATTTCTTCCAACTTGCTGAAGTTATCGAGATAAGCACTATATAACTTTCTCATTTCATTGAGATACACGCATTGGCAGAATATCAGTCAAATTGCATTCACTACTCGAAGGTATTGCGAGAAACTTTGGAACCTATTGTGGATTTCATCCAATTTGCTGAACTGAATGAGATAAACACTTGACCACTTTCTCATTTCATTGTGATACACACATTAGCAGAATATCAGGCAAATGGCATTCATTACTCGCAGGCAGTCAGTGAATCTTTGGAACCTATTGGGGATTTCTTTCAACTTGCTGAACCCATTGAGATAAGAACTTTACCACTATCTCATTGCATTGAGATAAACACATTGGCAGAATTTCAGTCAAATTGCATTCACTACTCGAAGGAATTCAGAGAAACCTTGGAACCTATTATGGATTTCCCCGAACTTGAAGATCACATCGAGATAAAGCACTATACAACTTTCTCATTTCATTGAGATACACGCGTTGGCAGAATATTAGTCAAATTACATTCACTACTCGAAGGTATTCAGACAAACTTTGGAATATATTGAGGATTTCTTCCAACTTGCTGAAGTCATCGAGATAAGAACTTTACCATTATCTCATTTCATTGAGCTACACACACTGGCAAAATATCACACAAATGGCATTCACTGCTCCAAGGTATTGCGAGAAACTTTGTAACCTATTGTGGATTTCTTCCAATTTGCTGAACTGAATGAGATAAACACTTGACCACTTTCTCATTTCATTGTGATACACACATTAGCAGAATATCAAGCAAATGGCATTCATTACTCGCAGGCAGTCAGTGAATCTTTGGAACCTATTGGGGATTTCTTTCAACTTGCTGAACTCATTGAGATAAGGACTTTACCACTATCTCATTGCATTGAGATAAACACATCGGCAGAATTTCAGTCAAATTGCATTCACTGCTCGAAGGAATTCAGAGAAACCTTGGAACCTATTGTGGATTTCCCCCAACTTGCTGATCCCATCGAGATAAGCACTATACAACTTTCTCATTTCATTGAGATACACGCATTGGCAGAATATCAGTCAAATTACATTCACTACTCGAAGGTATTCAGAGAAACTTTGGAATATATTGCGGATTTCTTCCAACTTGCTGAAGTCATCGAGATAAAAACTTTACCATTATCTCATTTCATTGAGCTATACACACTGGCAAAATATCAGCCAAATGGCATTCATTGCTCCAAGGTATTGCGAGAAACTTTGGAACCTATTGTGGATTTCTTCCAATTTGCTGAACTGAATGAGATAAACACTTGACCACTTTCTCATTTCATTGTGATACACACATTAGCAGAATATCAGGCAAATGGCATTCACTACTCGCAGGCAGTCAGTGAATCTTTGGAACCTATTGGGGATTTCTTTCAACTTGCTGAACTCATTGAGATAAGGACTTTACCACTTTCTCATTTCATTGAGATACACACACTGGAAGAATATCAGAGAAATGGCATTCACTGCTCGAAGGTATTCAGAGAAACCTTGGAACCTATTGTGGATTTCCCCCAACTTGCTGATCTCATCGAGATAAGCACTATACAACTTTCTCATTTCATTGAGATACACACTCATAGACAGAATAACAGCCAATGGCATTCACTGCTCGACTGTATTCAGAGAAACTTTGGAACCGATTGTGGATTTCTTGCAACTTGCTGAACTCGTGGAGACAAATACTTTACCACTTTCTCATTTCATTGAGATACACGCATTGGCAGAGTAACAACCAAAGTTCATTCACTGCTCCAAGGCATTCAGTGAATCTTTGGAACCTATTGGGGATATCTCACAACTTGCTGAACTCATTGAGATAAGGTCTTTACCACTTTCTCAATTCATTGAGATAAACACATTGGCAGAATTTCAGTCAAATTGCATTCACTACTCGAAGGAATTCAGAGAAACCTTGGAACATACTGTGGATTTCCCCCAACTTGAAGCTCACATCGAGATAAGCACTATACAACTTTCTCATTTCATTGAGATACACACACTGGCAGAATATCAGACAAATGGCATTCACTGCTCGAAGGTATTCAGAGTAACTTTGGAACCGATTGTGGATTTCTTGCAACTTGCTGAACTCATGGAGACAAGGACTTTACCACTTTCTCATTTCATTGGGATGCACGCATAGACAGAATAACAGCCAATGGCATTCAGTGCTCGACTGTATTCAGAGAAACTTTGGAACCGATTGTGGATTTCTTGCAACTTGCTGAACTCGTGGAGACAAAGACTTTACCACTTTCTCATTTCATTGAGATACACGCATTGGCAGAGTATCAACCAAAGTTCATTCACTGCTCCAAGGCATTCAGTGAATCTTTGGAACCTGTTGGGGATATCTTACAACTTGCTGAACTCATTGAGATAAGGACTTTACCACTTTCTCAATTCATTGAGATAAACACATTGGCAGAATTTCATCCAAATTGCTCGAAGGAATTCAGAGAAACCTTAGAACCTATTGTGGATTTCCCCCAACTTGCTGAACTCATCGAGATAAGCACTATACAACTTTCTCATTTCATTGAGATAAACACATTGGCAGAATTTCAGTGAAATTGCATTCACTGCTCGAAGGAATTCAGAGAAACCTTGGAACCTATTGTGGATTTCCCCCAACTTGCTGATCCCATCGAGATAAGCACTATACAACTTTCTCATTTCATTGAGATACACGCATTGGCAGAATGTCAGTCAAATTACATTCACTACTCGAAGGTATTCAGAGAAACTTTGGAATATATTGCGGATTTCTTCCAACTTGCTGAAGTCATCGAGATAAGAACTTTACCATTAACTCATTTCATTTAGCTACACACACTGGCAGAATATCAGACAAATGGCATTCACTGCTCGAAGGTATTCAGAGTAACTTTGGAACCGATTGTGGATTTCTTGCAACTTGCTGAACTCATGGAGACAAGGACTTTACCACTTTCTCATTTCATTGTGATACATGCATAGACAGAATAACAGCCAATGGCATTCAGTGCTCGACTGTATTCAGAGAAACTTTGGAACCGATTGTGGATTTCTTGCAACTTGCTGAACTCGTGGAGACAAAGACTTTACCACTTTCTCATTTCATTGAGATACACGCATTGGCAGAGTATCAACCAAAGTTCATTCACTGCTCCAAGGCATTCAGTGAATCTTTGGAACCTGTTGGGGATATCTTACAACTTGCTGAACTCATTGAGATAAGGACTTTACCACTTTCTCAATTCATTGAGATAAACACATTGGCAGAATTTCATCCAAATTGCTCGAAGGAATTCAGAGAAACCTTAGAACCTATTGTGGATTTCCCCCAACTTGCTGAACTCATCGAGATAAGCACAAAACAACTTTCTCATTTCATTGAGATACACGCATTGGCAGAATATCAGCCAAATTGCATTCACTACACGAAGGTATTCAGAGAAACTTTGGAACCTATTGTGGATTTCCCCCAACTTGCTGATCTCATCGAGATAAGCACTATACAACTTTCTCATTTCATTGAGATACACGCATTGGCAGAATATCAGCCAAATTACATTCACTACTCGAAGGTATTCAGACAAACTTTGGAATATATTGAGGATTTCTTCCAACTTGCTGAAGTCATCGAGATAAGAACTTTACCATTATCTCATTTCATTGAGCTACATACACTGGCAAAATATCACACAAATGGCATTCACTGCTCCAAGGTATTGCGAGAAACTTTGTAACCTATTGTGGATTGCTTCCAATTTGCTGAACTGAATGAGATAAACACTTGACCACTTTCTCATTTCATTGTGATACACACAGTAGCAGAATATCAAGCAAATGGCATTCATTACTCGCAGGCAGTCAGTGAATCTTTGGAACCTATTGGGGATTTCTTTCAACTTGCTGAACTCATTGAGATAAGGACTTTACCACTATCTCATTGCATTGAGATAAACACATCGGCAGAATTTCAGTCAAATTGCATTCACTGCTCGAAGGAATTCAGAGAAACCTTGGAACCTATTGTGGATTTCCCCCAACTTGCTGATCCCATCGAGATAAGCACTATACAACTTTCTCATTTCATTGCGATACACGCATTGGCAGAATATCAGTCAAATTACATTCACTACTCGAAGGTATTCAGAGAAACTTTGGAATATATTGCGGATTTCTTCCAACTTGCTGAAGTCATCGAGATAAAAACTTTACCATTATCTCATTTCATTGAGCTATACACACTGGCAAAATATCAGCCAAATGGCATTCATTGCTCCAAGGTATTGCGAGAAACTTTGGAACCTATTGTGGATTTCTTCCAATTTGCTGAACTGAATGAGATAAACACTTGACCACTTTCTCATTTCATTGTGATACACACATTAGCAGAATATCAGGCAAATGGCATTCACTACTCGCAGGCAGTCAGTGAATCTTTGGAACCTATTGGGGATTTCTTTCAACTTGCTGAACTCATTGAGATAAGGACTTTACCACTATCTCATTGCATTGAGATAAACACATTGGCAGAATTTCAGTCAAATTGCATTCACTACTCGAAGGAATTCAGAGAAACCTTGGAACCTACTGTGGATTTCCCCCAACTTGAAGCTCACATCGAGATAAGCACTATACAACTTTCTCATTTCATTGAGATACACACACTGGCAGAATATCAGACAAATGGCATTCACTGCTCGAAGGTATTCAGAGTAACTTTGGAACCGATTGTGGATTTCTTGCAACTTGCTGAACTCATGGAGACAAGGACTTTACCACTTTCTCATTTCATTGGGATACACGCATAGACAGAATAACAGCCAATGGCATTCAGTGCTCGACTGTATTCAGAGAAACTTTGGAACCGATTGTGGATTTCTTGCAACTTGCTGAACTCGTGGAGACAAAGACTTTACCACTTTCTCATTTCATTGAGATACACGCATTGGCAGAGTATCAACCAAAGTTCATTCACTGCTCCAAGGCATTCAGTGAATCTTTGGAACCTATTGGGGATATCTTACAACTTGCTGAACTCATTGAGATAAGGACTTTACCACTTTCTCAATTCATTGAGATAAACACATTGGCAGAATTTCATCCAAATTGCTCGAAGGAATTCAGAGAAACCTTAGAACCTATTGTGGATTTCCCCCAACTTGCTGATCTCATCGAGATAAGCACTATACAACTTTCTCATTTCATTGAGATACACGCATTGGCAGAATATCAGCCAAATTACATTCACTACTCGAAGGTATTCAGACAAACTTTGGAATATATTGAGGATTTCTTCCAACTTGCTGAAGTCATCGAGATAAAAACTTTACCATTATCTCATTTCATTGAGCTATACACACTGGCAAAATATCAGCCAAATGGCATTCATTGCTCCAAGGTATTGCGAGAAACTTTGGAACCTATTGTGGATTTCTTCCAATTTGCTGAACTGAATGAGATAAACACTTGACCACTTTCTCATTTCATTGTGATACACACATTAGCAGAATATCAGGCAAATGGCATTCACTACTCGCAGGCAGTCAGTGAATCTTTGGAACCTATTGGGGATTTCTTTCAACTTGCTGAACTCATTGAGATAAGGACTTTACCACTATCTCATTGCATTGAGATAAACACATTGGCAGAATTTCAGTCAAATTGCATTCACTACTCGAAGGAATTCAGAGAAACCTTGGAACCTACTGTGGATTTCCCCCAACTTGAAGCTCACATCGAGATAAGCACTATACAACTTTCTCATTTCATTGAGATACACACACTGGCAGAATATCAGACAAATGGCATTCACTGCTCGAAGGTATTCAGAGTAACTTTGGAACCGATTGTGGATTTCTTGCAACTTGCTGAACTCATGGAGACAAGGACTTTACCACTTTCTCATTTCATTGGGATACACGCATAGACAGAATAACAGCCAATGGCATTCAGTGCTCGACTGTATTCAGTGAAACTTTGGAACCGATTGTGGATTTCTTGCAACTTGCTGAACTCGTGGAGACAAAGACTTTACCACTTTCTCATTTCATTGAGATACACGCATTGGCAGAGTATCAACCAAAGTTCATTCACTGCTCCAAGGCATTCAGTGAATCTTTGGAACCTTTGGGGATATCTTACAACTTGCTGAACTCATTGAGATAAGGACTTTACCACTTTCTCAATTCATTGAGATAAACACATTGGCAGAATTTCATCCAAATTGCTCGAAGGAATTCAGAGAAACCTTAGAACCTATTGTGGATTTCCCCCAACTTGCTGAACTCATCGAGATAAGCACTGTACAATTTTCTCATATCATTGAGATACACGCATTGGCAGAATATCAGCCAAATTGCATTCACTACTCGAAGGTATTCAGAGAAACCTTGGAACCTACTGCGGATTTCTTCCAACTTGCTGATGTCATCGAGATAAGCACTATATAACTTTCTCATTTCATTGAGATACACGCATTGGCAGAATATCAGTCAAATTGCATTCACTACTCGAAGGTATTGCGAGAAACTTTGGAACCTATTGTGGATTTCATCCAATTTGCTGAACTGAATGAGATAAACACTTGACCACTTTCTCATTTCATTGTGATACACACATTAGCAGAATATCAGGCAAATGGCATTCATTACTCGCAGGCAGTCAGTGAATCTTTGGAACCTATTGGGGATTTCTTTCAACTTGCTGAACCCATTGAGATAAGAACTTTACCACTATCTCATTGCATTGAGATAAACACACTGGCAGAATTTCAGTCAAATTGCATTCACTACTCGAAGGAATTCAGAGAAACCTTGGAACCTATTATGGATTTCCCCCAACTTGAAGATCACATCGAGATAAAGCACTATACAACTTTCTCATTTCATTGAGATACACGCGTTGGCAGAATATTAGTCAAATTACATTCACTACTCGAAGGTATTCAGACAAACTTTGGAATATATTGAGGATTTCTTCCAACTTGCTGAAGTCATCGAGATAAGAACTTTACCATTATCTCATTTCATTGAGCTACAGACACTGGCAAAATATCACACAAATGGCATTCACTGCTCCAAGGTATTGCGAGAAACTTTGGAACCTATTGTGGATTTCTTCCAATTTGCTGAACTGAATGAGATAAACACTTGACCACTTTCTCATTTCATTGTGATACACACATTACCAGAATATCAAGCAAATGGCATTCATTACTCGCAGGCAGTCAGTGTGTCTTTGGAACCTATTGGGGATTTCTTTCAACTTGCTGAACTCATTGAGATAAGGACTTTACCACTATCTCATTGCATTGAGATAAACACATTGGCAGAATTTCAGTCAAATTGCATTCACTGCTCGAAGGAATTCAGAGAAACCTTGGAACCTATTGTGGATTTCCCCCAACTTGCTGATCCCATCGAGATAAGCACTATACAACTTTCTCATTTCATTGAGATACACGCATTGGCAGAATATCAGTCAAATTACATTCACTACTCGAAGGTATTCAGAGAAACTTTGGAATATATTGCGGATTTCTTCCAACTTGCTGAAGTCATCGAGATAAAAACTTTACCATTATCTCATTTCATTGAGCTATACACACTGGCAAAATATCAGCCAAATGGCATTCATTGCTCCAAGGTATTGCGAGAAACTTTGGAACCTATTGTGGATTTCTTCCAATTTGCTGAACTGAATGAGATAAACACTTGACCACTTTCTCATTTCATTGTGATACACACATTAGCAGAATATCAGGCAAATGGCATTCACTACTCGCAGGCAGTCAGTGAATCTTTGGAACCTATTGGGGATTTCTTTCAACTTGCTGAACTCATTGAGATAAGGACTTTACCACTTTCTCATTTCATTGAGATACACACACTGGAAGAATATCAGAGAAATGGCATTCACTGCTCGAAGGTATTCAGAGAAACCTTGGAACCTATTGTGGATTTCCCCCAACTTGCTGATCTCATCGAGATAAGCACTATACAACTTTCTCATTTCATTGAGATACACACTCATAGACAGAATAACAGCCAATGGCATTCACTGCTCGACTGTATTCAGAGAAACTTTGGAACCGATTGTGGATTTCTTGCAACTTGCTGAACTCGTGGAGACAAATACTTTACCACTTTCTCATTTCATTGAGATACACGCATTGGCAGAGTAACAACCAAAGTTCATTCACTGCTCCAAGGCATTCAGTGAATCTTTGGAACCTATTGGGGATATCTCACAACTTGCTGAACTCATTGAGATAAGGTCTTTACCACTTTCTCAATTCATTGAGATAAACACATTGGCAGAATTTCAGTCAAATTGCATTCACTACTCGAAGGAATTCAGAGAAACCTTGGAACCTACTGTGGATTTCCCCCAACTTGAAGCTCACATCGAGATAAGCACTATACAACTTTCTCATTTCATTGAGATACACACACTGGCAGAATATCAGACAAATGGCATTCACTGCTCGAAGGTATTCAGAGTAACTTTGGAACCGATTGTGGATTTCTTGCAACTTGCTGAACTCATGGAGACAAGGACTTTACCACTTTCTCATTTCATTGGGATGCACGCATAGACAGAATAACAGCCAATGGCATTCAGTGCTCGACTGTATTCAGAGAAACTTTGGAACCGATTGTGGATTTCTTGCAACTTGCTGAACTCGTGGAGACAAAGACTTTACCACTTTCTCATTTCATTGAGATACACGCATTGGCAGAGTATCAACCAAAGTTCATTCACTGCTCCAAGGCATTCAGTGAATCTTTGGAACCTGTTGGGGATATCTTACAACTTGCTGAACTCATTGAGATAAGGACTTTACCACTTTCTCAATTCATTGAGATAAACACATTGGCAGAATTTCATCCAAATTGCTCGAAGGAATTCAGAGAAACCTTAGAACCTATTGTGGATTTCCCCCAACTTGCTGAACTCATCGAGATAAGCACTATACAACTTTCTCATTTCATTGAGATAAACACATTGGCAGAATTTCAGTGAAATTGCATTCACTGCTCGAAGGAATTCAGAGAAACCTTGGAACCTATTGTGGATTTCCCCCAACTTGCTGATCCCATCGAGATAAGCACTATACAACTTTCTCATTTCATTGAGATACACGCATTGGCAGAATGTCAGTCAAATTACATTCACTACTCGAAGGTATTCAGAGAAACTTTGGAATATATTGCGGATTTCTTCCAACTTGCTGAAGTCATCGAGATAAGAACTTTACCATTAACTCATTTCATTTAGCTACACACACTGGCAGAATATCAGACAAATGGCATTCACTGCTCGAAGGTATTCAGAGTAACTTTGGAACCGATTGTGGATTTCTTGCAACTTGCTGAACTCATGGAGACAAGGACTTTACCACTTTCTCATTTCATTGGGATGCACGCATAGACAGAATAACAGCCAATGGCATTCAGTGCTCGACTGTATTCAGAGAAACTTTGGAACCGATTGTGGATTTCTTGCAACTTGCTGAACTCGTGGAGACAAAGACTTTACCACTTTCTCATTTCATTGAGATACACGCATTGGCAGAGTATCAACCAAAGTTCATTCACTGCTCCAAGGCATTCAGTGAATCTTTGGAACCTGTTGGGGATATCTTACAACTTGCTGAACTCATTGAGATAAGGACTTTACCACTTTCTCAATTCATTGAGATAAACACATTGGCAGAATTTCATCCAAATTGCTCGAAGGAATTCAGAGAAACCTTAGAACCTATTGTGGATTTCCCCCAACTTGCTGAACTCATCGAGATAAGCACTATACAACTTTCTCATTTCATTGAGATACACGCATTGGCAGAATATCAGCCAAATTGCATTCACTACACGAAGGTATTCAGAGAAACTTTGGAACCTATTGTGGATTTCCCCCAACTTGCTGATCTCATCGAGATAAGCACTATACAACTTTCTCATTTCATTGAGATACACGCATTGGCAGAATATCAGCCAAATTACATTCACTACTCGAAGGTATTCAGACAAACTTTGGAATATATTGAGGATTTCTTCCAACTTGCTGAAGTCATCGAGATAAGAACTTTACCATTATCTCATTTCATTGAGCTACATACACTGGCAAAATATCACACAAATGGCATTCACTGCTCCAAGGTATTGCGAGAAACTTTGTAACCTATTGTGGATTGCTTCCAATTTGCTGAACTGAATGAGATAAACACTTGACCACTTTCTCATTTCATTGTGATACACACAGTAGCAGAATATCAAGCAAATGGCATTCATTACTCGCAGGCAGTCAGTGAATCTTTGGAACCTATTGGGGATTTCTTTCAACTTGCTGAACTCATTGAGATAAGGACTTTACCACTATCTCATTGCATTGAGATAAACACATCGGCAGAATTTCAGTCAAATTGCATTCACTGCTCGAAGGAATTCAGAGAAACCTTGGAACCTATTGTGGATTTCCCCCAACTTGCTGATCCCATCGAGATAAGCACTATACAACTTTCTCATTTCATTGAGATACACGCATTGGCAGAATATCAGTCAAATTACATTCACTACTCGAAGGTATTCAGAGAAACTTTGGAATATATTGCGGATTTCTTCCAACTTGCTGAAGTCATCGAGATAAAAACTTTACCATTATCTCATTTCATTGAGCTATACACACTGGCAAAATATCAGCCAAATGGCATTCATTGCTCCAAGGTATTGCGAGAAACTTTGGAACCTATTGTGGATTTCTTCCAATTTGCTGAACTGAATGAGATAAACACTTGACCACTTTCTCATTTCATTGTGATACACACATTAGCAGAATATCAGGCAAATGGCATTCACTACTCGCAGGCAGTCAGTGAATCTTTGGAACCTATTGGGGATTTCTTTCAACTTGCTGAACTCATTGAGATAAGGACTTTACCACTATCTCATTGCATTGAGATAAACACATTGGCAGAATTTCAGTCAAATTGCATTCACTACTCGAAGGAATTCAGAGAAACCTTGGAACCTACTGTGGATTTCCCCCAACTTGAAGCTCACATCGAGATAAGCACTATACAACTTTCTCATTTCATTGAGATACACACACTGGCAGAATATCAGACAAATGGCATTCACTGCTCGAAGGTATTCAGAGTAACTTTGGAACCGATTGTGGATTTCTTGCAACTTGCTGAACTCATGGAGACAAGGACTTTACCACTTTCTCATTTCATTGGGATACACGCATAGACAGAATAACAGCCAATGGCATTCAGTGCTCGACTGTATTCAGAGAAACTTTGGAACCGATTGTGGATTTCTTGCAACTTGCTGAACTCGTGGAGACAAAGACTTTACCACTTTCTCATTTCATTGAGATACACGCATTGGCAGAGTATCAACCAAAGTTCATTCACTGCTCCAAGGCATTCAGTGAATCTTTGGAACCTATTGGGGATATCTTACAACTTGCTGAACTCATTGAGATAAGGACTTTACCACTTTCTCAATTCATTGAGATAAACACATTGGCAGAATTTCATCCAAATTGCTCGAAGGAATTCAGAGAAACCTTAGAACCTATTGTGGATTTCCCCCAACTTGCTGATCTCATCGAGATAAGCACTATACAACTTTCTCATTTCATTGAGATACACGCATTGGCAGAATATCAGCCAAATTACATTCACTACTCGAAGGTATTCAGACAAACTTTGGAATATATTGAGGATTTCTTCCAACTTGCTGAAGTCATCGAGATAAAAACTTTACCATTATCTCATTTCATTGAGCTATACACACTGGCAAAATATCAGCCAAATGGCATTCATTGCTCCAAGGTATTGCGAGAAACTTTGGAACCTATTGTGGATTTCTTCCAATTTGCTGAACTGAATGAGATAAACACTTGACCACTTTCTCATTTCATTGTGATACACACATTAGCAGAATATCAGGCAAATGGCATTCACTACTCGCAGGCAGTCAGTGAATCTTTGGAACCTATTGGGGATTTCTTTCAACTTGCTGAACTCATTGAGATAAGGACTTTACCACTATCTCATTGCATTGAGATAAACACATTGGCAGAATTTCAGTCAAATTGCATTCACTACTCGAAGGAATTCAGAGAAACCTTGGAACCTACTGTGGATTTCCCCCAACTTGAAGCTCACATCGAGATAAGCACTATACAACTTTCTCATTTCATTGAGATACACACACTGGCAGAATATCAGACAAATGGCATTCACTGCTCGAAGGTATTCAGAGTAACTTTGGAACCGATTGTGGATTTCTTGCAACTTGCTGAACTCATGGAGACAAGGACTTTACCACTTTCTCATTTCATTGGGATACACGCATAGACAGAATAACAGCCAATGGCATTCAGTGCTCGACTGTATTCAGTGAAACTTTGGAACCGATTGTGGATTTCTTGCAACTTGCTGAACTCGTGGAGACAAAGACTTTACCACTTTCTCATTTCATTGAGATACACGCATTGGCAGAGTATCAACCAAAGTTCATTCACTGCTCCAAGGCATTCAGTGAATCTTTGGAACCTTTGGGGATATCTTACAACTTGCTGAACTCATTGAGATAAGGACTTTACCACTTTCTCAATTCATTGAGATAAACACATTGGCAGAATTTCATCCAAATTGCTCGAAGGAATTCAGAGAAACCTTAGAACCTATTGTGGATTTCCCCCAACTTGCTGAACTCATCGAGATAAGCACTGTACAATTTTCTCATATCATTGAGATACACGCATTGGCAGAATATCAGCCAAATTGCATTCACTACTCGAAGGTATTCAGAGAAACCTTGGAACCTACTGCGGATTTCTTCCAACTTGCTGATGTCATCGAGATAAGCACTATATAACTTTCTCATTTCATTGAGATACACGCATTGGCAGAATATCAGTCAAATTGCATTCACTACTCGAAGGTATTGCGAGAAACTTTGGAACCTATTGTGGATTTCATCCAATTTGCTGAACTGAATGAGATAAACACTTGACCACTTTCTCATTTCATTGTGATACACACATTAGCAGAATATCAGGCAAATGGCATTCATTACTCGCAGGCAGTCAGTGAATCTTTGGAACCTATTGGGGATTTCTTTCAACTTGCTGAACCCATTGAGATAAGAACTTTACCACTATCTCATTGCATTGAGATAAACACACTGGCAGAATTTCAGTCAAATTGCATTCACTACTCGAAGGAATTCAGAGAAACCTTGGAACCTATTATGGATTTCCCCCAACTTGAAGATCACATCGAGATAAAGCACTATACAACTTTCTCATTTCATTGAGATACACGCGTTGGCAGAATATTAGTCAAATTACATTCACTACTCGAAGGTATTCAGACAAACTTTGGAATATATTGAGGATTTCTTCCAACTTGCTGAAGTCATCGAGATAAGAACTTTACCATTATCTCATTTCATTGAGCTACAGACACTGGCAAAATATCACACAAATGGCATTCACTGCTCCAAGGTATTGCGAGAAACTTTGGAACCTATTGTGGATTTCTTCCAATTTGCTGAACTGAATGAGATAAACACTTGACCACTTTCTCATTTCATTGTGATACACACATTACCAGAATATCAAGCAAATGGCATTCATTACTCGCAGGCAGTCAGTGTGTCTTTGGAACCTATTGGGGATTTCTTTCAACTTGCTGAACTCATTGAGATAAGGACTTTACCACTATCTCATTGCATTGAGATAAACACATTGGCAGAATTTCAGTCAAATTGCATTCACTGCTCGAAGGAATTCAGAGAAACCTTGGAACCTATTGTGGATTTCCCCCAACTTGCTGATCCCATCGAGATAAGCACTATACAA
This sequence comes from Prionace glauca, assembly GCA_037974335.1. Taxonomy (NCBI): domain Eukaryota; kingdom Metazoa; phylum Chordata; class Chondrichthyes; order Carcharhiniformes; family Carcharhinidae; genus Prionace; species Prionace glauca. The sequence continues at coordinate 50,755,573 of CM075744.1, read as the reverse complement.
CTTTCTCATTTCATTGAGATACACGCATTGGCAGAATATCAGTCAAATTACATTCACTACTCGAAGGTATTCAGAGAAACTTTGGAATATATTGCGGATTTCTTCCAACTTGCTGAAGTCATCGAGATAAAAACTTTACCATTATCTCATTTCATTGAGCTATACACACTGGCAAAATATCAGCCAAATGGCATTCATTGCTCCAAGGTATTGCGAGAAACTTTGGAACCTATTGTGGATTTCTTCCAATTTGCTGAACTGAATGAGATAAACACTTGACCACTTTCTCATTTCATTGTGATACACACATTAGCAGAATATCAGGCAAATGGCATTCACTACTCGCAGGCAGTCAGTGAATCTTTGGAACCTATTGGGGATTTCTTTCAACTTGCTGAACTCATTGAGATAAGGACTTTACCACTTTCTCATTTCATTGAGATACACACACTGGAAGAATATCAGAGAAATGGCATTCACTGCTCGAAGGTATTCAGAGAAACCTTGGAACCTATTGTGGATTTCCCCCAACTTGCTGATCTCATCGAGATAAGCACTATACAACTTTCTCATTTCATTGAGATACACACTCATAGACAGAATAACAGCCAATGGCATTCACTGCTCGACTGTATTCAGAGAAACTTTGGAACCGATTGTGGATTTCTTGCAACTTGCTGAACTCGTGGAGACAAATACTTTACCACTTTCTCATTTCATTGAGATACACGCATTGGCAGAGTAACAACCAAAGTTCATTCACTGCTCCAAGGCATTCAGTGAATCTTTGGAACCTATTGGGGATATCTCACAACTTGCTGAACTCATTGAGATAAGGTCTTTACCACTTTCTCAATTCATTGAGATAAACACATTGGCAGAATTTCAGTCAAATTGCATTCACTACTCGAAGGAATTCAGAGAAACCTTGGAACCTACTGTGGATTTCCCCCAACTTGAAGCTCACATCGAGATAAGCACTATACAACTTTCTCATTTCATTGAGATACACACACTGGCAGAATATCAGACAAATGGCATTCACTGCTCGAAGGTATTCAGAGTAACTTTGGAACCGATTGTGGATTTCTTGCAACTTGCTGAACTCATGGAGACAAGGACTTTACCACTTTCTCATTTCATTGGGATGCACGCATAGACAGAATAACAGCCAATGGCATTCAGTGCTCGACTGTATTCAGAGAAACTTTGGAACCGATTGTGGATTTCTTGCAACTTGCTGAACTCGTGGAGACAAAGACTTTACCACTTTCTCATTTCATTGAGATACACGCATTGGCAGAGTATCAACCAAAGTTCATTCACTGCTCCAAGGCATTCAGTGAATCTTTGGAACCTGTTGGGGATATCTTACAACTTGCTGAACTCATTGAGATAAGGACTTTACCACTTTCTCAATTCATTGAGATAAACACATTGGCAGAATTTCATCCAAATTGCTCGAAGGAATTCAGAGAAACCTTAGAACCTATTGTGGATTTCCCCCAACTTGCTGAACTCATCGAGATAAGCACTATACAACTTTCTCATTTCATTGAGATAAACACATTGGCAGAATTTCAGTGAAATTGCATTCACTGCTCGAAGGAATTCAGAGAAACCTTGGAACCTATTGTGGATTTCCCCCAACTTGCTGATCCCATCGAGATAAGCACTATACAACTTTCTCATTTCATTGAGATACACGCATTGGCAGAATGTCAGTCAAATTACATTCACTACTCGAAGGTATTCAGAGAAACTTTGGAATATATTGCGGATTTCTTCCAACTTGCTGAAGTCATCGAGATAAGAACTTTACCATTAACTCATTTCATTTAGCTACACACACTGGCAGAATATCAGACAAATGGCATTCACTGCTCGAAGGTATTCAGAGTAACTTTGGAACCGATTGTGGATTTCTTGCAACTTGCTGAACTCATGGAGACAAGGACTTTACCACTTTCTCATTTCATTGGGATGCACGCATAGACAGAATAACAGCCAATGGCATTCAGTGCTCGACTGTATTCAGAGAAACTTTGGAACCGATTGTGGATTTCTTGCAACTTGCTGAACTCGTGGAGACAAAGACTTTACCACTTTCTCATTTCATTGAGATACACGCATTGGCAGAGTATCAACCAAAGTTCATTCACTGCTCCAAGGCATTCAGTGAATCTTTGGAACCTGTTGGGGATATCTTACAACTTGCTGAACTCATTGAGATAAGGACTTTACCACTTTCTCAATTCATTGAGATAAACACATTGGCAGAATTTCATCCAAATTGCTCGAAGGAATTCAGAGAAACCTTAGAACCTATTGTGGATTTCCCCCAACTTGCTGAACTCATCGAGATAAGCACTATACAACTTTCTCATTTCATTGAGATACACGCATTGGCAGAATATCAGCCAAATTGCATTCACTACACGAAGGTATTCAGAGAAACTTTGGAACCTATTGTGGATTTCCCCCAACTTGCTGATCTCATCGAGATAAGCACTATACAACTTTCTCATTTCATTGAGATACACGCATTGGCAGAATATCAGCCAAATTACATTCACTACTCGAAGGTATTCAGACAAACTTTGGAATATATTGAGGATTTCTTCCAACTTGCTGAAGTCATCGAGATAAGAACTTTACCATTATCTCATTTCATTGAGCTACATACACTGGCAAAATATCACACAAATGGCATTCACTGCTCCAAGGTATTGCGAGAAACTTTGTAACCTATTGTGGATTGCTTCCAATTTGCTGAACTGAATGAGATAAACACTTGACCACTTTCTCATTTCATTGTGATACACACAGTAGCAGAATATCAAGCAAATGGCATTCATTACTCGCAGGCAGTCAGTGAATCTTTGGAACCTATTGGGGATTTCTTTCAACTTGCTGAACTCATTGAGATAAGGACTTTACCACTATCTCATTGCATTGAGATAAACACATCGGCAGAATTTCAGTCAAATTGCATTCACTGCTCGAAGGAATTCAGAGAAACCTTGGAACCTATTGTGGATTTCCCCCAACTTGCTGATCCCATCGAGATAAGCACTATACAACTTTCTCATTTCATTGAGATACACGCATTGGCAGAATATCAGTCAAATTACATTCACTACTCGAAGGTATTCAGAGAAACTTTGGAATATATTGCGGATTTCTTCCAACTTGCTGAAGTCATCGAGATAAAAACTTTACCATTATCTCATTTCATTGAGCTATACACACTGGCAAAATATCAGCCAAATGGCATTCATTGCTCCAAGGTATTGCGAGAAACTTTGGAACCTATTGTGGATTTCTTCCAATTTGCTGAACTGAATGAGATAAACACTTGACCACTTTCTCATTTCATTGTGATACACACATTAGCAGAATATCAGGCAAATGGCATTCACTACTCGCAGGCAGTCAGTGAATCTTTGGAACCTATTGGGGATTTCTTTCAACTTGCTGAACTCATTGAGATAAGGACTTTACCACTATCTCATTGCATTGAGATAAACACATTGGCAGAATTTCAGTCAAATTGCATTCACTACTCGAAGGAATTCAGAGAAACCTTGGAACCTACTGTGGATTTCCCCCAACTTGAAGCTCACATCGAGATAAGCACTATACAACTTTCTCATTTCATTGAGATACACACACTGGCAGAATATCAGACAAATGGCATTCACTGCTCGAAGGTATTCAGAGTAACTTTGGAACCGATTGTGGATTTCTTGCAACTTGCTGAACTCATGGAGACAAGGACTTTACCACTTTCTCATTTCATTGGGATACACGCATAGACAGAATAACAGCCAATGGCATTCAGTGCTCGACTGTATTCAGAGAAACTTTGGAACCGATTGTGGATTTCTTGCAACTTGCTGAACTCGTGGAGACAAAGACTTTACCACTTTCTCATTTCATTGAGATACACGCATTGGCAGAGTATCAACCAAAGTTCATTCACTGCTCCAAGGCATTCAGTGAATCTTTGGAACCTATTGGGGATATCTTACAACTTGCTGAACTCATTGAGATAAGGACTTTACCACTTTCTCAATTCATTGAGATAAACACATTGGCAGAATTTCATCCAAATTGCTCGAAGGAATTCAGAGAAACCTTAGAACCTATTGTGGATTTCCCCCAACTTGCTGATCTCATCGAGATAAGCACTATACAACTTTCTCATTTCATTGAGATACACGCATTGGCAGAATATCAGCCAAATTACATTCACTACTCGAAGGTATTCAGACAAACTTTGGAATATATTGAGGATTTCTTCCAACTTGCTGAAGTCATCGAGATAAAAACTTTACCATTATCTCATTTCATTGAGCTATACACACTGGCAAAATATCAGCCAAATGGCATTCATTGCTCCAAGGTATTGCGAGAAACTTTGGAACCTATTGTGGATTTCTTCCAATTTGCTGAACTGAATGAGATAAACACTTGACCACTTTCTCATTTCATTGTGATACACACATTAGCAGAATATCAGGCAAATGGCATTCACTACTCGCAGGCAGTCAGTGAATCTTTGGAACCTATTGGGGATTTCTTTCAACTTGCTGAACTCATTGAGATAAGGACTTTACCACTATCTCATTGCATTGAGATAAACACATTGGCAGAATTTCAGTCAAATTGCATTCACTACTCGAAGGAATTCAGAGAAACCTTGGAACCTACTGTGGATTTCCCCCAACTTGAAGCTCACATCGAGATAAGCACTATACAACTTTCTCATTTCATTGAGATACACACACTGGCAGAATATCAGACAAATGGCATTCACTGCTCGAAGGTATTCAGAGTAACTTTGGAACCGATTGTGGATTTCTTGCAACTTGCTGAACTCATGGAGACAAGGACTTTACCACTTTCTCATTTCATTGGGATACACGCATAGACAGAATAACAGCCAATGGCATTCAGTGCTCGACTGTATTCAGTGAAACTTTGGAACCGATTGTGGATTTCTTGCAACTTGCTGAACTCGTGGAGACAAAGACTTTACCACTTTCTCATTTCATTGAGATACACGCATTGGCAGAGTATCAACCAAAGTTCATTCACTGCTCCAAGGCATTCAGTGAATCTTTGGAACCTTTGGGGATATCTTACAACTTGCTGAACTCATTGAGATAAGGACTTTACCACTTTCTCAATTCATTGAGATAAACACATTGGCAGAATTTCATCCAAATTGCTCGAAGGAATTCAGAGAAACCTTAGAACCTATTGTGGATTTCCCCCAACTTGCTGAACTCATCGAGATAAGCACTGTACAATTTTCTCATTTCATTGAGATACACGCATTGGCAGAATATCAGCCAAATTGCATTCACTACTCGAAGGTATTCAGAGAAACCTTGGAACCTACTGCGGATTTCTTCCAACTTGCTGATGTCATCGAGATAAGCACTATATAACTTTCTCATTTCATTGAGATACACGCATTGGCAGAATATCAGTCAAATTGCATTCACTACTCGAAGGTATTGCGAGAAACTTTGGAACCTATTGTGGATTTCATCCAATTTGCTGAACTGAATGAGATAAACACTTGACCACTTTCTCATTTCATTGTGATACACACATTAGCAGAATATCAGGCAAATGGCATTCATTACTCGCAGGCAGTCAGTGAATCTTTGGAACCTATTGGGGATTTCTTTCAACTTGCTGAACCCATTGAGATAAGAAATTTACCACTATCTCATTGCATTGAGATAAACACACTGGCAGAATTTCAGTCAAATTGCATTCACTACTCGAAGGAATTCAGAGAAACCTTGGAACCTATTATGGATTTCCCCCAACTTGAAGATCACATCGAGATAAAGCACTATACAACTTTCTCATTTCATTGAGATACACGCGTTGGCAGAATATTAGTCAAATTACATTCACTACTCGAAGGTATTCAGACAAACTTTGGAATATATTGAGGATTTCTTCCAACTTGCTGAAGTCATCGAGATAAGAACTTTACCATTATCTCATTTCATTGAGCTACACACACTGGCAAAATATCACACAAATGGCATTCACTGCTCCAAGGTATTGCGAGAAACTTTGGAACCTATTGTGGATTTCTTCCAATTTGCTGAACTGAATGAGATAAACACTTGACCACTTTCTCATTTCATTGTGATACACACATTACCAGAATATCAAGCAAATGGCATTCATTACTCGCAGGCAGTCAGTGTGTCTTTGGAACCTATTGGGGATTTCTTTCAACTTGCTGAACTCATTGAGATAAGGACTTTACCACTATCTCATTGCATTGAGATAAACACATTGGCAGAATTTCAGTGAAATTGCATTCACTCCTCGAAGGAATTCAGAGGAACCTTGGAACCTATTGTGGATTTCCCCCAACTTGCTGATCCCATCGAGATAAGCACTATACAACTTTCTCATTTCATTGAGATACACGCATTGGCAGAATGTCAGTCAAATTACATTCACTACTCGAAGGTATTCAGAGAAACTTTGGAATATATTGCGGATTTCTTCCAACTTGCTGAAGTCATCGAGATAAGAACTTTACCATTAACTCATTTCATTGAGCTACACACACTGGCAGAATATCAGACAAATGGCATTCACTGCTCGAAGGTATTCAGAGTAACTTTGGAACCGATTGTGGATTTCTTGCAACTTGCTGAACTCATGGAGACAAGGACTTTACCACTTTCTCATTTCATTGTGATACACGCATAGACAGAATAACAGCCAATGGCATTCACTGCTCGACTGTATTCAGAGAAACTTTGGAACCGATTGTGGATTTCTTGCAACTTGCTGAACTCGTGGAGACAAAGACTTTACCACTTTCTCATTTCATTGAGATACACGCATTGGCAGAGTATCAACCAAAGTTCATTCACTGCTCCAAGGCATTCAGTGAATCTTTGGAACCTGTTGGGGATATCTTACAACTTGCTGAACTCATTGAGATAAGGACTTTACCACTTTCTCAATTCATTGAGATAAACACATTGGCAGAATTTCAGTCAAATTGCATTCACTACTCGAAGGAATTCAGAGAAACCTTAGAACCTATTGTGGATTTCCCCCAACTTGAAGCTCACGTCGAGATAAGCACTATACAACTTTCTCATTTCATTGAGATACACACACTGGCAGAATATCAGACAAATGGCATTCACTGCTCGAAGGTATTCAGAGTAACTTTGGAACCGATTGTGGATTTCTTGCAACTTGCTTAACTCATGGAGACAAGGACTTTACCACTTTCTCATTTCATTGGGATACACGCATAGACAGAAGAACAGCCAATGGCATTCACTGCTCGACTGTATTCAGAGAAACTTTCGAACCGATTGTGGATTTCTTCCAACTTGCTGAACTCGTGGAGACAAATACTTTACCACTTTCTCATTTCATTGAGATACACGCATTGGCAGAGTATCAACCAAAGTTCATTCACTGCTCCAAGGCATTCAGTGAATCTTTGGAACCTATTGGGGATATCTCACAACTTGCTGAACTCATTGAGATAAGGACTTTACCACTTTCTCAATTCATTGAGATAAACACATTGGCAGAATTTCATCCAAATTGCTCGAAGGAATTCAGAGAAACCTTAGAACCTATTGTGGATTTCCCCCAACTTGCTGAACTCATCGAGATAAGCACTATACAACTTTCTCATTTCATTGAGATACACGCATTGGCAGAATATTAGCCAAATTGCATTCACTACTCGAAGGTATTCAGAGAAACTTTGGAACCTATTGCGGATTTCTTCCAACTTGCTGAAGTCATCGAGATAAGCACTATATAACTTTCTCATTTCATTGAGATACACGCATTGGCAGAATATCAGTCAAATTGCATTCACTACTCGAAGGTATTGCGAGAAACTTTGGAACCTATTGTGGATTTCATCCAATTTGCTGAACTGAATGAGATAAACACTTGACCACTTTCTCATTTCATTGTGATACACACATTAGCAGAATATCAGGCAAATGGCATTCATTACTCGCAGGCAGTCAGTGAATCTTTGGAACCTATTGGGGATTTCTTTCAACTTGCTGAACCCATTGAGATAAGAACTTTACCACTATCTCATTGCATTGAGATAAACACATTGGCAGAATTTCAGTCAAATTGCATTCACTACTCGAAGGAATTCAGAGAAACCTTGGAACCTATTATGGATTTCCCCCAACTTGAAGATCACATCGAGATAAAGCACTATACAACTTTCTCATTTCATTGAGATACACGCATTGGCAGAATATTAGTCAAATTACATTCACTACTCGAAGGTATTCAGACAAACTTTGGAATATATTGAGGATTTCTTCCAACTTGCTGAAGTCATCGAGATAAGAACTTTACCATTATCTCATTTCATTGAGCTACACACACTGGCAAAATATCACACAAATGGCATTCACTGCTCCAAGGTATTGCGAGAAACTTTGGAACCTATTGTGGATTTCTTCCAATTTGCTGAACTGAATGAGATAAACACTTGACCACTTTCTCATTTCATTGTGATACACACATTACCAGAATATCAAGCAAATGGCATTCATTACTCGCAGGCAGTCAGTGTGTCTTTGGAACCTATTGGGGATTTCTTTCAACTTGCTGAACTCATTGAGATAAGGACTTTACCACTATCTCATTGCATTGAGATAAACACATTGGCAGAATTTCAGTGAAATTGCATTCACTCCTCGAAGGAATTCAGAGGAACCTTGGAACCTATTGTGGATTTCCCCCAACTTGCTGATCCCATCGAGATAAGCACTATACAACTTTCTCATTTCATTGAGATACACGCATTGGCAGAATGTCAGTCAAATTACATTCACTACTCGAAGGTATTCAGAGAAACTTTGGAATATATTGCGGATTTCTTCCAACTTGCTGAAGTCATCGAGATAAGAACTTTACCATTAACTCATTTCATTGAGCTACACACACTGGCAGAATATCAGACAAATGGCATTCACTGCTCGAAGGTATTCAGAGTAACTTTGGAACCGATTGTGGATTTCTTGCAACTTGCTGAACTCATGGAGACAAGGACTTTACCACTTTCTCATTTCATTGGGATACACGCATAGACAGAATAACAGCCAATGGCATTCACTGCTCGACTGTATTCAGAGAAACTTTGGAACCGATTGTGGATTTCTTGCAACTTGCTGAACTCGTGGAGACAAAGACTTTACCACTTTCTCATTTCATTGAGATACACGCATTGGCAGAGTATCAACCAAAGTTCATTCACTGCTCCAAGGCATTCAGTGAATCTTTGGAACCTGTTGGGGATATCTTACAACTTGCTGAACTCATTGAGATAAGGACTTTACCACTTTCTCAATTCATTGAGATAAACACATTGGCAGAATTTCATCCAAATTGCTCGAAGGAATTCAGAGAAACCTTAGAACCTATTGTGGATTTCCCCCAACTTGCTGAACTCATCGAGATAAGCACTATACAACTTTCTCATTTCATTGAGATACACGCATTGGCAGAATATCAGCCAAATTGCATTCACTACACGAAGGTATTCAGAGAAACTTTGGAACCTATTGTGGATTTCCCCCAACTTGCTGATCTCATCGAGATAAGCACTATACAACTTTCTCATTTCATTGAGATACACGCATTGGCAGAATATCAGCCAAATTACATTCACTACTCGAAGGTATTCAGACAAACTTTGGAATATATTGAGGATTTCTTCCAACTTGCTGAAGTCATCGAGATAAGAACTTTACCATTATCTCATTTCATTGAGCTACATACACTGGCAAAATATCACACAAATGGCATTCACTGCTCCAAGGTATTGCGAGAAACTTTGTAACCTATTGTGGATTGCTTCCAATTTGCTGAACTGAATGAGATAAACACTTGACCACTTTCTCATTTCATTGTGATACACACATTAGCAGAATATCAAGCAAATGGCATTCATTACTCGCAGGCAGTCAGTGAATCTTTGGAACCTATTGGGGATTTCTTTCAACTTGCTGAACTCATTGAGATAAGGACTTTACCACTATCTCATTGCATTGAGATAAACACATCGGCAGAATTTCAGTCAAATTGCATTCACTGCTCGAAGGAATTCAGAGAAACCTTGGAACCTATTGTGGATTTCCCCCAACTTGCTGATCCCATCGAGATAAGCACTATACAACTTTCTCATTTCATTGAGATACACGCATTGGCAGAATATCAGTCAAATTACATTCACTACTCGAAGGTATTCAGAGAAACTTTGGAATATATTGCGGATTTCTTCCAACTTGCTGAAGTCATCGAGATAAAAACTTTACCGTTATCTCATTTCATTGAGCTATACACACTGGCAAAATATCAGCCAAATGGCATTCATTGCTCCAAGGTATTGCGAGAAACTTTGGAACCTATTGTGGATTTCTTCCAATTTGCTGAACTGAATGAGATAAACACTTGACCACTTTCTCATTTCATTGTGATACACACATTAGCAGAATATCAGGCAAATGGCATTCACTACTCGCAGGCAGTCAGTGAATCTTTGGAACCTATTGGGGATTTCTTTCAACTTGCTGAACTCATTGAGATAAGGACTTTACCACTATCTCATTGCATTGAGATAAACACATTGGCAGAATTTCAGTCAAATTGCATTCACTACTCGAAGGAATTCAGAGAAACCTTGGAACCTACTGTGGATTTCCCCCAACTTGAAGCTCACATCGAGATAAGCACTATACAACTTTCTCATTTCATTGAGATACACACACTGGCAGAATATCAGACAAATGGCATTCACTGCTCGAAGGTATTCAGAGTAACTTTGGAACCGATTGTGGATTTCTTGCAACTTGCTGAACTCATGGAGACAAGGACTTTACCACTTTCTCATTTCATTGGGATACACGCATAGACAGAATAACAGCCAATGGCATTCAGTGCTCGACTGTATTCAGAGAAACTTTGGAACCGATTGTGGATTTCTTGCAACTTGCTGAACTCGTGGAGACAAAGACTTTACCACTTTCTCATTTCATTGAGATACACGCATTGGCAGAGTATCAACCAAAGTTCATTCACTGCTCCAAGGCATTCAGTGAATCTTTGGAACCTATTGGGGATATCTTACAACTTGCTGAACTCATTGAGATAAGGACTTTACCACTTTCTCAATTCATTGAGATAAACACATTGGCAGAATTTCATCCAAATTGCTCGAAGGAATTCAGAGAAACCTTAGAACCTATTGTGGATTTCCCCCAACTTGCTGAACTCATCGAGATAAGCACTATACAACTTTCTCATTTCATTGAGATACACGCATTGGCAGAATATCAGCCAAATTGCATTCACTACTCGAAGGTATTCAGAGAAACTTTGGAACCTATTGCGGATTTCTTCCAACTTGCTGAAGTCATCGAGATAAGCACTATATAACTTTCTCATTTCATTGAGATACACGCATTGGCAGAATATCAGTCAAATTGCATTCACTACTCGAAGGTATTGCGAGAAACTTTGGAACCTATTGTGGATTTCATCCAATTTGCTGAACTGAATGAGATAAACACTTGACCACTTTCTCATTTCATTGTGATACACACATTAGCAGAATATCAGGCAAATGGCATTCATTACTCGCAGGCAGTCAGTGAATCTTTGGAACCTATTGGGGATTTCTTTCAACTTGCTGAACCCATTGAGATAAGAACTTTACCACTATCTCATTGCATTGAGATAAACACATTGGCAGAATTTCAGTCAAATTGCATTCACTACTCGAAGGAATTCAGAGAAACCTTGGAACCTATTATGGATTTCCCCCAACTTGAAGATCACATCGAGATAAAGCACTATACAACTTTCTCATTTCATTGAGATACACGCATTGGCAGAATATTAGTCAAATTACATTCACTACACGAAGGTATTCAGACAAACTTTGGAATATATTGAGGATTTCTTCCAACTTGCTGAAGTCATCGAGATAAGAACTTTACCATTATCTCATTTCATTGAGCTACACACACTGGCAAAATATCACACAAATGGCATTCACTGCTCCAAGGTATTGCGAGAAACTTTGGAACCTATTGTGGATTTCTTCCAATTTGCTGAACTGAATGAGATAAACACTTGACCACTTTCTCATTTCATTGTGATACACACATTACCAGAATATCAAGCAAATGGCATTCATTACTCGCAGGCAGTCAGTGTGTCTTTGGAACCTATTGGGGATTTCTTTCAACTTGCTGAACTCATTGAGATAAGGACTTTACCACTATCTCATTGCATTGAGATAAACACATTGGCAGAATTTCAGTGAAATTGCATTCACTCCTCGAAGGAATTCAGAGGAACCTTGGAACCTATTGTGGATTTCCCCCAACTTGCTGATCCCATCGAGATAAGCACTATACAACTTTCTCATTTCATTGAGATACACGCATTGGCAGAATGTCAGTCAAATTACATTCACTACTCGAAGGTATTCAGAGAAACTTTGGAATATATTGCGGATTTCTTCCAACTTGCTGAAGTCATCGAGATAAGAACTTTACCATTAACTCATTTCATTGAGCTACACACACTGGCAGAATATCAGACAAATGGCATTCACTGCTCGACTGTATTCAGAGAAACTTTGGAACCGATTGTGGATTTCTTGCAACTTGCTGAACTCGTGGAGACAAAGACTTTACCACTTTCTCATTTCATTGAGATACACGCATTGGCAGAGTATCAACCAAAGTTCATTCACTGCTCCAAGGCATTCAGTGAATCTTTGGAACCTGTTGGGGATATCTTACAACTTGCTGAACTCATTGAGATAAGGACTTTACCACTTTCTCAATTCATTGAGATAAACACATTGGCAGAATTTCATCCAAATTGCTCGAAGGAATTCAGAGAAACCTTAGAACCTATTGTGGATTTCCCCCAACTTGCTGAACTCATCGAGATAAGCACTATACAACTTTCTCATTTCATTGAGATACACGCATTGGCAGAATATCAGCCAAATTGCATTCACTACACGAAGGTATTCAGAGAAACTTTGGAACCAATTGTGGATTTCCCCCAACTTGCTGATCTCATCGAGATAAGCACTATACAACTTTCTCATTTCATTGAGATACACGCATTGGCAGAATATCAGCCAAATTACATTCACTACTCGAAGGTATTCAGACAAACTTTGGAATATATTGAGGATTTCTTCCAACTTGCTGAAGTCATCGAGATAAGAACTTTACCATTATCTCATTTCATTGAGCTACATACACTGGCAAAATATCACACAAATGGCATTCACTGCTCCAAGGTATTGCGAGAAACTTTGTAACCTATTGTGGATTGCTTCCAATTTGCTGAACTGAATGAGATAAACACTTGACCACTTTCTCATTTCATTGTGATACACACATTAGCAGAATATCAAGCAAATGGCATTCATTACTCGCAGGCAGTCAGTGAATCTTTGGAACCTATTGGGGATTTCTTTCAACTTGCTGAACTCATTGAGATAAGGACTTTACCACTATCTCATTGCATTGAGATAAACACATCGGCAGAATTTCAGTCAAATTGCATTCACTGCTCGAAGGAATTCAGAGAAACCTTGGAACCTATTGTGGATTTCCCCCAACTTGCTGATCCCATCGAGATAAGCACTATACAACTTTCTCATTTCATTGAGATACACGCATTGGCAGAATATCAGTCAAATTACATTCACTACTCGAAGGTATTCAGAGAAACTTTGGAATATATTGCGGATTTCTTCCAACTTGCTGAAGTCATCGAGATAAAAACTTTACCATTATCTCATTTCATTGAGCTATACACACTGGCAAAATATCAGCCAAATGGCATTCATTGCTCCAAGGTATTGCGAGAAACTTTGGAACCTATTGTGGATTTCTTCCAATTTGCTGAACTGAATGAGATAAACACTTGACCACTTTCTCATTTCATTGTGATACACACATTAGCAGAATATCAGGCAAATGGCATTCACTACTCGCAGGCAGTCAGTGAATCTTTGGAACCTATTGGGGATTTCTTTCAACTTGCTGAACTCATTGAGATAAGGACTTTACCACTTTCTCATTTCATTGAGATACACACACTGGAAGAATATCAGAGAAATGGCATTCACTGCTCGAAGGTATTCAGAGAAACCTTGGAACCTATTGTGGATTTCCCCCAACTTGCTGATCTCAACGAGATAAGCACTATACAACTTTCTCATTTCATTGAGATACACACTCATAGACAGAATAACAGCCAATGGCATTCACTGCTCGACTGTATTCAGAGAAACTTTGGAACCGATTGTGGATTTCTTGCAACTTGCTGAACTCGTGGAGACAAATACTTTACCACTTTCTCATTTCATTGAGATACACGCATTGGCAGAGTAACAACCAAAGTTCATTCACTGCTCCAAGGCATTCAGTGAATCTTTGGAACCTATTGGGGATATCTCACAACTTGCTGAACTCATTGAGATAAGGTCTTTACCACTTTCTCAATTCATTGAGATAAACACATTGGCAGAATTTCAGTCAAATTGCATTCACTACTCGAAGGAATTCAGAGAAACCTTGGAACCTACTGTGGATTTCCCCCAACTTGAAGCTCACATCGAGATAAGCACTATACAACTTTCTCATTTCATTGAGATACACACACTGGCAGAATATCAGACAAATGGCATTCACTGCTCGAAGGTATTCAGAGTAACTTTGGAACCGATTGTGGATTTCTTGCAACTTGCTGAACTCATGGAGACAAGGACTTTACCACTTTCTCATTTCATTGGGATGCACGCATAGACAGAATAACAGCCAATGGCATTCAGTGCTCGACTGTATTCAGAGAAACTTTGGAACCGATTGTGGATTTCTTGCAACTTGCTGAACTCGTGGAGACAAAGACTTTACCACTTTCTCATTTCATTGAGATACACGCATTGGCAGAGTATCAACCAAAGTTCATTCACTGCTCCAAGGCATTCAGTGAATCTTTGGAACCTGTTGGGGATATCTTACAACTTGCTGAACTCATTGAGATAAGGACTTTACCACTTTCTCAATTCATTGAGATAAACACATTGGCAGAATTTCATCCAAATTGCTCGAAGGAATTCAGAGAAACCTTAGAACCTATTGTGGATTTCCCCCAACTTGCTGAACTCATCGAGATAAGCACTATACAACTTTCTCATTTCATTGAGATAAACACATTGGCAGAATTTCAGTGAAATTGCATTCACTGCTCGAAGGAATTCAGAGAAACCTTGGAACCTATTGTGGATTTCCCCCAACTTGCTGATCCCATCGAGATAAGCACTATACAACTTTCTCATTTCATTGAGATACACGCATTGGCAGAATGTCAGTCAAATTACATTCACTACTCGAAGGTATTCAGAGAAACTTTGGAATATATTGCGGATTTCTTCCAACTTGCTGAAGTCATCGAGATAAGAACTTTACCATTAACTCATTTCATTTAGCTACACACACTGGCAGAATATCAGACAAATGGCATTCACTGCTCGAAGGTATTCAGAGTAACTTTGGAACCGATTGTGGATTTCTTGCAACTTGCTGAACTCATGGAGACAAGGACTTTACCACTTTCTCATTTCATTGTGATACATGCATAGACAGAATAACAGCCAATGGCATTCACTGCTCGACTGTATTCAGAGAAACTTTGGAACCGATTGTGGATTTCTTGCAACTTGCTGAACTCGTGGAGACAAAGACTTTACCACTTTCTCATTTCATTGAGATACACGCATTGGCAGAGTATCAACCAAAGTTCATTCACTGCTCCAAGGCATTCAGTGAATCTTTGGAACCTGTTGGGGATATCTTACAACTTGCTGAACTCATTGAGATAAGGACTTTACCACTTTCTCAATTCATTGAGATAAACACATTGGCAGAATTTCATCCAAATTGCTCGAAGGAATTCAGAGAAACCTTAGAACCTATTGTGGATTTCCCCCAACTTGCTGAACTCATCGAGATAAGCACTATACAACTTTCTCATTTCATTGAGATACACGCATTGGCAGAATATCAGCCAAATTGCATTCACTACACGAAGGTATTCAGAGAAACTTTGGAACCTATTGTGGATTTCCCCCAACTTGCTGATCTCATCGAGATAAGCACTATACAACTTTCTCATTTCATTGAGATACACGCGTTGGCAGAATATTAGTCAAATTACATTCACTACTCGAAGGTATTCAGACAAACTTTGGAATATATTGAGGATTTCTTCCAACTTGCTGAAGTCATCGAGATAAGAACTTTACCATTATCTCATTTCATTGAGCTACACACACTGGCAAAATATCACACAAATGGCATTCACTGCTCCAAGGTATTGCGAGAAACTTTGGAACCTATTGTGGATTTCTTCCAATTTGCTGAACTGAATGAGATAAACACTTGACCACTTTCTCATTTCATTGTGATACACACATTACCAGAATATCAAGCAAATGGCATTCATTACTCGCAGGCAGTCAGTGTGTCTTTGGAACCTATTGGGGATTTCTTTCAACTTGCTGAACTCATTGAGATAAGGACTTTACCACTATCTCATTGCATTGAGATAAACACATTGGCAGAATTTCAGTGAAATTGCATTCACTCCTCGAAGGAATTCAGAGGAACCTTGGAACCTATTGTGGATTTCCCCCAACTTGCTGATCCCATCGAGATAAGCACTATACAACTTTCTCATTTCATTGAGATACACGCATTGGCAGAATGTCAGTCAAATTACATTCACTACTCGAAGGTATTCAGAGAAACTTTGGAATATATTGCGGATTTCTTCCAACTTGCTGAAGTCATCGAGATAAGAACTTTACCATTAACTCATTTCATTGAGCTACACACACTGGCAGAATATCAGACAAATGGCATTCACTGCTCGAAGGTATTCAGAGTAACTTTGGAACCGATTGTGGATTTCTTGCAACTTGCTGAACTCATGGAGACAAGGACTTTACCACTTTCTCATTTCATTGTGATACACGCATAGACAGAATAACAGCCAATGGCATTCACTGCTCGACTGTATTCAGAGAAACTTTGGAACCGATTGTGGATTTCTTGCAACTTGCTGAACTCGTGGAGACAAAGACTTTACCACTTTCTCATTTCATTGAGATACACGCATTGGCAGAGTATCAACCAAAGTTCATTCACTGCTCCAAGGCATTCAGTGAATCTTTGGAACCTGTTGGGGATATCTTACAACTTGCTGAACTCATTGAGATAAGGACTTTACCACTTTCTCAATTCATTGAGATAAACACATTGGCAGAATTTCAGTCAAATTGCATTCACTACTCGAAGGAATTCAGAGAAACCTTAGAACCTATTGTGGATTTCCCCCAACTTGAAGCTCACGTCGAGATAAGCACTATACAACTTTCTCATTTCATTGAGATACACACACTGGCAGAATATCAGACAAATGGCATTCACTGCTCGAAGGTATTCAGAGTAACTTTGGAACCGATTGTGGATTTCTTGCAACTTGCTTAACTCATGGAGACAAGGACTTTACCACTTTCTCATTTCATTGGGATACACGCATAGACAGAAGAACAGCCAATGGCATTCACTGCTCGACTGTATTCAGAGAAACTTTCGAACCGATTGTGGATTTCTTCCAACTTGCTGAACTCGTGGAGACAAATACTTTACCACTTTCTCATTTCATTGAGATACACGCATTGGCAGAGTATCAACCAAAGTTCATTCACTGCTCCAAGGCATTCAGTGAATCTTTGGAACCTATTGGGGATATCTCACAACTTGCTGAACTCATTGAGATAAGGACTTTACCACTTTCTCAATTCATTGAGATAAACACATTGGCAGAATTTCATCCAAATTGCTCGAAGGAATTCAGAGAAACCTTAGAACCTATTGTGGATTTCCCCCAACTTGCTGAACTCATCGAGATAAGCACTATACAACTTTCTCATTTCATTGAGATACACGCATTGGCAGAATATCAGTCAAATTGCATTCACTACTCGAAGGTATTGCGAGAAACTTTGGAACCTATTGTGGATTTCATCCAATTTGCTGAACTGAATGAGATAAACACTTGACCACTTTCTCATTTAATTGTGATACACACATTAGCAGAATATCAGGCAAATGGCATTCATTACTCGCAGGCAGTCAGTGAATCTTTGGAACCTATTGGGGATTTCTTTCAACTTGCTGAACCCATTGAGATAAGAACTTTACCACTATCTCATTGCATTGAGATAAACACATTGGCAGAATTTCAGTCAAATTGCATTCACTACTCGAAGGAATTCAGAGAAACCTTGGAACCTATTATGGATTTCCCCCAACTTGAAGATCACATCGAGATAAAGCACTATACAACTTTCTCATTTCATTGAGATACACGCATTGGCAGAATATTAGTCAAATTACATTCACTACTCGAAGGTATTCAGACAAACTTTGGAATATATTGAGGATTTCTTCCAACTTGCTGAAGTCATCGAGATAAGAACTTTACCATTATCTCATTTCATTGAGCTACACACACTGGCAAAATATCACACAAATGGCATTCACTGCTCCAAGGTATTGCGAGAAACTTTGGAACCTATTGTGGATTTCTTCCAATTTGCTGAACTGAATGAGATAAACACTTGACCACTTTCTCATTTCATTGTGATACACACATTACCAGAATATCAAGCAAATGGCATTCATTACTCGCAGGCAGTCAGTGTGTCTTTGGAACCTATTGGGGATTTCTTTCAACTTGCTGAACTCATTGAGATAAGGACTTTACCACTATCTCATTGCATTGAGATAAACACATTGGCAGAATTTCAGTGAAATTGCATTCACTCCTCGAAGGAATTCAGAGGAACCTTGGAACCTATTGTGGATTTCCCCCAACTTGCTGATCCCATCGAGATAAGCACTATACAACTTTCTCATTTCATTGAGATACACGCATTGGCAGAATGTCAGTCACATTACATTCACTACTCGAAGGTATTCAGAGAAACTTTGGAATATATTGCGGATTTCTTCCAACTTGCTGAAGTCATCGAGATAAGAACTTTACCATTAACTCATTTCATTGAGCTACACACACTGGCAGAATATCAGACAAATGGCATTCACTGCTCGAAGGTATTCAGAGTAACTTTGGAACCGATTGTGGATTTCTTGCAACTTGCTGAACTCATGGAGACAAGGACTTTACCACTTTCTCATTTCATTGGGATACACGCATAGACAGAATAACAGCCAATGGCATTCACTGCTCGACTGTATTCAGAGAAACTTTGGAACCGATTGTGGATTTCTTGCAACTTGCTGAACTCGTGGAGACAAAGACTTTACCACTTTCTCATTTCATTGAGATACACGCATTGGCAGAGTATCAACCAAAGTTCATTCACTGCTCCAAGGCATTCAGTGAATCTTTGGAACCTGTTGGGGATATCTTACAACTTGCTGAACTCATTGAGATAAGGACTTTACCACTTTCTCAATTCATTGAGATAAACACATTGGCAGAATTTCATCCAAATTGCTCGAAGGAATTCAGAGAAACCTTAGAACCTATTGTGGATTTCCCCCAACTTGCTGAACTCATCGAGATAAGCACTATACAACTTTCTCATTTCATTGAGATACACGCATTGGCAGAATATCAGCCAAATTGCATTCACTACACGAAGGTATTCAGAGAAACTTTGGAACCTATTGTGGATTTCCCCCAACTTGCTGATCTCATCGAGATAAGCACTATACAACTTTCTCATTTCATTGAGATACACGCATTGGCAGAATATCAGCCAAATTACATTCACTACTCGAAGGTATTCAGACAAACTTTGGAATATATTGAGGATTTCTTCCAACTTGCTGAAGTCATCGAGATAAGAACTTTACCATTATCTCATTTCATTGAGCTACATACACTGGCAAAATATCACACAAATGGCATTCACTGCTCCAAGGTATTGCGAGAAACTTTGTAACCTATTGTGGATTGCTTCCAATTTGCTGAACTGAATGAGATAAACACTTGACCACTTTCTCATTTCATTGTGATACACACATTAGCAGAATATCAAGCAAATGGCATTCATTACTCGCAGGCAGTCAGTGAATCTTTGGAACCTATTGGGGATTTCTTTCAACTTGCTGAACTCATTGAGATAAGGACTTTACCACTATCTCATTGCATTGAGATAAACACATCGGCAGAATTTCAGTCAAATTGCATTCACTGCTCGAAGGAATTCAGAGAAACCTTGGAACCTATTGTGGATTTCCCCCAACTTGCTGATCCCATCGAGATAAGCACTATACAACTTTCTCATTTCATTGAGATACACGCATTGGCAGAATATCAGTCAAATTACATTCACTACTCGAAGGTATTCAGAGAAACTTTGGAATATATTGCGGATTTCTTCCAACTTGCTGAAGTCATCGAGATAAAAACTTTACCGTTATCTCATTTCATTGAGCTATACACACTGGCAAAATATCAGCCAAATGGCATTCATTGCTCCAAGGTATTGCGAGAAACTTTGGAACCTATTGTGGATTTCTTCCAATTTGCTGAACTGAATGAGATAAACACTTGACCACTTTCTCATTTCATTGTGATACACACATTAGCAGAATATCAGGCAAATGGCATTCACTACTCGCAGGCAGTCAGTGAATCTTTGGAACCTATTGGGGATTTCTTTCAACTTGCTGAACTCATTGAGATAAGGACTTTACCACTATCTCATTGCATTGAGATAAACACATTGGCAGAATTTCAGTCAAATTGCATTCACTACTCGAAGGAATTCAGAGAAACCTTGGAACCTACTGTGGATTTCCCCCAACTTGAAGCTCACATCGAGATAAGCACTATACAACTTTCTCATTTCATTGAGATACACACACTGGCAGAATATCAGACAAATGGCATTCACTGCTCGAAGGTATTCAGAGTAACTTTGGAACCGATTGTGGATTTCTTGCAACTTGCTGAACTCATGGAGACAAGGACTTTACCACTTTCTCATTTCATTGGGATACACGCATAGACAGAATAACAGCCAATGGCATTCAGTGCTCGACTGTATTCAGAGAAACTTTGGAACCGATTGTGGATTTCTTGCAACTTGCTGAACTCGTGGAGACAAAGACTTTACCACTTTCTCATTTCATTGAGATACACGCATTGGCAGAGTATCAACCAAAGTTCATTCACTGCTCCAAGGCATTCAGTGAATCTTTGGAACCTATTGGGGATATCTTACAACTTGCTGAACTCATTGAGATAAGGACTTTACCACTTTCTCAATTCATTGAGATAAACACATTGGCAGAATTTCATCCAAATTGCTCGAAGGAATTCAGAGAAACCTTAGAACCTATTGTGGATTTCCCCCAACTTGCTGAACTCATCGAGATAAGCACTATACAACTTTCTCATTTCATTGAGATACACGCATTGGCAGAATATCAGCCAAATTGCATTCACTACTCGAAGGTATTCAGAGAAACTTTGGAACCTATTGCGGATTTCTTCCAACTTGCTGAAGTCATCGAGATAAGCACTATATAACTTTCTCATTTCATTGAGATACACGCATTGGCAGAATATCAGTCAAATTGCATTCACTACTCGAAGGTATTGCGAGAAACTTTGGAACCTATTGTGGATTTCATCCAATTTGCTGAACTGAATGAGATAAACACTTGACCACTTTCTCATTTCATTGTGATACACACATTAGCAGAATATCAGGCAAATGGCATTCATTACTCGCAGGCAGTCAGTGAATCTTTGGAACCTATTGGGGATTTCTTTCAACTTGCTGAACCCATTGAGATAAGAACTTTACCACTATCTCATTGCATTGAGATAAACACATTGGCAGAATTTCAGTCAAATTGCATTCACTACTCGAAGGAATTCAGAGAAACCTTGGAACCTATTATGGATTTCCCCCAACTTGAAGATCACATCGAGATAAAGCACTATACAACTTTCTCATTTCATTGAGATACACGCATTGGCAGAATATTAGTCAAATTACATTCACTACACGAAGGTATTCAGACAAACTTTGGAATATATTGAGGATTTCTTCCAACTTGCTGAAGTCATCGAGATAAGAACTTTACCATTATCTCATTTCATTGAGCTACACACACTGGCAAAATATCACACAAATGGCATTCACTGCTCCAAGGTATTGCGAGAAACTTTGGAACCTATTGTGGATTTCTTCCAATTTGCTGAACTGAATGAGATAAACACTTGACCACTTTCTCATTTCATTGTGATACACACATTACCAGAATATCAAGCAAATGGCATTCATTACTCGCAGGCAGTCAGTGTGTCTTTGGAACCTATTGGGGATTTCTTTCAACTTGCTGAACTCATTGAGATAAGGACTTTACCACTATCTCATTGCATTGAGATAAACACATTGGCAGAATTTCAGTGAAATTGCATTCACTCCTCGAAGGAATTCAGAGGAACCTTGGAACCTATTGTGGATTTCCCCCAACTTGCTGATCCCATCGAGATAAGCACTATACAACTTTCTCATTTCATTGAGATACACGCATTGGCAGAATGTCAGTCAAATTACATTCACTACTCGAAGGTATTCAGAGAAACTTTGGAATATATTGCGGATTTCTTCCAACTTGCTGAAGTCATCGAGATAAGAACTTTACCATTAACTCATTTCATTGAGCTACACACACTGGCAGAATATCAGACAAATGGCATTCACTGCTCGACTGTATTCAGAGAAACTTTGGAACCGATTGTGGATTTCTTGCAACTTGCTGAACTCGTGGAGACAAAGACTTTACCACTTTCTCATTTCATTGAGATACACGCATTGGCAGAGTATCAACCAAAGTTCATTCACTGCTCCAAGGCATTCAGTGAATCTTTGGAACCTGTTGGGGATATCTTACAACTTGCTGAACTCATTGAGATAAGGACTTTACCACTTTCTCAATTCATTGAGATAAACACATTGGCAGAATTTCATCCAAATTGCTCGAAGGAATTCAGAGAAACCTTAGAACCTATTGTGGATTTCCCCCAACTTGCTGAACTCATCGAGATAAGCACTATACAACTTTCTCATTTCATTGAGATACACGCATTGGCAGAATATCAGCCAAATTGCATTCACTACACGAAGGTATTCAGAGAAACTTTGGAACCAATTGTGGATTTCCCCCAACTTGCTGATCTCATCGAGATAAGCACTATACAACTTTCTCATTTCATTGAGATACACGCATTGGCAGAATATCAGCCAAATTACATTCACTACTCGAAGGTATTCAGACAAACTTTGGAATATATTGAGGATTTCTTCCAACTTGCTGAAGTCATCGAGATAAGAACTTTACCATTATCTCATTTCATTGAGCTACATACACTGGCAAAATATCACACAAATGGCATTCACTGCTCCAAGGTATTGCGAGAAACTTTGTAACCTATTGTGGATTGCTTCCAATTTGCTGAACTGAATGAGATAAACACTTGACCACTTTCTCATTTCATTGTGATACACACATTAGCAGAATATCAAGCAAATGGCATTCATTACTCGCAGGCAGTCAGTGAATCTTTGGAACCTATTGGGGATTTCTTTCAACTTGCTGAACTCATTGAGATAAGGACTTTACCACTATCTCATTGCATTGAGATAAACACATCGGCAGAATTTCAGTCAAATTGCATTCACTGCTCGAAGGAATTCAGAGAAACCTTGGAACCTATTGTGGATTTCCCCCAACTTGCTGATCCCATCGAGATAAGCACTATACAACTTTCTCATTTCATTGAGATACACGCATTGGCAGAATATCAGTCAAATTACATTCACTACTCGAAGGTATTCAGAGAAACTTTGGAATATATTGCGGATTTCTTCCAACTTGCTGAAGTCATCGAGATAAAAACTTTACCATTATCTCATTTCATTGAGCTATACACACTGGCAAAATATCAGCCAAATGGCATTCATTGCTCCAAGGTATTGCGAGAAACTTTGGAACCTATTGTGGATTTCTTCCAATTTGCTGAACTGAATGAGATAAACACTTGACCACTTTCTCATTTCATTGTGATACACACATTAGCAGAATATCAGGCAAATGGCATTCACTACTCGCAGGCAGTCAGTGAATCTTTGGAACCTATTGGGGATTTCTTTCAACTTGCTGAACTCATTGAGATAAGGACTTTACCACTTTCTCATTTCATTGAGATACACACACTGGAAGAATATCAGAGAAATGGCATTCACTGCTCGAAGGTATTCAGAGAAACCTTGGAACCTATTGTGGATTTCCCCCAACTTGCTGATCTCAACGAGATAAGCACTATACAACTTTCTCATTTCATTGAGATACACACTCATAGACAGAATAACAGCCAATGGCATTCACTGCTCGACTGTATTCAGAGAAACTTTGGAACCGATTGTGGATTTCTTGCAACTTGCTGAACTCGTGGAGACAAATACTTTACCACTTTCTCATTTCATTGAGATACACGCATTGGCAGAGTAACAACCAAAGTTCATTCACTGCTCCAAGGCATTCAGTGAATCTTTGGAACCTATTGGGGATATCTCACAACTTGCTGAACTCATTGAGATAAGGTCTTTACCACTTTCTCAATTCATTGAGATAAACACATTGGCAGAATTTCAGTCAAATTGCATTCACTACTCGAAGGAATTCAGAGAAACCTTGGAACCTACTGTGGATTTCCCCCAACTTGAAGCTCACATCGAGATAAGCACTATACAACTTTCTCATTTCATTGAGATACACACACTGGCAGAATATCAGACAAATGGCATTCACTGCTCGAAGGTATTCAGAGTAACTTTGGAACCGATTGTGGATTTCTTGCAACTTGCTGAACTCATGGAGACAAGGACTTTACCACTTTCTCATTTCATTGGGATGCACGCATAGACAGAATAACAGCCAATGGCATTCAGTGCTCGACTGTATTCAGAGAAACTTTGGAACCGATTGTGGATTTCTTGCAACTTGCTGAACTCGTGGAGACAAAGACTTTACCACTTTCTCATTTCATTGAGATACACGCATTGGCAGAGTATCAACCAAAGTTCATTCACTGCTCCAAGGCATTCAGTGAATCTTTGGAACCTGTTGGGGATATCTTACAACTTGCTGAACTCATTGAGATAAGGACTTTACCACTTTCTCAATTCATTGAGATAAACACATTGGCAGAATTTCATCCAAATTGCTCGAAGGAATTCAGAGAAACCTTAGAACCTATTGTGGATTTCCCCCAACTTGCTGAACTCATCGAGATAAGCACTATACAACTTTCTCATTTCATTGAGATAAACACATTGGCAGAATTTCAGTGAAATTGCATTCACTGCTCGAAGGAATTCAGAGAAACCTTGGAACCTATTGTGGATTTCCCCCAACTTGCTGATCCCATCGAGATAAGCACTATACAACTTTCTCATTTCATTGAGATACACGCATTGGCAGAATGTCAGTCAAATTACATTCACTACTCGAAGGTATTCAGAGAAACTTTGGAATATATTGCGGATTTCTTCCAACTTGCTGAAGTCATCGAGATAAGAACTTTACCATTAACTCATTTCATTTAGCTACACACACTGGCAGAATATCAGACAAATGGCATTCACTGCTCGAAGGTATTCAGAGTAACTTTGGAACCGATTGTGGATTTCTTGCAACTTGCTGAACTCATGGAGACAAGGACTTTACCACTTTCTCATTTCATTGTGATACATGCATAGACAGAATAACAGCCAATGGCATTCACTGCTCGACTGTATTCAGAGAAACTTTGGAACCGATTGTGGATTTCTTGCAACTTGCTGAACTCGTGGAGACAAAGACTTTACCACTTTCTCATTTCATTGAGATACACGCATTGGCAGAGTATCAACCAAAGTTCATTCACTGCTCCAAGGCATTCAGTGAATCTTTGGAACCTGTTGGGGATATCTTACAACTTGCTGAACTCATTGAGATAAGGACTTTACCACTTTCTCAATTCATTGAGATAAACACATTGGCAGAATTTCATCCAAATTGCTCGAAGGAATTCAGAGAAACCTTAGAACCTATTGTGGATTTCCCCCAACTTGCTGAACTCATCGAGATAAGCACTATACAACTTTCTCATTTCATTGAGATACACGCATTGGCAGAATATCAGCCAAATTGCATTCACTACACGAAGGTATTCAGAGAAACTTTGGAACCTATTGTGGATTTCCCCCAACTTGCTGATCTCATCGAGATAAGCACTATACAACTTTCTCATTTCATTGAGATACACGCATTGGCAGAATATCAGCCAAATTACATTCACTACTCGAAGGTATTCAGACAAACTTTGGAATATATTGAGGATTTCTTCCAACTTGCTGAAGTCATCGAGATAAGAACTTTACCATTATCTCATTTCATTGAGCTACATACACTGGCAAAATATCACACAAATGGCATTCACTGCTCCAAGGTATTGCGAGAAACTTTGTAACCTATTGTGGATTGCTTCCAATTTGCTGAACTGAATGAGATAAACACTTGACCACTTTCTCATTTCATTGTGATACACACAGTAGCAGAATATCAAGCAAATGGCATTCATTACTCGCAGGCAGTCAGTGAATCTTTGGAACCTATTGGGGATTTCTTTCAACTTGCTGAACTCATTGAGATAAGGACTTTACCACTATCTCATTGCATTGAGATAAACACATCGGCAGAATTTCAGTCAAATTGCATTCACTGCTCGAAGGAATTCAGAGAAACCTTGGAACCTATTGTGGATTTCCCCCAACTTGCTGATCCCATCGAGATAAGCACTATACAACTTTCTCATTTCATTGAGATACACGCATTGGCAGAATATCAGTCAAATTACATTCACTACTCGAAGGTATTCAGAGAAACTTTGGAATATATTGCGGATTTCTTCCAACTTGCTGAAGTCATCGAGATAAAAACTTTACCATTATCTCATTTCATTGAGCTATACACACTGGCAAAATATCAGCCAAATGGCATTCATTGCTCCAAGGTATTGCGAGAAACTTTGGAACCTATTGTGGATTTCTTCCAATTTGCTGAACTGAATGAGATAAACACTTGACCACTTTCTCATTTCATTGTGATACACACATTAGCAGAATATCAGGCAAATGGCATTCACTACTCGCAGGCAGTCAGTGAATCTTTGGAACCTATTGGGGATTTCTTTCAACTTGCTGAACTCATTGAGATAAGGACTTTACCACTATCTCATTGCATTGAGATAAACACATTGGCAGAATTTCAGTCAAATTGCATTCACTACTCGAAGGAATTCAGAGAAACCTTGGAACCTACTGTGGATTTCCCCCAACTTGAAGCTCACATCGAGATAAGCACTATACAACTTTCTCATTTCATTGAGATACACACACTGGCAGAATATCAGACAAATGGCATTCACTGCTCGAAGGTATTCAGAGTAACTTTGGAACCGATTGTGGATTTCTTGCAACTTGCTGAACTCATGGAGACAAGGACTTTACCACTTTCTCATTTCATTGGGATACACGCATAGACAGAATAACAGCCAATGGCATTCAGTGCTCGACTGTATTCAGAGAAACTTTGGAACCGATTGTGGATTTCTTGCAACTTGCTGAACTCGTGGAGACAAAGACTTTACCACTTTCTCATTTCATTGAGATACACGCATTGGCAGAGTATCAACCAAAGTTCATTCACTGCTCCAAGGCATTCAGTGAATCTTTGGAACCTATTGGGGATATCTTACAACTTGCTGAACTCATTGAGATAAGGACTTTACCACTTTCTCAATTCATTGAGATAAACACATTGGCAGAATTTCATCCAAATTGCTCGAAGGAATTCAGAGAAACCTTAGAACCTATTGTGGATTTCCCCCAACTTGCTGATCTCATCGAGATAAGCACTATACAACTTTCTCATTTCATTGAGATACACGCATTGGCAGAATATCAGCCAAATTACATTCACTACTCGAAGGTATTCAGACAAACTTTGGAATATATTGAGGATTTCTTCCAACTTGCTGAAGTCATCGAGATAAAAACTTTACCATTATCTCATTTCATTGAGCTATACACACTGGCAAAATATCAGCCAAATGGCATTCATTGCTCCAAGGTATTGCGAGAAACTTTGGAACCTATTGTGGATTTCTTCCAATTTGCTGAACTGAATGAGATAAACACTTGACCACTTTCTCATTTCATTGTGATACACACATTAGCAGAATATCAGGCAAATGGCATTCACTACTCGCAGGCAGTCAGTGAATCTTTGGAACCTATTGGGGATTTCTTTCAACTTGCTGAACTCATTGAGATAAGGACTTTACCACTATCTCATTGCATTGAGATAAACACATTGGCAGAATTTCAGTCAAATTGCATTCACTACTCGAAGGAATTCAGAGAAACCTTGGAACCTACTGTGGATTTCCCCCAACTTGAAGCTCACATCGAGATAAGCACTATACAACTTTCTCATTTCATTGAGATACACACACTGGCAGAATATCAGACAAATGGCATTCACTGCTCGAAGGTATTCAGAGTAACTTTGGAACCGATTGTGGATTTCTTGCAACTTGCTGAACTCATGGAGACAAGGACTTTACCACTTTCTCATTTCATTGGGATACACGCATAGACAGAATAACAGCCAATGGCATTCAGTGCTCGACTGTATTCAGTGAAACTTTGGAACCGATTGTGGATTTCTTGCAACTTGCTGAACTCGTGGAGACAAATACTTTACCACTTTCTCATTTCATTGAGATACACGCATTGGCAGAGTATCAACCAAAGTTCATTCACTGCTCCAAGGCATTCAGTGAATCTTTGGAACCTTTGGGGATATCTTACAACTTGCTGAACTCATTGAGATAAGGACTTTACCACTTTCTCAATTCATTGAGATAAACACATTGGCAGAATTTCATCCAAATTGCTCGAAGGAATTCAGAGAAACCTTAGAACCTATTGTGGATTTCCCCCAACTTGCTGAACTCATCGAGATAAGCACTGTACAATTTTCTCATTTCATTGAGATACACGCATTGGCAGAATATCAGCCAAATTGCATTCACTACTCGAAGGTATTCAGAGAAACCTTGGAACCTACTGCGGATTTCTTCCAACTTGCTGATGTCATCGAGATAAGCACTATATAACTTTCTCATTTCATTGAGATACACGCATTGGCAGAATATCAGTCAAATTGCATTCACTACTCGAAGGTATTGCGAGAAACTTTGGAACCTATTGTGGATTTCATCCAATTTGCTGAACTGAATGAGATAAACACTTGACCACTTTCTCATTTCATTGTGATACACACATTAGCAGAATATCAGGCAAATGGCATTCATTACTCGCAGGCAGTCAGTGAATCTTTGGAACCTATTGGGGATTTCTTTCAACTTGCTGAACCCATTGAGATAAGAACTTTACCACTATCTCATTGCATTGAGATAAACACACTGGCAGAATTTCAGTCAAATTGCATTCACTACTCGAAGGAATTCAGAGAAACCTTGGAACCTATTATGGATTTCCCCCAACTTGAAGATCACATCGAGATAAAGCACTATACAACTTTCTCATTTCATTGAGATACACGCGTTGGCAGAATATTAGTCAAATTACATTCACTACTCGAAGGTATTCAGACAAACTTTGGAATATATTGAGGATTTCTTCCAACTTGCTGAAGTCATCGAGATAAGAACTTTACCATTATCTCATTTCATTGAGCTACACACACTGGCAAAATATCACACAAATGGCATTCACTGCTCCAAGGTATTGCGAGAAACTTTGGAACCTATTGTGGATTTCTTCCAATTTGCTGAACTGAATGAGATAAACACTTGACCACTTTCTCATTTCATTGTGATACACACATTACCAGAATATCAAGCAAATGGCATTCATTACTCGCAGGCAGTCAGTGTGTCTTTGGAACCTATTGGGGATTTCTTTCAACTTGCTGAACTCATTGAGATAAGGACTTTACCACTATCTCATTGCATTGAGATAAACACATTGGCAGAATTTCAGTCAAATTGCATTCACTCCTCGAAGGAATTCAGAGGAACCTTGGAACCTATTGTGGATTTCCCCCAACTTGCTGATCCCATCGAGATAAGCACTATACAACTTTCTCATTTCATTGAGATACACGCATTGGCAGAATGTCAGTCAAATTACATTCACTACTCGAAGGTATTCAGAGAAACTTTGGAATATATTGCGGATTTCTTCCAACTTGCTGAAGTCATCGAGATAAGAACTTTACCATTAACTCATTTCATTGAGCTACACACACTGGCAGAATATCAGACAAATGGCATTCACTGCTCGAAGGTATTCAGAGTAACTTTGGAACCGATTGTGGATTTCTTGCAACTTGCTGAACTCATGGAGACAAGGACTTTACCACTTTCTCATTTCATTGTGATACACGCATAGACAGAATAACAGCCAATGGCATTCACTGCTCGACTGTATTCAGAGAAACTTTGGAACCGATTGTGGATTTCTTGCAACTTGCTGAACTCGTGGAGACAAAGACTTTACCACTTTCTCATTTCATTGAGATACACGCATTGGCAGAGTATCAACCAAAGTTCATTCACTGCTCCAAGGCATTCAGTGAATCTTTGGAACCTGTTGGGGATATCTTACAACTTGCTGAACTCATTGAGATAAGGACTTTACCACTTTCTCAATTCATTGAGATAAACACATTGGCAGAATTTCAGTCAAATTGCATTCACTACTCGAAGGAATTCAGAGAAACCTTAGAACCTATTGTGGATTTCCCCCAACTTGAAGCTCACGTCGAGATAAGCACTATACAACTTTCTCATTTCATTGAGATACACACACTGGCAGAATATCAGACAAATGGCATTCACTGCTCGAAGGTATTCAGAGTAACTTTGGAACCGATTGTGGATTTCTTGCAACTTGCTTAACTCATGGAGACAAGGACTTTACCACTTTCTCATTTCATTGGGATACACGCATAGACAGAAGAACAGCCAATGGCATTCACTGCTCGACTGTATTCAGAGAAACTTTCGAACCGATTGTGGATTTCTTCCAACTTGCTGAACTCGTGGAGACAAATACTTTACCAGTTTCTCATTTCATTGAGATACACGCATTGGCAGAGTATCAACCAAAGTTCATTCACTGCTCCAAGGCATTCAGTGAATCTTTGGAACCTATTGGGGATATCTCACAACTTGCTGAACTCATTGAGATAAGGACTTTACCACTTTCTCAATTCATTGAGATAAACACATTGGCAGAATTTCATCCAAATTGCTCGAAGGAATTCAGAGAAACCTTAGAACCTATTGTGGATTTCCCCCAACTTGCTGAACTCATCGAGATAAGCACTATACAACTTTCTCATTTCATTGAGATACACGCATTGGCAGAATATCAGCCAAATTGCATTCACTACTCGAAGGTATTCAGAGAAACTTTGGAACCTATTGCGGATTTCTTCCAACTTGCTGAAGTCATCGAGATAAGCACTATATAACTTTCTCATTTCATTGAGATACACGCATTGGCAGAATATCAGTCAAATTGCATTCACTACTCGAAGGTATTGCGAGAAACTTTGGAACCTATTGTGGATTTCATCCAATTTGCTGAACTGAATGAGATAAACACTTGACCACTTTCTCATTTCATTGTGATACACACATTAGCAGAATATCAAGCAAATGGCATTCATTACTCGCAGGCAGTCAGTGAATCTTTGGAACCTATTGGGGATTTCTTTCAACTTGCTGAACCCATTGAGATAAGAACTTTACCACTATCTCATTGCATTGAGATAAACACATTGGCAGAATTTCAGTCAAATTGCATTCACTACTCGAAGGAATTCAGAGAAACCTTGGAACCTATTATGGATTTCCCCCAACTTGAAGATCACATCGAGATAAAGCACTATACAACTTTCTCATTTCATTGAGATACACGCATTGGCAGAATATTAGTCAAATTACATTCACTACTCGAAGGTATTCAGACAAACTTTGGAATATATTGAGGATTTCTTCCAACTTGCTGAAGTCATCGAGATAAGCACTTTACCATTATCTCATTTCATTGAGCTACACACACTGGCAAAATATCACACAAATGGCATTCACTGCTCCAAGGTATTGCGAGAAACTTTGGAACCTATTGTGGATTTCTTCCAATTTGCTGAACTGAATGAGATAAACACTTGACCACTTTCTCATTTCATTGTGATACACACATTACCAGAATATCAAGCAAATGGCATTCATTACTCGCAGGCAGTCAGTGTGTCTTTGGAACCTATTGGGGGTTTCTTTCAACTTGCTGAACTCATTGAGATAAGGACTTTACCACTATCTCATTGCATTGAGATAAACACATTGGCAGAATTTCAGTGAAATTGCATTCACTCCTCGAAGGAATTCAGAGGAACCTTGGAACCTATTGTGGATTTCCCCCAACTTGCTGATCCCATCGAGATAAGCACTATACAACTTTCTCATTTCATTGAGATACACGCATTGGCAGAATGTCAGTCAAATTACATTCACTACTCGAAGGTATTCAGAGAAACTTTGGAATATATTGCGGATTTCTTCCAACTTGCTGAAGTCATCGAGATAAGAACTTTACCATTAACTCATTTCATTGAGCTACACACACTGGCAGAATATCAGACAAATGGCATTCACTGCTCGAAGGTATTCAGAGTAACTTTGGAACCGATTGTGGATTTCTTGCAACTTGCTGAACTCATGGAGACAAGGACTTTACCACTTTCTCATTTCATTGTGATACACGCATAGACAGAATAACAGCCAATGGCATTCACTGCTCGACTGTATTCAGAGAAACTTTGGAACCGATTGTGGATTTCTTGCAACTTGCTGAACTCGTGGAGACAAAGACTTTACCACTTTCTCATTTCATTGAGATACACGCATTGGCAGAGTATCAACCAAAGTTCATTCACTGCTCCAAGGCATTCAGTGAATCTTTGGAACCTGTTGGGGATATCTTACAACTTGCTGAACTCATTGAGATAAGGACTTTACCACTTTCTCAATTCATTGAGATAAACACATTGGCAGAATTTCATCCAAATTGCTCGAAGGAATTCAGAGAAACCTTAGAACCTATTGTGGATTTCCCCCAACTTGCTGAACTCATCGAGATAAGCACTATACAACTTTCTCATTTCATTGAGATACACGCATTGGCAGAATATCAGCCAAATTGCATTCACTACACGAAGGTATTCAGAGAAACTTTGGAACCTATTGTGGATTTCCCCCAACTTGCTGATCTCATCGAGATAAGCACTATACAACTTTCTCATTTCATTGAGATACACGCATTGGCAGAATATCAGCCAAATTACATTCACTACTCGAAGGTATTCAGACAAACTTTGGAATATATTGAGGATTTCTTCCAACTTGCTGAAGTCATCGAGATAAGAACTTTACCATTATCTCATTTCATTGAGCTACATACACTGGCAAAATATCACACAAATGGCATTCACTGCTCCAAGGTATTGCGAGAAACTTTGTAACCTATTGTGGATTGCTTCCAATTTGCTGAACTGAATGAGATAAACACTTGACCACTTTCTCATTCCATTGTGATACACACATTAGCAGAATATCAGGCAAATGGCATTCATTACTCGCAGGCAGTCAGTGAATCTTTGGAACCTATTGGGGATTTCTTTCAACTTGCTGAACCCATTGAGATAAGAACTTTACCACTATCTCATTGCATTGAGATAAACACACTGGCAGAATTTCAGTCAAATTGCATTCACTACTCGAAGGAATTCAGAGAAACCTTGGAACCTATTATGGATTTCCCCCAACTTGAAGATCACATCGAGATAAAGCACTATACAACTTTCTCATTTCATTGAGATACACGCGTTGGCAGAATATTAGTCAAATTACATTCACTACTCGAAGGTATTCAGACAAACTTTGGAATATATTGAGGATTTCTTCCAACTTGCTGAAGTCATCGAGATAAGAACTTTACCATTATCTCATTTCATTGAGCTACACACACTGGCAAAATATCACACAAATGGCATTCACTGCTCCAAGGTATTGCGAGAAACTTTGGAACCTATTGTGGATTTCTTCCAATTTGCTGAACTGAATGAGATAAACACTTGACCACTTTCTCATTTCATTGTGATACACACATTACCAGAATATCAAGCAAATGGCATTCATTACTCGCAGGCAGTCAGTGTGTCTTTGGAACCTATTGGGGATTTCTTTCAACTTGCTGAACTCATTGAGATAAGGACTTTACCACTATCTCATTGCATTGAGATAAACACATTGGCAGAATTTCAGTGAAATTGCATTCACTCCTCGAAGGAATTCAGAGGAACCTTGGAACCTATTGTGGATTTCCCCCAACTTGCTGATCCCATCGAGATAAGCACTATACAACTTTCTCATTTCATTGAGATACACGCATTGGCAGAATGTCAGTCAAATTACATTCACTACTCGAAGGTATTCAGAGAAACTTTGGAATATATTGCGGATTTCTTCCAACTTGCTGAAGTCATCGAGATAAGAACTTTACCATTAACTCATTTCATTGAGCTACACACACTGGCAGAATATCAGACAAATGGCATTCACTGCTCGAAGGTATTCAGAGTAACTTTGGAACCGATTGTGGATTTCTTGCAACTTGCTGAACTCATGGAGACAAGGACTTTACCACTTTCTCATTTCATTGTGATACACGCATAGACAGAATAACAGCCAATGGCATTCACTGCTCGACTGTATTCAGAGAAACTTTGGAACCGATTGTGGATTTCTTGCAACTTGCTGAACTCGTGGAGACAAAGACTTTACCACTTTCTCATTTCATTGAGATACACGCATTGGCAGAGTATCAACCAAAGTTCATTCACTGCTCCAAGGCATTCAGTGAATCTTTGGAACCTGTTGGGGATATCTTACAACTTGCTGAACTCATTGAGATAAGGACTTTACCACTTTCTCAATTCATTGAGATAAACACATTGGCAGAATTTCAGTCAAATTGCATTCACTACTCGAAGGAATTCAGAGAAACCTTAGAACCTATTGTGGATTTCCCCCAACTTGAAGCTCACGTCGAGATAAGCACTATACAACTTTCTCATTTCATTGAGATACACACACTGGCAGAATATCAGACAAATGGCATTCACTGCTCGAAGGTATTCAGAGTAACTTTGGAACCGATTGTGGATTTCTTGCAACTTGCTTAACTCATGGAGACAAGGACTTTACCACTTTCTCATTTCATTGGGATACACGCATAGACAGAAGAACAGCCAATGGCATTCACTGCTCGACTGTATTCAGAGAAACTTTCGAACCGATTGTGGATTTCTTCCAACTTGCTGAACTCGTGGAGACAAATACTTTACCACTTTCTCATTTCATTGAGATACACGCATTGGCAGAGTATCAACCAAAGTTCATTCACTGCTCCAAGGCATTCAGTGAATCTTTGGAACCTATTGGGGATATCTCACAACTTGCTGAACTCATTGAGATAAGGACTTTACCACTTTCTCAATTCATTGAGATAAACACATTGGCAGAATTTCATCCAAATTGCTCGAAGGAATTCAGAGAAACCTTAGAACCTATTGTGGATTTCCCCCAAGTTGCTGAACTCATCGAGATAAGCACTATACAACTTTCTCATTTCATTGAGATACACGCATTGGCAGAATATCAGCCAAATTGCATTCACTACTCGAAGGTATTCAGAGAAACTTTGGAACCTATTGCGGATTTCTTCCAACTTGCTGAAGTCATCGAGATAAGCACTATATAACTTTCTCATTTCATTGAGATACACGCATTGGCAGAATATCAGTCAAATTGCATTCACTACTCGAAGGTATTGCGAGAAACTTTGGAACCTATTGTGGATTTCATCCAATTTGCTGAACTGAATGAGATAAACACTTGACCACTTTCTCATTTCATTGTGATACACACATTAGCAGAATATCAGGCAAATGGCATTCATTACTCGCAGGCAGTCAGTGAATCTTTGGAACCTATTGGGGATTTCTTTCAACTTGCTGAACCCATTGAGATAAGAACTTTACCACTATCTCATTGCATTGAGATAAACACATTGGCAGAATTTCAGTCAAATTGCATTCACTACTCGAAGGAATTCAGAGAAACCTTGGAACCTATTATGGATTTCCCCCAACTTGAAGATCACATCGAGATAAAGCACTATACAACTTTCTCATTTCATTGAGATACACGCATTGGCAGAATATTAGTCAAATTACATTCACTACTCGAAGGTATTCAGACAAACTTTGGAATATATTGAGGATTTCTTCCAACTTGCTGAAGTCATCGAGATAAGAACTTTACCATTATCTCATTTCATTGAGCTACACACACTGGCAAAATATCACACAAATGGCATTCACTGCTCCAAGGTATTGCGAGAAACTTTGGAACCTATTGTGGATTTCTTCCAATTTGCTGAACTGAATGAGATAAACACTTGACCACTTTCTCATTTCATTGTGATACACACATTACCAGAATATCAAGCAAATGGCATTCATTACTCGCAGGCAGTCAGTGTGTCTTTGGAACCTATTGGGGATTTCTTTCAACTTGCTGAACTCATTGAGATAAGGACTTTACCACTATCTCATTGCATTGAGATAAACACATTGGCAGAATTTCAGTGAAATTGCATTCACTCCTCGAAGGAATTCAGAGGAACCTTGGAACCTATTGTGGATTTCCCCCAACTTGCTGATCCCATCGAGATAAGCACTATACAACTTTCTCATTTCATTGAGATACACGCATTGGCAGAATGTCAGTCAAATTACATTCACTACTCGAAGGTATTCAGAGAAACTTTGGAATATATTGCGGATTTCTTCCAACTTGCTGAAGTCATCGAGATAAGAACTTTACCATTAACTCATTTCATTGAGCTACACACACTGGCAGAATATCAGACAAATGGCATTCACTGCTCGAAGGTATTCAGAGTAACTTTGGAACCGATTGTGGATTTCTTGCAACTTGCTGAACTCATGGAGACAAGGACTTTACCACTTTCTCATTTCATTGTGATACACGCATAGACAGAATAACAGCCAATGGCATTCACTGCTCGACTGTATTCAGAGAAACTTTGGAACCGATTGTGGATTTCTTGCAACTTGCTGAACTCGTGGAGACAAAGACTTTACCACTTTCTCATTTCATTGAGATACACGCATTGGCAGAGTATCAACCAAAGTTCATTCACTGCTCCAAGGCATTCAGTGAATCTTTGGAACCTGTTGGGGATATCTTACAACTTGCTGAACTCATTGAGATAAGGACTTTACCACTTTCTCAATTCATTGAGATAAACACATTGGCAGAATTTCATCCAAATTGCTCGAAGGAATTCAGAGAAACCTTAGAACCTATTGTGGATTTCCCCCAACTTGCTGAACTCATCGAGATAAGCACTATACAACTTTCTCATTTCATTGAGATACACGCATTGGCAGAATATCAGCCAAATTGCATTCACTACACGAAGGTATTCAGAGAAACTTTGGAACCTATTGTGGATTTCCCCCAACTTGCTGATCTCATCGAGATAAGCACTATACAACTTTCTCATTTCATTGAGATACACGCATTGGCAGAATATCAGCCAAATTACATTCACTACTCGAAGGTATTCAGACAAACTTTGGAATATATTGAGGATTTCTTCCAACTTGCTGAAGTCATCGAGATAAGAACTTTACCATTATCTCATTTCATTGAGCTACATACACTGGCAAAATATCACACAAATGGCATTCACTGCTCCAAGGTATTGCGAGAAACTTTGTAACCTATTGTGGATTGCTTCCAATTTGCTGAACTGAATGAGATAAACACTTGACCACTTTCTCATTTCATTGTGATACACACATTAGCAGAATATCAAGCAAATGGCATTCATTACTCGCAGGCAGTCAGTGTGTCTTTGGAACCTATTGGGGATTTCTTTCAACTTGCTGAACTCATTGAGATAAGGACTTTACCACTATCTCATTGCATTGAGATAAACACATCGGCAGAATTTCAGTCAAATTGCATTCACTGCTCGAAGGAATTCAGAGAAACCTTGGAACCTATTGTGGATTTCCCCCAACTTGCTGATCCCATCGAGATAAGAACTCTATACAACTTTCTCATTTCATTGAGATACACGCATTGGCAGAATATCAGTCAAATTACATTCACTACTCGAAGGTATTCAGAGAAACTTTGGAATATATTGCGGATTTCTTCCAACTTGCTGAAGTCATCGAGATAAAAACTTTACCATTATCTCATTTCATTGAGCTATACACACTGGCAAAATATCAGCCAAATGGCATTCATTGCTCCAAGGTATTGCGAGAAACTTTGGAACCTATTGTGGATTTCTTCCAATTTGCTGAACTGAATGAGATAAACACTTGACCACTTTCTCATTTCATTGTGATACACACATTAGCAGAATATCAGGCAAATGGCATTCACTACTCGCAGGCAGTCAGTGAATCTTTGGAACCTATTGGGGATTTCTTTCAACTTGCTGAACTCATTGAGATAAGGACTTTACCACTATCTCATTGCATTGAGATAAACACATTGGCAGAATTTCAGTCAAATTGCATTCACTACTCGAAGGAATTCAGAGAAACCTTGGAACCTACTGTGGATTTCCCCCAACTTGAAGCTCACATCGAGATAAGCACTATACAACTTTCTCATTTCATTGAGATACACACACTGGCAGAATATCAGACAAATGGCATTCACTGCTCGAAGGTATTCAGAGTAACTTTGGAACCGATTGTGGATTTCTTGCAACTTGCTGAACTCATGGAGACAAGGACTTTACCACTTTCTCATTTCATTGGGATACACGCATAGACAGAATAACAGCCAATGGCATTAACTGCTCGACTGTATTCAGAGAAACTTTGGAACCGATTGTGGATTTCTTGCAACTTGCTGAACTCGTGGAGACAAAGACTTTACCACTTTCTCATTTCATTGAGATACACGCATTGGCAGAGTATCAACCAAAGTTCATTCACTGCTCCAAGGCATTCAGTGAATCTTTGGAACCTATTGGGGATATCTTACAACTTGCTGAACTCATTGAGATAAGGACTTTACCACTTTCTCAATTCATTGAGATAAACACATTGGCAGAATTTCATCCAAATTGCTGGAAGGAATTCAGAGAAACCTTAGAACCTATTGTGGATTTCCCCCAACTTGCTGAACTCATCGAGATAAGCACTGTACAATTTTCTCATTTCATTGAGATACACGCATTGGCAGAATATCAGCCAAATTGCATTCACTACTCGAAGGTATTCAGAGAAACCTTGGAACCTACTGCGGATTTCTTCCAACTTGCTGAAGTCATCGAGATAAGCACTATATAACTTTCTCATTTCATTGAGATACACGCATTGGCAGAATATCAGTCAAATTGCATTCACTACTCGAAGGTATTGCGAGAAACTTTGGAACCTATTCTGGATTTCTTCCAATTTGCTGAACTGAATGAGATAAACACTTGACCACTTTCTCATTTCATTGTGATACACACATTAGCAGAATATCAGGCAAATGGCATTCATTTACTCGCAGGCAGTCAGTGAATCTTTGGAACCTATTGGGGATTTCTTTCAACTTGCTGAACTCATTGAGATAAGTACTTTACCACTATCTCACTGCATTGAGATAAACACATTGGCAGAATTTTATCCAAATTGCTCGAAGGAATTCAGAGAAATCTTAGAACCTATTGTGGATTTCCCCCAACTTGCTGATCTCATCGAGATAAGCACTATACAACTTTCTCATTTCATTGAGATACACGCATTGGCAGAATATCAGCCAAATTACATTCACTACTCGAAGGTATTCAGACAAACTTTGGAATATATTGAGGATTTCTTCCAACTTGCTGAAGTCATCGAGATAAGAACTTTACCATTATCTCATTTCATTGAGCTACACACACTGGCAAAATATCACACAAATGGCATTCACTGCTCCAAGGTATTGCGAGAAACTTTGTAACCTATTGTGGATTT
Source organism: Prionace glauca (assembly GCA_037974335.1). Lineage (NCBI taxonomy): Eukaryota > Metazoa > Chordata > Chondrichthyes > Carcharhiniformes > Carcharhinidae > Prionace > Prionace glauca. Next base: position 50,715,092 of record CM075744.1, on the reverse strand, counting down.
CTTCCAATTTGCTGAACTGAATGAGATAAACACTTGACCACTTTCTCATTTCATTGTGATACACACATTAGCAGAATATCAAGCAAATGGCATTCATTACTCGCAGGCAGTCAGTGAATCTTTGGAACCTATTGGGGATTTCTTTCAACTTGCTGAACTCATTGAGATAAGGACTTTACCACTATCTCATTGCATTGAGATAAACACATCGGCAGAATTTCAGTCAAATTGCATTCACTGCTCGAAGGAATTCAGAGAAACCTTGGAACCTATTGTGGATTTCCCCCAACTTGCTGATCCCATCGAGATAAGCACTATACAACTTTCTCATTTCATTGAGATACACGCATTGGCAAAATATCAGCCAAATGGCATTCATTGCTCCAAGGTATTGCGAGAAACTTTGGAACCTATTGTGGATTTCTTCCAATTTGCTGAACTGAATGAGATAAACACTTGACCACTTTCTCATTTCATTGTGATACACACATTAGCAGAATATCAGGCAAATGGCATTCACTACTCGCAGGCAGTCAGTGAATCTTTGGAACCTATTGGGGATTTCTTTCAACTTGCTGAACTCATTGAGATAAGGACTTTACCACTATCTCATTGCATTGAGATAAACACATTGGCAGAATTTCAGTCAAATTGCATTCACTACTCGAAGGAATTCAGAGAAACCTTGGAACCTACTGTGGATTTCCCCCAACTTGAAGCTCACATCGAGATAAGCACTATACAACTTTCTCATTTCATTGAGATACACACACTGGCAGAATATCAGACAAATGGCATTCACTGCTCGAAGGTATTCAGAGTAACTTTGGAACCGATTGTGGATTTCTTGCAACTTGCTGAACTCATGGAGACAAGGACTTTACCACTTTCTCATTTCATTGGGATACACGCATAGACAGAATAACAGCCAATGGCATTCACTGCTCGACTGTATTCAGAGAAACTTTGGAACCGATTGTGGATTTCTTGCAACTTGCTGAACTCGTGGAGACAAAGACTTTACCACTTTCTCATTTCATTGAGATACACGCATTGGCAGAGTATCAACCAAAGTTCATTCACTGCTCCAAGGCATTCAGTGAATCTTGCTGAACTTGAAAACTTGAAAACAGTGAAAACTTGCTGAACTCATTGAGATAAGGACTTTACCACTTTCTCAATTCATTGAGATAAACACATTGGCAGAATTTCATCCAAATTGCTCGAAGGAATTCAGAGAAACCTTAGAACCTATTGTGGATTTCCCCCAACTTGCTGAACTCATCGAGATAAGCACTATACAACTTTCTCATTTCATTGAGATACACGCATTGGCAGAATATCAGCCAAATTGCATTCACTACACGAAGGTATTCAGAGAAACTTTGGAACCTATTGTGGATTTCCCCCAACTTGCTGATCTCATCGAGATAAGCACTATACAACTTTCTCATTTCATTGAGATACACGCATTGGCAGAATATCAGCCAAATTACATTCACTACTCGAAGGTATTCAGACAAACTTTGGAATATATTGAGGATTTCTTCCAACTTGCTGAAGTCATCGAGATAAGAACTTTACCATTATCTCATTTCATTGAGCTACATACACTGGCAAAATATCACACAAATGGCATTCACTGCTCCAAGGTATTGCGAGAAACTTTGTAACCTATTGTGGATTGCTTCCAATTTGCTGAACTGAATGAGATAAACACTTGACCACTTTCTCATTTCATTGTGATACACACATTAGCAGAATATCAAGCAAATGGCATTCATTACTCGCAGGCAGTCAGTGAATCTTTGGAACCTATTGGGGATTTCTTTCAACTTGCTGAACTCATTGAGATAAGGACTTTACCACTATCTCATTGCATTGAGATAAACACATCGGCAGAATTTCAGTCAAATTGCATTCACTGCTCGAAGGAATTCAGAGAAACCTTGGAACCTATTGTGGATTTCCCCCAACTTGCTGATCCCATCGAGATAAGCACTATACAACTTTCTCATTTCATTGAGATACACGCATTGGCAGAATATCAGTCAAATTACATTCACTACTCGAAGGTATTCAGAGAAACTTTGGAATATATTGCGGATTTCTTCCAACTTGCTGAAGTCATCGAGATAAAAACTTTACCATTATCTCATTTCATTGAGCTATACACACTGGCAAAATATCAGCCAAATGGCATTCATTGCTCCAAGGTATTGCGAGAAACTTTGGAACCTATTGTGGATTTCTTCCAATTTGCTGAACTGAATGAGATAAACACTTGACCACTTTCTCATTTCATTGTGATACACACATTAGCAGAATATCAGGCAAATGGCATTCACTACTCGCAGGCAGTCAGTGAATCTTTGGAACCTATTGGGGATTTCTTTCAACTTGCTGAACTCATTGAGATAAGGACTTTACCACTATCTCATTGCATTGAGATAAACACATTGGCAGAATTTCAGTCAAATTGCATTCACTACTCGAAGGAATTCAGAGAAACCTTAGAACCTATTGTGGATTTCCCCCAACTTGAAGCTCACGTCGAGATAAGCACTATACAACTTTCTCATTTCATTGAGATACACACACTGGCAGAATATCAGACAAATGGCATTCACTGCTCGAAGGTATTCAGAGTAACTTTGGAACCGATTGTGGATTTCTTGCAACTTGCTGAACTCATGGAGACAAGGACTTTACCACTTTCTCATTTCATTGGGATACACGCATAGACAGAATAACAGCCAATGGCATTCAGTGCTCGACTGTATTCAGAGAAACTTTGGAACCGATTGTGGATTTCTTGCAACTTGCTGAACTCGTGGAGACAAAGACTTTACCACTTTCTCATTTCATTGAGATACACGCATTGGCAGAGTATCAACCAAAGTTCATTCACTGCTCCAAGGCATTCAGTGAATCTTTGGAACCTATTGGGGATATCTTACAACTTGCTGAACTCATTGAGATAAGGACTTTACCACTTTCTCAATTCATTGAGATAAACACATTGGCAGAATTTCATCCAAATTGCTCGAAGGAATTCAGAGAAACCTTAGAACCTATTGTGGATTTCCCCCAACTTGCTGATCTCATCGAGATAAGCACTATACAACTTTCTCATTTCATTGAGATACACGCATTGGCAGAATATCAGCCAAATTACATTCACTACTCGAAGGTATTCAGACAAACTTTGGAATATATTGAGGATTTCTTCCAACTTGCTGAAGCCATCGAGATAAAAACTTTACCATTATCTCATTTCATTGAGCTATACACACTGGCAAAATATCAGCCAAATGGCATTCATTGCTCCAAGGTATTGCGAGAAACTTTGGAACCTATTGTGGATTTCTTCCAATTTGCTGAACTGAATGAGATAAACACTTGACCACTTTCTCATTTCATTGTGATACACACATTAGCAAATATCAAGCAAATGGCATTCATTACTCGCAGGCAGTCAGTGAATCTTTGGAACCTATTGGGGATTTCTTTCAACTTGCTGAACTCATTGAGATAAGGACTTTACCACTATCTCATTGCATTGAGATAAACACATCGGCAGAATTTCAGTCAAATTGCATTCACTGCTCGAAGGAATTCAGAGAAACCTTGGAACCTATTGTGGATTTCCCCCAACTTGCTGATCCCATCGAGATAAGCACTATACAACTTTCTCATTTCATTGAGATACACGCATTGGCAAAATATCAGCCGAATGGCATTCATTGCTCCAAGGTATTGCGAGAAACTTTGGAACCTATTGTGGATTTCTTCCAATTTGCTGAACTGAATGAGATAAACACTTGACCACTTTCTCATTTCATTGTGATACACACATTAGCAGAATATCAGGCAAATGGCATTCACTACTCGCAGGCAGTCAGTGAATCTTTGGAACCTATTGGGGATTTCTTTCAACTTGCTGAACTCATTGAGATAAGGACTTTACCACTATCTCATTGCATTGAGATAAACACATTGGCAGAATTTCAGTCAAATTGCATTCACTACTCGAAGGAATTCAGAGAAACCTTGGAACCTATTGTGGATTTCCCCCAACTTGAAGATCACATCGAGATAAGCACTATACAACTTTCTCATTTCATTGAGATACACACACTGGCAGAATATCAGACAAATGGCATTCACTGCTCGAAGGTATTCAGAGTAACTTTGGAACCGATTGTGGATTTCTTGCAACTTGCTGAACTCATGGAGACATTGACTTTACCACTTTCTCATTTCATTGGGATACACGCATAGACAGAAGAACAGCCAATGGCATTCACTGCTCGACTGTATTCAGAGAAACTTTCGAACCGATTGTGGATTTCTTCCAACTTGCTGAACTCGTGGAGACAAATACTTTACCACTTTCTCATTTCATTGAGATACACGCATTGGCAGAGTATCAACCAAAGTTCATTCACTGCTCCAAGGCATTCAGTGAATCTTTGGAACCTGTTGGGGATATCTTACAACTTGCTGAACTCATTGAGATAAGGACTTTACCACTTTCTCAATTCATTGAGATAAACACATTGGCAGAATTTCATCCAAATTGCTCGAAGGAATTCAGAGAAACCTTAGAACCTATTGTGGATTTCCCCCAACTTGCTGAACTCATCGAGATAAGCACTATACAACTTTCTCATTTCATTGAGATACACGCATTGGCAGAATATCAGCCAAATTGCATTCACTACTCGAAGGTATTCAGAGAAACTTTGGAACCTATTGCGGATTTCTTCCAACTTGCTGAAGTCATCGAGATAAGCACTATATAACTTTCTCATTTCATTGAGATACACGCATTGGCAGAATATCAGTCAAATTGCATTCACTACTCGAAGGTATTGCGAGAAACTTTGGAACCTATTGTGGATTTCATCCAATTTGCTGAACTGAATGAGATAAACACTTGACCACTTTCTCATTTCATTGTGATACACACATTAGCAGAATATCAGGCAAATGGCATTCACTACTCGCAGGCAGTCAGTGAATCTTTGGAACCTATTGGGGATTTCTTTCAACTTGCTGAACCCATTGAGATAAGAACTTTACCACTATCTCATTGCATTGAGATAAACACATTGGCAGAATTTCAGTCAAATTGCATTCCGTACTCGAAGGAATTCAGAGAAACCTTGGAACCTATTATGGATTTCCCCCAACTTGAAGATCACATCGAGATAAGCACTATACAACTTTCTCATTTCATTGAGATACACGCATTGGCAGAATATTAGTCAAATTACATTCACTACTCGAAGGTATTCAGACAAACTTTGGAATATATTGAGGATTTCTTCCAACTTGCTGAAGTCATCGAGATAAGAACTTTACCATTATCTCATTTCATTGAGCTACACACACTGGCAAAATATCACACAAATGGCATTCACTGCTCCAAGGTATTGCGAGAAACTTTGGAACCTATTGTGGATTTCTTCCAATTTGCTGAACTGAATGAGATAAACACTTGACCACTTTCTCATTTCATTGTGATACACACATTAGCAGAATATCAAGCAAATGGCATTCATTACTCGCAGGCAGTCAGTGTGTCTTTGGAACCTATTGGGGATTTCTTTCAACTTGCTGAACTCATTGAGATAAGGACTTTACCACTATCTCATTGCATTGAGATAAACACATTGGCAGAATTTCAGTGAAATTGCATTCACTGCTCGAAGGAATTCAGAGAAACCTTGGAACCTATTGTGGATTTCCCCCAACTTGCTGATCCCATCGAGATAAGCACTATACAACTTTCTCATTTCATTGAGATACACGCATTGGCAGAATGTCAGTCAAATTACATTCACTACTCGAAGGTATTCAGAGAAACTTTGGAATATATTGCGGATTTCTTCCAACTTGCTGAAGTCATCGAGATAAGAACTTTACCATTAACTCATTTCATTGAGCTACACACACTGGCAGAATATCAGACAAATGGCATTCACTGCTCGAAGGTATTCAGAGTAACTTTGGAACCGATTGTGGATTTCTTGCAACTTGCTGAACTCATGGAGACAAGGACTTTACCACTTTCTCATTTCATTGTGATACACGCATAGACAGAATAACAGCCAATGGCATTCACTGCTCGACTGTATTCAGAGAAACTTTGGAACCGATTGTGGATTTCTTGCAACTTGCTGAACTCGTGGAGACAAAGACTTTACCACTTTCTCATTTCATTGAGATACACGCATTGGCAGAGTATCAACCAAAGTTCATTCACTGCTCCAAGGCATTCAGTGAATCTTTGGAACCTGTTGGGGATATCTTACAACTTGCTGAACTCATTGAGATAAGGACTTTACCACTTTCTCAATTCATTGAGATAAACACATTGGCAGAATTTCATCCAAATTGCTCGAAGGAATTCAGAGAAACCTTAGAACCTATTGTGGATTTCCCCCAACTTGCTGAACTCATCGAGATAAGCACTATACAACTTTCTCGTTTCATTGAGATACACGCATTGGCAGAATATCAGCCAAATTGCATTCACTACACGAAGGTATTCAGAGAAACTTTGGAACCTATTGTGGATTTCCCCCAACTTGCTGATCTCATCGAGATAAGCACTATACAACTTTCTCATTTCATTGAGATACACGCATTGGCAGAATATCAGTCAAATTGCATTCACTACTCGAAGGTATTGCGAGAAACTTTGGAACCTATTCTGGATTTCTTCCAATTTGCTGAACTGAATGAGATAAACACTTGACCACTTTCTCATTTCATTGTGATACACACATTAGCAGAATATCAGGCAAATGGCATTCATTTACTCGCAGGCAGTCAGTGAATCTTTGGAACCTATTGGGGATTTCTTTCAACTTGCTGAACTCATTGAGATAAGTACTTTACCACTATCTCACTGCATTGAGATAAACACATTGGCAGAATTTTATCCAAATTGCTCGAAGGAATTCAGAGAAATCTTAGAACCTATTGTGGATTTCCCCCAACTTGCTGATCTCATCGAGATAAGCACTATACAACTTTCTCATTTCATTGAGATACACGCATTGGCAGAATATCAGCCAAATTACATTCACTACTCGAAGGTATTCAGACAAACTTTGGAATATATTGAGGATTTCTTCCAACTTGCTGAAGTCATCGAGATAAGAACTTTACCATTATCTCATTTCATTGAGCTACACACACTGGCAAAATATCACACAAATGGCATTCACTGCTCCAAGGTATTGCGAGAAACTTTGTAACCTATTGTGGATTTCTTCCAATTTGCTGAACTGAATGAGATAAACACTTGACCACTTTCTCATTTCATTGTGATACACACATTAGCAGAATATCAAGCAAATGGCATTCATTACTCGCAGGCAGTCAGTGAATCTTTGGAACCTATTGGGGATTTCTTTCAACTTGCTGAACTCATTGAGATAAGGACTTTACCACTATCTCATTGCATTGAGATAAACACATCGGCAGAATTTCAGTCAAATTGCATTCACTGCTCGAAGGAATTCAGAGAAACCTTGGAACCTATTGTGGATTTCCCCCAACTTGCTGATCCCATCGAGATAAGCACTATACAACTTTCTCATTTCATTGAGATACACGCATTGGCAAAATATCAGCCAAATGGCATTCATTGCTCCAAGGTATTGCGAGAAACTTTGGAACCTATTGTGGATTTCTTCCAATTTGCTGAACTGAATGAGATAAACACTTGACCACTTTCTCATTTCATTGTGATACACACATTAGCAGAATATCAGGCAAATGGCATTCACTACTCGCAGGCAGTCAGTGAATCTTTGGAACCTATTGGGGATTTCTTTCAACTTGCTGAACTCATTGAGATAAGGACTTTACCACTATCTCATTGCATTGAGATAAACACATTGGCAGAATTTCAGTCAAATTGCATTCACTACTCGAAGGAATTCAGAGAAACCTTGGAACCTACTGTGGATTTCCCCAACTTGAAGCTCACATCGAGATAAGCACTATACAACTTTCTCATTTCATTGAGATACACACACTGGCAGAATATCAGACAAATGGCATTCACTGCTCGAAGGTATTCAGAGTAACTTTGGAACCGATTGTGGATTTCTTGCAACTTGCTGAACTCATGGAGACAAGGACTTTACCACTTTCTCATTTCATTGGGATACACGCATAGACAGAATAACAGCCAATGGCATTCAGTGCTCGACTGTATTCAGAGAAACTTTGGAACCGATTGTGGATTTTTTGCAACTTGCTGAACTCGTGGAGACAAAGACTTTACCACTTTCTCATTTCATTGAGATACACGCATTGGCAGAGTATCAACCAAAGTTCATTCACTGCTCCAAGGCATTCAGTGAATCTTTGGAACCTATTGGGGATATCTTACAACTTGCTGAACTCATTGAGATAAGGACTTTACCACTTTCTCAATTCATTGAGATAAACACATTGGCAGAATTTCATCCAAATTGCTGGAAGGAATTCAGAGAAACCTTAGAACCTATTGTGGATTTCCCCCAACTTGCTGAACTCATCGAGATAAGCACTGTACAATTTTCTCATTTCATTGAGATACACGCATTGGCAGAATATCAGCCAAATTGCATTCACTACTCGAAGGTATTCAGAGAAACCTTGGAACCTACTGCGGATTTCTTCCAACTTGCTGAAGTCATCGAGATAAGCACTATATAACTTTCTCATTTCATTGAGATACACGCATTGGCAGAATATCAGTCAAATTGCATTCACTACTCGAAGGTATTGCGAGAAACTTTGGAACCTATTCTGGATTTCTTCCAATTTGCTGAACTGAATGAGATAAACACTTGACCACTTTCTCATTTCATTGTGATACACACATTAGCAGAATATCAGGCAAATGGCATTCATTTACTCGCAGGCAGTCAGTGAATCTTTGGAACCTATTGGGGATTTCTTTCAACTTGCTGAACTCATTGAGATAAGTACTTTACCACTATCTCCCTGCATTGAGATAAACACATTGGCAGAATTTTATCCAAATTGCTCGAAGGAATTCAGAGAAATCTTAGAACCTATTGTGGATTTCCCCCAACTTGCTGATCTCATCGAGATAAGCACTATACAACTTTCTCATTTCATTGAGATACACGCATTGGCAGAATATCAGCCAAATTACATTCACTACTCGAAGGTATTCAGACAAACTTTGGAATATATTGAGGATTTCTTCCAACTTGCTGAAGTCATCGAGATAAGAACTTTACCATTATCTCATTTCATTGAGCTACACACACTGGCAAAATATCACACAAATGGCATTCACTGCTCCAAGGTATTGCGAGAAACTTTGTAACCTATTGTGGATTTCTTCCAATTTGCTGAGCTGAATGAGATAAACACTTGACCACTTTCTCATTTCATTGTGATACACACATTAGCAAATATCAAGCAAATGGCATTCATTACTAGCAGGCAGACAGTGAATCTTTGGAACCTATTGGGGATTTCTTTCAACTTGCTGAACTCATTGAGATAAGGACTTTACCACTATCTCATTGCATTGAGATAAACACATCGGCAGAATTTCAGTCAAATTGCATTCACTGCTCGAAGGAATTCAGAGAAACCTTGGAACCTATTGTGGATTTCCCCCAACTTGCTGATCCCATCGAGATAAGCACTATACAACTTTCTCATTTCATTGAGATACACGCATTGGCAAAATATCAGCCGAATGGCATTCATTGCTCCAAGGTATTGCGAGAAACTTTGGAACCTATTGTGGATTTCTTCCAATTTGCTGAACTGAATGAGATAAACACTTGACCACTTTCTCATTTCATTGTGATACACACATTAGCAGAATATCAGGCAAATGGCATTCACTACTCGCAGGCAGTCAGTGAATCTTTGGAACCTATTGGGGATTTCTTTCAACTTGCTGAACTCATTGAGATAAGGACTTTACCACTTTCTCAATTCATTGAGATAAACACATTGGCAGAATTTCATCCAAATTGCTCGAAGGAATTCAGAGAAACCTTAGAACCTATTGTGGATTTCCCCCAACTTGCTGAACTCATCGAGATAAGCACTATACAACTTTCTCATTTCATTGAGATACACGCATTGGCAGAATATCAGCCAAATTGCATTCACTACACGAAGGTATTCAGAGAAACTTTGGAACCTATTGTGGATTTCCCCCAACTTGCTGATCTCATCGAGATAAGCACTATACAACTTTCTCATTTCATTGAGATACACGCATTGGCAGAATATCAGCCAAATTACATTCACTACTCGAAGGTATTCAGACAAACTTTGGAATATATTGAGGATTTCTTCCAACTTGCTGAAGTCATCGAGATAAGAACTTTACCATTATCTCATTTCATTGAGCTACATACACTGGCAAAATATCACACAAATGGCATTCACTGCTCCAAGGTATTGCGAGAAACTTTGGAACCTATTGTGGATTTCTTCCAATTTGCTGAACTGAATGAGATAAACACTTGACCACTTTCTCATTTCATTGTGATACACACATTACCAGAATATCAAGCAAATGGCATTCATTACTCGCAGGCAGTCAGTGTGTCTTTGGAACCTATTGGGGATTTCTTTCAACTTGCTGAACTCATTGAGATAAGGACTTTACCACTATCTCATTGCATTGAGATAAACACATTGGCAGAATTTCAGTGAAATTGCATTCACTGCTCGAAGGAATTCAGAGAAACCTTGGAACCTATTGTGGATTTCCCCCAACTTGCTGATCCCATCGAGATAAGCACTATACAACTTTCTCATTTCATTGAGATACACGCATAGACAGAAGAACAGCCAATGGCATTCACTGCTCGACTGTATTCAGAGAAACTTTCGAACCGATTGTGGATTTCTTCCAACTTGCTGAACTCGTGGAGACAAATACTTTACCACTTTCTCATTTCATTGAGATACACGCATTGGCAGAGTATCAACCAAAGTTCATTCACTGCTCCAAGGCATTCAGTGAATCTTTGGAACCTGTTGGGGATATCTTACAACTTGCTGAACTCATTGAGATAAGGACTTTACCACTTTCTCAATTCATTGAGATAAACACATTGGCAGAATTTCATCCAAATTGCTCGAAGGAATTCAGAGAAACCTTAGAACCTATTGTGGATTTCCCCCAACTTGCTGAACTCATCGAGATAAGCACTATACAACTTTCTCATTTCATTGAGATACACGCATTGGCAGAATATCAGCCAAATTGCATTCACTACTCGAAGGTATTCAGAGAAACTTTGGAACCTATTGCGGATTTCTTCCAACTTGCTGAAGTCATCGAGATAAGCACTATATAACTTTCTCATTTCATTGAGATACACGCATTGGCAGAATATCAGTCAAATTGCATTCACTACTCGAAGGTATTGCGAGAAACTTTGGAACCTATTGTGGATTTCATCCAATTTGCTGAACTGAATGAGATAAACACTTGACCACTTTCTCATTTCATTGTGATACACACATTAGCAGAATATCAGGCAAATGGCATTCACTACTCGCAGGCAGTCAGTGAATCTTTGGAACCTATTGGGGATTTCTTTCAACTTGCTGAACCCATTGAGATAAGAACTTTACCACTATCTCATTGCATTGAGATAAACACATTGGCAGAATTTCAGTCAAATTGCATTCACTACTCGAAGGAATTCAGAGAAACCTTGGAACCTATTATGGATTTCCCCCAACTTGAAGATCACATCGAGATAAGCACTATACAACTTTCTCATTTCATTGAGATACACGCATTGGCAGAATATTAGTCAAATTACATTCACTACTCGAAGGTATTCAGACAAACTTTGGAATATATTGAGGATTTCTTCCAACTTGCTGAAGTCATCGAGATAAGAACTTTACCATTATCTCATTTCATTGAGCTACACACACTGGCAAAATATCACACAAATGGCATTCACTGCTCCAAGGTATTGCGAGAAACTTTGGAACCTATTGTGGATTTCTTCCAATTTGCTGAACTGAATGAGATAAACACTTGACCACTTTCTCATTTCATTGTGATACACACATTACCAGAATATCAAGCAAATGGCATTCATTACTCGCAGGCAGTCAGTGTGTCTTTGGAACCTATTGGGGATTTCTTTCAACTTGCTGAACTCATTGAGATAAGGACTTTACCACTATCTCATTGCATTGAGATAAACACATTGGCAGAATTTCAGTGAAATTGCATTCACTGCTCGAAGGAATTCAGAGAAACCTTGGAACCTATTGTGGATTTCCCCCAACTTGCTGATCCCATCGAGATAAGCACTATACAACTTTCTCATTTCATTGAGATACACGCATTGGCAGAATGTCAGTCAAATTACATTCACTACTCGAAGGTATTCAGACAAACTTTGGAATATATTGCGGATTTCTTCCAACTTGCTGAAGTCATCGAGATAAGAACTTTACCATTAACTCATTTCATTGAGCTACACACACTGGCAGAATATCAGACAAATGGCATTCACTGCTCGAAGGTATTCAGAGTAACTTTGGAACCGATTGTGGATTTCTTGCAACTTGCTGAACTCATGGAGACAAGGACTTTACCACTTTCTCATTTCATTGTGATACACGCATAGACAGAATAACAGCCAATGGCATTCACTGCTCGACTGTATTCAGAGAAACTTTGGAACCGATTGTGGATTTCTTGCAACTTGCTGAACTCGTGGAGACAAAGACTTTACCACTTTCTCATTTCATTGAGATACACGCATTGGCAGAGTATCAACCAAAGTTCATTCACTGCTCCAAGGCATTCAGTGAATCTTTGGAACCTGTTGGGGATATCTTACAACTTGCTGAACTCATTGAGATAAGGACTTTACCACTTTCTCAATTCATTGAGATAAACACATTGGCAGAATTTCATCCAAATTGCTCGAAGGAATTCAGAGAAACCTTAGAACCTATTGTGGATTTCCCCCAACTTGCTGAACTCATCGAGATAAGCACTATACAACTTTCTCGTTTCATTGAGATACACGCATTGGCAGAATATCAGCCAAATTGCATTCACTACACGAAGGTATTCAGAGAAACTTTGGAACCTATTGTGGATTTCCCCCAACTTGCTGATCCCATCGAGATAAGCACTATACAACTTTCTCATTTCATTGAGATACACGCATTGGCAGAATGTCAGTCAAATTACATTCACTACTCGAAGGTATTCAGAGAAACTTTGGAATATATTGCGGATTTCTTCCAACTTGCTGAAGTCATCGAGATAAGAACTTTACCATTAACTCATTTCATTGAGCTACACACACTGGCAGAATATCAGACAAATGGCATTCACTGCTCGAAGGTATTCAGAGTAACTGTGGAACCGATTGTGGATTTCTTGCAACTTGCTGAACTCATGGAGACAAGGACTTTACCACTTTCTCATTTCATTGTGATACACGCATAGACAGAATAACAGCCAATGGCATTCACTGCTCGACTGTATTCAGAGAAACTTTGGAACCGATTGTGGATTTCTTGCAACTTGCTGAACTCGTGGAGACAAAGACTTTACCACTTTCTCATTTCATTGAGATACACGCATTGGCAGAGTATCAACCAAAGTTCATTCACTGCTCCAAGGCATTCAGTGAATCTTTGGAACCTGTTGGGGATATCTTACAACTTGCTGAACTCATTGAGATAAGGACTTTACCACTTTCTCAATTCATTGAGATAAACACATTGGCAGAATTTCATCCAAATTGCTCGAAGGAATTCAGAGAAACCTTAGAACCTATTGTGGATTTCCCCCAACTTGCTGAACTCATCGAGATAAGCACTATACAACTTTCTCGTTTCATTGAGATACACGCATTGGCAGAATATCAGCCAAATTGCATTCACTACACGAAGGTATTCAGAGAAACTTTGGAACCTATTGTGGATTTCCCCCAACTTGCTGATCTCATCGAGATAAGCACTATACAACTTTCTCATTTCATTGAGATACACGCATTGGCAGAATATCAGTCAAATTGCATTCACTACTCGAAGGTATTGCGAGAAACTTTGGAACCTATTCTGGATTTCTTCCAATTTGCTGAACTGAATGAGATAAACACTTGACCACTTTCTCATTTCATTGTGATACACACATTAGCAGAATATCAGGCAAATGGCATTCATTTACTCGCAGGCAGTCAGTGAATCTTTGGAACCTATTGGGGATTTCTTTCAACTTGCTGAACTCATTGAGATAAGTACTTTACCACTATCTCACTGCATTGAGATAAACACATTGGCAGAATTTTATCCAAATTGCTCGAAGGAATTCAGAGAAATCTTAGAACCTATTGTGGATTTCCCCCAACTTGCTGATCTCATCGAGATAAGCACTATACAACTTTCTCATTTCATTGAGATACACGCATTGGCAGAATATCAGCCAAATTACATTCACTACTCGAAGGTATTCAGACAAACTTTGGAATATATTGAGGATTTCTTCCAACTTGCTGAAGTCATCGAGATAAGAACTTTACCATTATCTCATTTCATTGAGCTACACACACTGGCAAAATATCACACAAATGGCATTCACTGCTCCAAGGTATTGCGAGAAACTTTGTAACCTATTGTGGATTTCTTCCAATTTGCTGAACTGAATGAGATAAACACTTGACCACTTTCTCATTTCATTGTGATACACACATTAGCAGAATATCAAGCAAATGGCATTCATTACTCGCAGGCAGTCAGTGAATCTTTGGAACCTATTGGGGATTTCTTTCAACTTGCTGAACTCATTGAGATAAGGACTTTACCACTATCTCATTGCATTGAGATAAACACATCGGCAGAATTTCAGTCAAATTGCATTCACTGCTCGAAGGAATTCAGAGAAACCTTGGAACCTATTGTGGATTTCCCCCAACTTGCTGATCCCATCGAGATAAGCACTATACAACTTTCTCATTTCATTGAGATACACGCATTGGCAAAATATCAGCCAAATGGCATTCATTGCTCCAAGGTATTGCGAGAAACTTTGGAACCTATTGTGGATTTCTTCCAATTTGCTGAACTGAATGAGATAAACACTTGACCACTTTCTCATTTCATTGTGATACACACATTAGCAGAATATCAGGCAAATGGCATTCACTACTCGCAGGCAGTCAGTGAATCTTTGGAACCTATTGGGGATTTCTTTCAACTTGCTGAACTCATTGAGATAAGGACTTTACCACTATCTCATTGCATTGAGATAAACACATTGGCAGAATTTCAGTCAAATTGCATTCACTACTCGAAGGAATTCAGAGAAACCTTGGAACCTACTGTGGATTTCCCCAACTTGAAGCTCACATCGAGATAAGCACTATACAACTTTCTCATTTCATTGAGATACACACACTGGCAGAATATCAGACAAATGGCATTCACTGCTCGAAGGTATTCAGAGTAACTTTGGAACCGATTGTGGATTTCTTGCAACTTGCTGAACTCATGGAGACAAGGACTTTACCACTTTCTCATTTCATTGGGATACACGCATAGACAGAATAACAGCCAATGGCATTCAGTGCTCGACTGTATTCAGAGAAACTTTGGAACCGATTGTGGATTTCTTGCAACTTGCTGAACTCGTGGAGACAAAGACTTTACCACTTTCTCATTTCATTGAGATACACGCATTGGCAGAGTATCAACCAAAGTTCATTCACTGCTCCAAGGCATTCAGTGAATCTTTGGAACCTATTGGGGATATCTTACAACTTGCTGAACTCATTGAGATAAGGACTTTACCACTTTCTCAATTCATTGAGATAAACACATTGGCAGAATTTCATCCAAATTGCTGGAAGGAATTCAGAGAAACCTTAGAACCTATTGTGGATTTCCCCCAACTTGCTGAACTCATCGAGATAAGCACTGTACAATTTTCTCATTTCATTGAGATACACGCATTGGCAGAATATCAGCCAAATTGCATTCACTACTCGAAGGTATTCAGAGAAACCTTGGAACCTACTGCGGATTTCTTCCAACTTGCTGAAGTCATCGAGATAAGCACTATATAACTTTCTCATTTCATTGAGATACACGCATTGGCAGAATATCAGTCAAATTGCATTCACTACTCGAAGGTATTGCGAGAAACTTTGGAACCTATTCTGGATTTCTTCCAATTTGCTGAACTGAATGAGATAAACACTTGACCACTTTCTCATTTCATTGTGATACACACATTAGCAGAATATCAGGCAAATGGCATTCATTTACTCGCAGGCAGTCAGTGAATCTTTGGAACCTATTGGGGATTTCTTTCAACTTGCTGAACTCATTGAGATAAGTACTTTACCACTATCTCCCTGCATTGAGATAAACACATTGGCAGAATTTTATCCAAATTGCTCGAAGGAATTCAGAGAAATCTTAGAACCTATTGTGGATTTCCCCCAACTTGCTGATCTCATCGAGATAAGCACTATACAACTTTCTCATTTCATTGAGATACACGCATTGGCAGAATATCAGCCAAATTACATTCACTACTCGAAGGTATTCAGACAAACTTTGGAATATATTGAGGATTTCTTCCAACTTGCTGAAGTCATCGAGATAAGAACTTTACCATTATCTCATTTCATTGAGCTACACACACTGGCAAAATATCACACAAATGGCATTCACTGCTCCAAGGTATTGCGAGAAACTTTGTAACCTATTGTGGATTTCTTCCAATTTGCTGAGCTGAATGAGATAAACACTTGACCACTTTCTCATTTCATTGTGATACACACATTAGCAAATATCAAGCAAATGGCATTCATTACTAGCAGGCAGACAGTGAATCTTTGGAACCTATTGGGGATTTCTTTCAACTTGCTGAACTCATTGAGATAAGGACTTTACCACTATCTCATTGCATTGAGATAAACACATCGGCAGAATTTCAGTCAAATTGCATTCACTGCTCGAAGGAATTCAGAGAAACCTTGGAACCTATTGTGGATTTCCCCCAACTTGCTGATCCCATCGAGATAAGCACTATACAACTTTCTCATTTCATTGAGATACACGCATTGGCAAAATATCAGCCGAATGGCATTCATTGCTCCAAGGTATTGCGAGAAACTTTGGAACCTATTGTGGATTTCTTCCAATTTGCTGAACTGAATGAGATAAACACTTGACCACTTTCTCATTTCATTGTGATACACACATTAGCAGAATATCAGGCAAATGGCATTCACTACTCGCAGGCAGTCAGTGAATCTTTGGAACCTATTGGGGATTTCTTTCAACTTGCTGAACTCATTGAGATAAGGACTTTACCACTTTCTCAATTCATTGAGATAAACACATTGGCAGAATTTCATCCAAATTGCTCGAAGGAATTCAGAGAAACCTTAGAACCTATTGTGGATTTCCCCCAACTTGCTGAACTCATCGAGATAAGCACTATACAACTTTCTCATTTCATTGAGATACACGCATTGGCAGAATATCAGCCAAATTGCATTCACTACACGAAGGTATTCAGAGAAACTTTGGAACCTATTGTGGATTTCCCCCAACTTGCTGATCTCATCGAGATAAGCACTATACAACTTTCTCATTTCATTGAGATACACGCATTGGCAGAATATCAGCCAAATTACATTCACTACTCGAAGGTATTCAGACAAACTTTGGAATATATTGAGGATTTCTTCCAACTTGCTGAAGTCATCGAGATAAGAACTTTACCATTATCTCATTTCATTGAGCTACATACACTGGCAAAATATCACACAAATGGCATTCACTGCTCCAAGGTATTGCGAGAAACTTTGGAACCTATTGTGGATTTCTTCCAATTTGCTGAACTGAATGAGATAAACACTTGACCACTTTCTCATTTCATTGTGATACACACATTACCAGAATATCAAGCAAATGGCATTCATTACTCGCAGGCAGTCAGTGTGTCTTTGGAACCTATTGGGGATTTCTTTCAACTTGCTGAACTCATTGAGATAAGGACTTTACCACTATCTCATTGCATTGAGATAAACACATTGGCAGAATTTCAGTGAAATTGCATTCACTGCTCGAAGGAATTCAGAGAAACCTTGGAACCTATTGTGGATTTCCCCCAACTTGCTGATCCCATCGAGATAAGCACTATACAACTTTCTCATTTCATTGAGATACACGCATAGACAGAAGAACAGCCAATGGCATTCACTGCTCGACTGTATTCAGAGAAACTTTCGAACCGATTGTGGATTTCTTCCAACTTGCTGAACTCGTGGAGACAAATACTTTACCACTTTCTCATTTCATTGAGATACACGCATTGGCAGAGTATCAACCAAAGTTCATTCACTGCTCCAAGGCATTCAGTGAATCTTTGGAACCTGTTGGGGATATCTTACAACTTGCTGAACTCATTGAGATAAGGACTTTACCACTTTCTCAATTCATTGAGATAAACACATTGGCAGAATTTCATCCAAATTGCTCGAAGGAATTCAGAGAAACCTTAGAACCTATTGTGGATTTCCCCCAACTTGCTGAACTCATCGAGATAAGCACTATACAACTTTCTCATTTCATTGAGATACACGCATTGGCAGAATATCAGCCAAATTGCATTCACTACTCGAAGGTATTCAGAGAAACTTTGGAACCTATTGCGGATTTCTTCCAACTTGCTGAAGTCATCGAGATAAGCACTATATAACTTTCTCATTTCATTGAGATACACGCATTGGCAGAATATCAGTCAAATTGCATTCACTACTCGAAGGTATTGCGAGAAACTTTGGAACCTATTGTGGATTTCATCCAATTTGCTGAACTGAATGAGATAAACACTTGACCACTTTCTCATTTCATTGTGATACACACATTAGCAGAATATCAGGCAAATGGCATTCACTACTCGCAGGCAGTCAGTGAATCTTTGGAACCTATTGGGGATTTCTTTCAACTTGCTGAACCCATTGAGATAAGAACTTTACCACTATCTCATTGCATTGAGATAAACACATTGGCAGAATTTCAGTCAAATTGCATTCACTACTCGAAGGAATTCAGAGAAACCTTGGAACCTATTATGGATTTCCCCCAACTTGAAGATCACATCGAGATAAGCACTATACAACTTTCTCATTTCATTGAGATACACGCATTGGCAGAATATTAGTCAAATTACATTCACTACTCGAAGGTATTCAGACAAACTTTGGAATATATTGAGGATTTCTTCCAACTTGCTGAAGTCATCGAGATAAGAACTTTACCATTATCTCATTTCATTGAGCTACACACACTGGCAAAATATCACACAAATGGCATTCACTGCTCCAAGGTATTGCGAGAAACTTTGGAACCTATTGTGGATTTCTTCCAATTTGCTGAACTGAATGAGATAAACACTTGACCACTTTCTCATTTCATTGTGATACACACATTACCAGAATATCAAGCAAATGGCATTCATTACTCGCAGGCAGTCAGTGTGTCTTTGGAACCTATTGGGGATTTCTTTCAACTTGCTGAACTCATTGAGATAAGGACTTTACCACTATCTCATTGCATTGAGATAAACACATTGGCAGAATTTCAGTGAAATTGCATTCACTGCTCGAAGGAATTCAGAGAAACCTTGGAACCTATTGTGGATTTCCCCCAACTTGCTGATCCCATCGAGATAAGCACTATACAACTTTCTCATTTCATTGAGATACACGCATTGGCAGAATGTCAGTCAAATTACATTCACTACTCGAAGGTATTCAGACAAACTTTGGAATATATTGCGGATTTCTTCCAACTTGCTGAAGTCATCGAGATAAGAACTTTACCATTAACTCATTTCATTGAGCTACACACACTGGCAGAATATCAGACAAATGGCATTCACTGCTCGAAGGTATTCAGAGTAACTTTGGAACCGATTGTGGATTTCTTGCAACTTGCTGAACTCATGGAGACAAGGACTTTACCACTTTCTCATTTCATTGTGATACACGCATAGACAGAATAACAGCCAATGGCATTCACTGCTCGACTGTATTCAGAGAAACTTTGGAACCGATTGTGGATTTCTTGCAACTTGCTGAACTCGTGGAGACAAAGACTTTACCACTTTCTCATTTCATTGAGATACACGCATTGGCAGAGTATCAACCAAAGTTCATTCACTGCTCCAAGGCATTCAGTGAATCTTTGGAACCTGTTGGGGATATCTTACAACTTGCTGAACTCATTGAGATAAGGACTTTACCACTTTCTCAATTCATTGAGATAAACACATTGGCAGAATTTCATCCAAATTGCTCGAAGGAATTCAGAGAAACCTTAGAACCTATTGTGGATTTCCCCCAACTTGCTGAACTCATCGAGATAAGCACTATACAACTTTCTCGTTTCATTGAGATACACGCATTGGCAGAATATCAGCCAAATTGCATTCACTACACGAAGGTATTCAGAGAAACTTTGGAACCTATTGTGGATTTCCCCCAACTTGCTGATCCCATCGAGATAAGAACTTTACCATTAACTCATTTCATTGAGCTACACACACTGGCAGAATATCAGACAAATGGCATTCACTGCTCGAAGGTATTCAGAGTAACTTTGGAACCGATTGTGGATTTCTTGCAACTTGCTGAACTCATGGAGACAAGGACTTTACCACTTTCTCATTTCATTGTGATACACGCATAGACAGAATAACAGCCAATGGCATTCACTGCTCGACTGTATTCAGAGAAACTTTGGAACCGATTGTGGATTTCTTGCAACTTGCTGAACTCGTGGAGACAAAGACTTTACCACTTTCTCATTTCATTGAGATACACGCATTGGCAGAGTATCAACCAAAGTTCATTCACTGCTCCAAGGCATTCAGTGAATCTTTGGAACCTGTTGGGGATATCTTACAACTTGCTGAACTCATTGAGATAAGGACTTTACCACTTTCTCAATTCATTGAGATAAACACATTGGCAGAATTTCATCCAAATTGCTCGAAGGAATTCAGAGAAACCTTAGAACCTATTGTGGATTTCCCCCAACTTGCTGAACTCATCGAGATAAGCACTATACAACTTTCTCGTTTCATTGAGATACACGCATTGGCAGAATATCAGCCAAATTGCATTCACTACACGAAGGTATTCAGAGAAACTTTGGAACCTATTGTGGATTTCCCCCAACTTGCTGATCTCATCGAGATAAGCACTATACAACTTTCTCATTTCATTGAGATACACGCATTGGCAGAATATCAGTCAAATTGCATTCACTACTCGAAGGTATTGCGAGAAACTTTGGAACCTATTCTGGATTTCTTCCAATTTGCTGAACTGAATGAGATAAACACTTGACCACTTTCTCATTTCATTGTGATACACACATTAGCAGAATATCAGGCAAATGGCATTCATTTACTCGCAGGCAGTCAGTGAATCTTTGGAACCTATTGGGGATTTCTTTCAACTTGCTGAACTCATTGAGATAAGTACTTTACCACTATCTCACTGCATTGAGATAAACACATTGGCAGAATTTTATCCAAATTGCTCGAAGGAATTCAGAGAAATCTTAGAACCTATTGTGGATTTCCCCCAACTTGCTGATCTCATCGAGATAAGCACTATACAACTTTCTCATTTCATTGAGATACACGCATTGGCAGAATATCAGCCAAATTACATTCACTACTCGAAGGTATTCAGACAAACTTTGGAATATATTGAGGATTTCTTCCAACTTGCTGAAGTCATCGAGATAAGAACTTTACCATTATCTCATTTCATTGAGCTACACACACTGGCAAAATATCACACAAATGGCATTCACTGCTCCAAGGTATTGCGAGAAACTTTGTAACCTATTGTGGATTTCTTCCAATTTGCTGAACTGAATGAGATAAACACTTGACCACTTTCTCATTTCATTGTGATACACACATTAGCAGAATATCAAGCAAATGGCATTCATTACTCGCAGGCAGTCAGTGAATCTTTGGAACCTATTGGGGATTTCTTTCAACTTGCTGAACTCATTGAGATAAGGACTTTACCACTATCTCATTGCATTGAGATAAACACATCGGCAGAATTTCAGTCAAATTGCATTCACTGCTCGAAGGAATTCAGAGAAACCTTGGAACCTATTGTGGATTTCCCCCAACTTGCTGATCCCATCGAGATAAGCACTATACAACTTTCTCATTTCATTGAGATACACGCATTGGCAGAATATCAGTCAAATTACATTCACTACTCGAAGGTATTCAGAGAAACTTTGGAATATATTGCGGATTTCTTCCAACTTGCTGAAGTCATCGAGATAAAAACTTTACCATTATCTCACTCAATGAGCTATACACACTGGCAAAATATCAGCCAAATGGCATTCATTGCTCCAAGGTATTGCGAGAAACTTTGGAACCTATTGTGGATTTCTTCCAATTTGCTGAACTGAATGAGATAAACACTTGACCACTTTCTCATTTCATTGTGATACACACATTAGCAGAATATCAGGCAAATGGCATTCACTACTCGCAGGCAGTCAGTGAATCTTTGGAACCTATTGGGGATTTCTTTCAACTTGCTGAACTCATTGAGATAAGGACTTTACCACTATCTCATTGCATTGAGATAAACACATTGGCAGAATTTCAGTCAAATTGCATTCACTACTCGAAGGAATTCAGAGAAACCTTGGAACCTATTGTGGATTTCCCCCAACTTGAAGATCACATCGAGATAAGCACTATACAACTTTCTCATTTCATTGAGATACACACACTGGCAGAATATCAGACAAATGGCATTCACTGCTCGAAGGTATTCAGAGTAACTTTGGAACCGATTGTGGATTTCTTGCAACTTGCTGAACTCATGGAGACATTGACTTTACCACTTTCTCATTTCATTGGGATACACGCATAGACAGAATAACAGCCAATGGGATTCACTACTCGAAGGTATTCAGAGAAACTTTGGAACCGATTGCGGATTTCTTCCAACTTGCTGAAGACATCGGGATAAGCACTATATAACTTTCTCATTTCATTGAGATACGCGCATTGGCAGAATATCAGCCAAATTGCATTCACTACTCGAAGGTATTGCGAGAAACTTTGGAACCTATTGTGGATTTCTTCCAATTTGCTGAACTGAATGAGATAAACACTTGACCACTTTCTCATTTCATTGTGATACACACATTAGCAGAATATCAGGCAAATGGCATTCACTACTCGCAGGCAGTCAGTGAATCTTTGGAACCTATTGGGGATTTCTTTCAACTTGCTGAACTCATTGAGATAAGGACTTTACCACTATCTCATTGCATTGAGATAAACACATTGGCAGAATTTCAGTCAAATTGCATTCACTACTCGAAGGAATTCAGAGAAACCTTGGAACCTACTGTGGATTTCCCCCAACTTGAAGCTCACATCGAGATAAGCACTATACAACTTTCTCATTTCATTGAGATACACACACTGGCAGAATATCAGACAAATGGCATTCACTGCTCGAAGGTATTCAGAGTAACTTTGGAACCGATTGTGGATTTCTTGCAACTTGCTGAACTCATGGAGACAAGGACTTTACCACTTTCTCATTTCATTGGGATACACGCATAGACAGAATAACAGCCAATGGCATTCAGTGCTCGACTGTATTCAGAGAAACTTTGGAACCGATTGTGGATTTCTTGCAACTTGCTGAACTCGTGGAGACAAAGACTTTACCACTTTCTCATTTCATTGAGATACACGCATTGGCAGAGTATCAACCAAAGTTCATTCACTGCTCCAAGGCATTCAGTGAATCTTTGGAACCTATTGGGGATATCTTACAACTTGCTGAACTCATTGAGATAAGGACTTTACCACTTTCTCAATTCATTGAGATAAACACATTGGCAGAATTTCATCCAAATTGCTCGAAGGAATTCAGAGAAACCTTAGAACCTATTGTGGATTTCCCCCAACTTGCTGATCTCATCGAGATAAGCACTATACAACTTTCTCATTTCATTGAGATACACGCATTGGCAGAATATCAGCCAAATTACATTCACTACTCGAAGGTATTCAGACAAACTTTGGAATATATTGAGGATTTCTTCCAACTTGCTGAAGTCATCGAGATAAAAACTTTACCATTATCTCATTTCATTGAGCTATACACACTGGCAAAATATCAGCCAAATGGCATTCATTGCTCCAAGGTATTGCGAGAAACTTTGGAACCTATTGTGGATTTCTTCCAATTTGCTGAACTGAATGAGATAAACACTTGACCACTTTCTCATTTCATTGTGATACACACATTAGCAGAATATCAGGCAAATGGCATTCACTACTCGCAGGCAGTCAGTGAATCTTTGGAACCTATTGGGGATTTCTTTCAACTTGCTGAACTCATTGAGATAAGGACTTTACCACTATCTCATTGCATTGAGATAAACACATTGGCAGAATTTCAGTCAAATTGCATTCACTACTCGAAGGAATTCAGAGAAACCTTGGAACCTACTGTGGATTTCCCCCAACTTGAAGCTCACATCGAGATAAGCACTATACAACTTTCTCATTTCATTGAGATACACACACTGGCAGAATATCAGACAAATGGCATTCACTGCTCGAAGGTATTCAGAGTAACTTTGGAACCGATTGTGGATTTCTTGCAACTTGCTGAACTCATGGAGACAAGGACTTTACCACTTTCTCATTTCATTGGGATACACGCATAGACAGAATAACAGCCAATGGCATTCAGTGCTCCACTGTATTCAGTGAAACTTTGGAACCGATTGTGGATTTCTTGCAACTTGCTGAACTCGTGGAGACAAAGACTTTACCACTTTCTCATTTCATTGAGATACACGCATTGGCAGAGTATCAACCAAAGTTCATTCACTGCTCCAAGGCATTCAGTGAATCTTTGGAACCTTTGGGGATATCTTACAACTTGCTGAACTCATTGAGATAAGGACTTTACCACTTTCTCAATTCATTGAGATAAACACATTGGCAGAATTTCATCCAAATTGCTCGAAGGAATTCAGAGAAACCTTAGAACCTATTGTGGATTTCCCCCAACTTGCTGAACTCATCGAGATAAGCACTGTACAATTTTCTCATTTCATTGAGATACACGCATTGGCAGAATATCAGCCAAATTGCATTCACTACTCGAAGGTATTCAGAGAAACCTTGGAACCTACTGCGGATTTCTTCCAACTTGCTGATGTCATCGAGATAAGCACTATATAACTTTCTCATTTCATTGAGATACACGCATTGGCAGAATATCAGTCAAATTGCATTCACTACTCGAAGGTATTGCGAGAAACTTTGGAACCTATTGTGGATTTCATCCAATTTGCTGAACTGAATGAGATAAACACTTGACCACTTTCTCATTTCATTGTGATACACACATTAGCAGAATATCAGGCAAATGGCATTCATTACTCGCAGGCAGTCAGTGAATCTTTGGAATCTATTGGGGATTTCTTTCAACTTGCTGAACCCATTGAGATAAGAACTTTACCACTATCTCATTGCATTGAGATAAACACACTGGCAGACTTTCAGTCAAATTGCATTCACTACTCGAAGGAATTCAGAGAAACCTTGGAACCTATTATGGATTTCCCCCAACTTGAAGATCACATCGAGATAAAGCACTATACAACTTTCTCATTTCATTGAGATACACGCGTTGGCAGAATATTAGTCAAATTACATTCACTACTCGAAGGTATTCAGACAAACTTTGGAATATATTGAGGATTTCTTCCAACTTGCTGAAGTCATCGAGATAAGAACTTTACCATTATCTCATTTCATTGAGCTACACACACTGGCAAAATATCACACAAATGGCATTCACTGCTCCAAGGTATTGCGAGAAACTTTGGAACCTATTGTGGATTTCTTCCAATTTGCTGAACTGAATGAGATAAACACTTGACCACTTTCTCATTTCATTGTGATACACACATTACCAGAATATCAAGCAAATGGCATTCATTACTCGCAGGCAGTCAGTGTGTCTTTGGAACCTATTGGGGATTTCTTTCAACTTGCTGAACTCATTGAGATAAGGACTTTACCACTATCTCATTGCATTGAGATAAACACATTGGCAGAATTTCAGTGAAATT
This sequence comes from Prionace glauca, assembly GCA_037974335.1. NCBI lineage: Eukaryota > Metazoa > Chordata > Chondrichthyes > Carcharhiniformes > Carcharhinidae > Prionace > Prionace glauca. Next base: position 50,688,836 of record CM075744.1, on the reverse strand, counting down.
GCATTCACTCCTCGAAGGAATTCAGAGGAACCTTGGAACCTATTGTGGATTTCCCCCAACTTGCTGATCCCATCGAGATAAGCACTATACAACTTTCTCATTTCATTGAGATACACGCATTGGCAGAATGTCAGTCAAATTACATTCACTACTCGAAGGTATTCAGAGAAACTTTGGAACATATTGCGGATTTCTTCCAACTTGCTGAAGTCATCGAGATAAGAACTTTACCATTAACTCATTTCATTGAGCTACACACACTGGCAGAATATCAGACAAATGGCATTCACTGCTCGAAGGTATTCAGAGTAACTTTGGAACCGATTGTGGATTTCTTGCAACTTGCTGAACTCATGGAGACAAGGACTTTACCACTTTCTCATTTCATTGTGATACACGCATAGACAGAATAACAGCCAATGGCATTCACTGCTCGACTGTATTCAGAGAAACTTTGGAACCGATTGTGGATTTCTTGCAACTTGCTGAACTCGTGGAGACAAAGACTTTACCACTTTCTCATTTCATTGAGATACACGCATTGGCAGAGTATCAACCAAAGTTCATTCACTGCTCCAAGGCATTCAGTGAATCTTTGGAACCTGTTGGGGATATCTTACAACTTGCTGAACTCATTGAGATAAGGACTTTACCACTTTCTCAATTCATTGAGATAAACACATTGGCAGAATTTCATCCAAATTGCTCGAAGGAATTCAGAGAAACCTTAGAACCTATTGTGGATTTCCCCCAACTTGCTGAACTCATCGAGATAAGCACTATACAACTTTCTCATTTCATTGAGATACACGCATTGGCAGAATATCAGCCAAATTGCATTCACTACTCGAAGGTATTCAGAGAAACTTTGGAACCTATTGCGGATTTCTTCCAACTTGCTGAAGTTATCGAGATAAGCACTATATAACTTTCTCATTTCATTGAGGTACACGCATTGGCAGAATATCAGTCAAATTGCATTCACTACTCGAAGGTATTGCGAGAAACTTTGGAACCTATTGTGGATTTCATCCAATTTGCTGAACTGAATGAGATAAACACTTGACCACTTTCTCATTTCATTGTGATACACACATTAGCAGAATATCAGGCAAATGGCATTCATTACTCGCAGGCAGTCAGTGAATCTTTGGAACCTATTGGGGATTTCTTTCAACTTGCTGAACCCATTGAGATAAGAACTTTACCACTATCTCATTGCATTGAGATAAACACATTGGCAGAATTTCAGTCAAATTGCATTCACTACTCGAAGGAATTCAGAGAAACCTTGGAACCTATTATGGATTTCCCCCAACTTGAAGATCACATCGAGATAAGCACTATACAACTTTCTCATTTCATTGAGATACACGCATTGGCAGAATATTAGTCAAATTACATTCACTACTCGAAGGTATTCAGACAAACTTTGGAATATATTGAGGATTTCTTCCAACTTGCTGAAGTCATCGAGATAAGAACTTTACCATTATCTCACTTCATTGAGCTACACACACTGGCAAAATATCACACAAATGGCATTCACTGCTCCAAGGTATTGCGAGAAACTTTGGAACCTATTGTGGATTTCTTCCAATTTGCTGAACTGAATGAGATAAACACTTGACCACTTTCTCATTTCATTGTGATACACACATTACCAGAATATCAAGCAAATGGCATTCATTGCTCGCAGGCAGTCAGTGTGTCTTTGGAACCTATTGGGGATTTCTTTCAACTTGCTGAACTCATTGAGATAAGGACTTTACCACTATCTCATTGCATTGAGATAAACACATTGGCAGAATTTCAGTGAAATTGCATTCACTGCTCGAAGGAATTCAGAGAAACCTTGGAACCTATTGTGGATTTCCCCCAACTTGCTGATCCCATCGAGATAAGCACTATACAACTTTCTCATTTCATTGAGATACACGCATTGGCAGAATGTCAGTCAAATTACATTCACTACTCGAAGGTATTCAGAGAAACTTTGGAATATATTGAGGATTTCTTCCAACTTGCTGAAGTCATCGAGATAAGAACTTTACCATTATCTCATTTCATTGAGCTACATACACTGGCAAAATATCACACAAATGGCATTCACTGCTCCAAGGTATTGCGAGAAACTTTGTAACCTATTGTGGATTGCTTCCAATTTGCTGAACTGAATGAGATAAACACTTGACCACTTTCTCATTTCATTGTGATACACACATTAGCAGAATATCAAGCAAATGGCATTCATTACTCGCAGGCAGTCAGTGAATCTTTGGAACCTATTGGGGATTTCTTTCAACTTGCTGAACTCATTGAGATAAGGACTTTACCACTATCTCATTGCATTGAGATAAACACATCGGCAGAATTTCAGTCAAATTGCATTCACTGCTCGAAGGAATTCAGAGAAACCTTGGAACCTATTGTGGATTTCCCCCAACTTGCTGATCCCATCGAGATAAGCACTATACAACTTTCTCATTTCATTGAGATACACGCATTGGCAGAATATCAGTCAAATTACATTCACTACTCGAAGGTATTCAGAGAAACTTTGGAATATATTGCGGATTTCTTGCAACTTGCTGAAGTCATCGAGATAAAAACTTTACCATTATCTCATTTCATTGAGCTATACACACTGGCAAAATATCAGCCAAATGGCATTCATTGCTCCAAGGTATTGCGAGAAACTTTGGAACCTATTGTGGATTTCTTCCAATTTGCTGAACTGAATGAGATAAACACTTGACCACTTTCTCATTTCATTGTGATACACACATTAGCAGAATATCAGGCAAATGGCATTCACTACTCGCAGGCAGTCAGTGAATCTTTGGAACCTATTGGGGATTTCTTTCAACTTGCTGAACTCATTGAGATAAGGACTTTACCACTATCTCATTGCATTGAGATAAACACATTGGCAGAATTTCAGTCAAATTGCATTCACTACTCGAAGGAATTCAGAGAAACCTTGGAACCTACTGTGGATTTCCCCCAACTTGAAGCTCACATCGAGATAAGCACTATACAACTTTCTCATTTCATTGAGATACACACACTGGCAGAATATCAGACAAATGGCATTCACTGCTCGAAGGTATTCAGAGTAACTTTGGAACCGATTGTGGATTTCTTGCAACTTGCTGAACTCATGGAGACAAGGACTTTACCACTTTCTCATTTCATTGGGATACACGCATAGACAGAATAACAGCCAATGGCATTCAGTGCTCGACTGTATTCAGAGAAACTTTGGAACCGATTGTGGATTTCTTGCAACTTGCTGAACTCGTGGAGACAAAGACTTTACCACTTTCTCATTTCATTGAGATACACGCATTGGCAGAGTATCAACCAAAGTTCATTCACTGCTCCAAGGCATTCAGTGAATCTTTGGAACCTATTGGGGATATCTTACAACTTGCTGAACTCATTGAGATAAGGACTTTACCACTTTCTCAATTCATTGAGATAAACACATTGGCAGAATTTCATCCAAATTGCTCGAAGGAATTCAGAGAAACCTTAGAACCTATTGTGGATTTCCCCCAACTTGCTGAACTCATCGAGATAAGCACTGTACAATTTTCTCATTTCATTGAGATACACGCATTGGCAGAATATCAGCCAAATTGCATTCACTACTCGAAGGTATTCAGAGAAACCTTGGAACCTACTGCGGATTTCTTCCAACTTGCTGAAGTCATCGAGATAAGCCCTATATAACTTTCTCATTTCATTGAGATACACGCATTGGCAGAATATCAGTCAAATTGCATTCACTACTCGAAGGTATTGCGAGAAACTTTGGAACCTATTGTGGATTTCTTCCAATTTGCTGAACTGAATGAGATAAACACTTGACCACTTTCTCATTTCATTGTGATACACACATTAGCAGAATATCAGGCAAATGGCATTCACTACTCGCAGGCAGTCAGTGAATCTTTGGAACCTATTGGGGATTTCTTTCAACTTGCTGAACTCATTGAGATAAGGACTTTACCACTATCTCATTGCATTGAGATAACCACATTGGCAGAATGTCAGTCAAATTACATTCACTACTCGAAGGAATTCAGAGAAACCTTAGAACCTATTGTGGATTTCCCCCAACTTGAAGCTCACGTCGAGATAAGCACTATACAACTTTCTCATTTCATTGAGATACACACACTGGCAGAATATCAGACAAATGGCATTCACTGCTCGAAGGTATTCAGAGTAACTTTGGAACCGATTGTGGATTTCTTGCAACTTGCTTAACTCATGGAGACAAGGACTTTACCACTTTCTCATTTCATTGGGATACACGCATAGACAGAAGAACAGCCAATGGCATTCACTGCTCGACTGTATTCAGAGAAACTTTCGAACCGATTGTGGATTTCTTGCAACTTGCTGAACTCGTGGAGACAAATACTTTACCACTTTCTCATTTCATTGAGATACACGCATTGGCAGAGTATCAACCAAAGTTCATTCACTGCTCCAAGGCATTCAGTGAATCTTTGGAACCTATTGGGGATATCTCACAACTTGCTGAACTCATTGAGATAAGGACTTTACCACTTTCTCAATTCATTGAGATAAACACATTGGCAGAATTTCATCCAAATTGCTCGAAGGAATTCAGAGAAACCTTAGAACCTATTGTGGATTTCCCCCAACTTGCTGAACTCATCGAGATAAGCACTATACAACTTTCTCATTTCATTGAGATACACGCATTGGCAGAATATCAGCCAAATTGCATTCACTACTCGAAGGTATTCAGAGAAACTTTGGAACCTATTGCGGATTTCTTCCAACTTGCTGAAGTCATCGAGATAAGCACTATATAACTTTCTCATTTCATTGAGATACACGCATTGGCAGAATTTCAGTCAAATTGCATTCACTACTCGAAGGAATTCAGAGAAACCTTGGAACCTATTATGGATTTCCCCCAACTTGAAGATCACATCGAGATAAGCACTATACAACTTTCTCATTTCATTGAGATACACGCATTGGCAGAATATTAGTCAAATTACATTCACTACTCGAAGGTATTCAGACAAACTTTGGAATATATTGAGGATTTCTTCCAACTTGCTGAAGTCATCGAGATAAGAACTTTACCATTATCTCATTTCATTGAGCTACACACACTGGCAAAATATCACACAAATGGCATTCACTGCTCCAAGGTATTGCGAGAAACTTTGGAACCTATTGTGGATTTCTTCCAATTTGCTGAACTGAATGAGATAAACACTTGACCACTTTCTCATTTCATTGTGATACACACATTACCAGAATATCAAGCAAATGGCATTCATTACTCGCAGGCAGTCAGTGTGTCTTTGGAACCTATTGGGGATTTCTTTCAACTTGCTGAACTCATTGAGATAAGGACTTTACCACTATCTCATTGCATTGAGATAAACACATTGGCAGAATTTCAGTGAAATTGCATTCACTGCTCGAAGGAATTCAGAGAAACCTTGGAACCTATTGTGGATTTCCCCCAACTTGCTGATCCCATCGAGATAAGCACTATACAACTTTCTCATTTCATTGAGATACACGCATTGGCAGAATGTCAGTCAAATTACATTCACTACTCGAAGGTATTCAGAGAAACTTTGGAATATATTGCGGATTTCTTCCAACTTGCTGAAGTCATCGAGATAAGAACTTTACCATTAACTCATTTCATTTAGCTACACACACTGGCAGAATATCAGACAAATGGCATTCACTGCTCGAAGGTATTCAGAGTAACTTTGGAACCGATTGTGGATTTCTTGCAACTTGCTGAACTCATGGAGACAAGGACTTTACCACTTTCTCATTTCATTGTGATACATGCATAGACAGAATAACAGCCAATGGCATTCACTGCTCGACTGTATTCAGAGAAACTTTGGAACCGATTGTGGATTTCTTGCAACTTGCTGAACTCGTGGAGACAAAGACTTTACCACTTTCTCATTTCATTGAGATACACGCATTGGCAGAGTATCAACCAAAGTTCATTCACTGCTCCAAGGCATTCAGTGAATCTTTGGAACCTGTTGGGGATATCTTACAACTTGCTGAACTCATTGAGATAAGGACTTTACCACTTTCTCAATTCATTGAGATAAACACATTGGCAGAATTTCATCCAAATTGCTCGAAGGAATTCAGAGAAACCTTAGAACCTATTGTGGATTTCCCCCAACTTGCTGAACTCATCGAGATAAGCACTATACAACTTTCTCATTTCATTGAGATACACGCATTGGCAGAATATCAGCCAAATTGCATTCACTACACGAAGGTATTCAGAGAAACTTTGGAACCTATTGTGGATTTCCCCCAACTTGCTGATCTCATCGAGATAAGCACTATACAACTTTCTCATTTCATTGAGATACACGCATTGGCAGAATATCAGCCAAATTACATTCACTATTCGAAGGTATTCAGACAAACTTTGGAATATATTGAGGATTTCTTCCAACTTGCTGAAGTCATCGAGATAAGAACTTTACCATTATCTCATTTCATTGAGCTACATACACTGGCAAAATATCACACAAATGGCATTCACTGCTCCAAGGTATTGCGAGAAACTTTGGAACCTATTGTGGATTTCTTCCAATTTGCTGAACTGAATGAGATAAACACTTGACCACTTTCTCATTTCATTGTGATACACACATTACCAGAATATCAAGCAAATGGCATTCATTGCTCGCAGGCAGTCAGTGTGTCTTTGGAACCTATTGGGGATTTCTTTCAACTTGCTGAACTCATTGAGATAAGGACTTTACCACTATCTCATTGCATTGAGATAAACACATTGGCAGAATTTCAGTGAAATTGCATTCACTGCTCGAAGGAATTCAGAGAAACCTTGGAACCTATTGTGGATTTCCCCCAACTTGCTGATCCCATCGAGATAAGCACTATACAACTTTCTCATTTCATTGAGATACACGCATTGGCAGAATGTCAGTCAAATTACATTCACTACTCGAAGGTATTCAGAGAAACTTTGGAATATATTGAGGATTTCTTCCAACTTGCTGAAGTCATCGAGATAAGAACTTTACCATTATCTCATTTCATTGAGCTACATACACTGGCAAAATATCACACAAATGGCATTCACTGCTCCAAGGTATTGCGAGAAACTTTGTAACCTATTGTGGATTGCTTCCAATTTGCTGAACTGAATGAGATAAACACTTGACCACTTTCTCATTTCATTGTGATACACACATTAGCAGAATATCAAGCAAATGGCATTCATTACTCGCAGGCAGTCAGTGAATCTTTGGAACCTATTGGGGATTTCTTTCAACTTGCTGAACTCATTGAGATAAGGACTTTACCACTATCTCATTGCATTGAGATAAACACATCGGCAGAATTTCAGTCAAATTGCATTCACTGCTCGAAGGAATTCAGAGAAACCTTGGAACCTATTGTGGATTTCCCCCAACTTGCTGATCCCATCGAGATAAGCACTATACAACTTTCTCATTTCATTGAGATACACGCATTGGCAGAATATCAGTCAAATTACATTCACTACTCGAAGGTATTCAGAGAAACTTTGGAATATATTGCGGATTTCTTGCAACTTGCTGAAGTCATCGAGATAAAAACTTTACCATTATCTCATTTCATTGAGCTATACACACTGGCAAAATATCAGCCAAATGGCATTCATTGCTCCAAGGTATTGCGAGAAACTTTGGAACCTATTGTGGATTTCTTCCAATTTGCTGAACTGAATGAGATAAACACTTGACCACTTTCTCATTTCATTGTGATACACACATTAGCAGAATATCAGGCAAATGGCATTCACTACTCGCAGGCAGTCAGTGAATCTTTGGAACCTATTGGGGATTTCTTTCAACTTGCTGAACTCATTGAGATAAGGACTTTACCACTATCTCATTGCATTGAGATAAACACATTGGCAGAATTTCAGTCAAATTGCATTCACTACTCGAAGGAATTCAGAGAAACCTTGGAACCTACTGTGGATTTCCCCCAACTTGAAGCTCACATCGAGATAAGCACTATACAACTTTCTCATTTCATTGAGATACACACACTGGCAGAATATCAGACAAATGGCATTCACTGCTCGAAGGTATTCAGAGTAACTTTGGAACCGATTGTGGATTTCTTGCAACTTGCTGAACTCATGGAGACAAGGACTTTACCACTTTCTCATTTCATTGGGATACACGCATAGACAGAATAACAGCCAATGGCATTCAGTGCTCGACTGTATTCAGAGAAACTTTGGAACCGATTGTGGATTTCTTGCAACTTGCTGAACTCGTGGAGACAAAGACTTTACCACTTTCTCATTTCATTGAGATACACGCATTGGCAGAGTATCAACCAAAGTTCATTCACTGCTCCAAGGCATTCAGTGAATCTTTGGAACCTATTGGGGATATCTTACAACTTGCTGAACTCATTGAGATAAGGACTTTACCACTTTCTCAATTCATTGAGATAAACACATTGGCAGAATTTCATCCAAATTGCTCGAAGGAATTCAGAGAAACCTTAGAACCTATTGTGGATTTCCCCCAACTTGCTGAACTCATCGAGATAAGCACTGTACAATTTTCTCATTTCATTGAGATACACGCATTGGCAGAATATCAGCCAAATTGCATTCACTACTCGAAGGTATTCAGAGAAACCTTGGAACCTACTGCGGATTTCTTCCAACTTGCTGAAGTCATCGAGATAAGCCCTATATAACTTTCTCATTTCATTGAGATACACGCATTGGCAGAATATCAGTCAAATTGCATTCACTACTCGAAGGTATTGCGAGAAACTTTGGAACCTATTGTGGATTTCTTCCAATTTGCTGAACTGAATGAGATAAACACTTGACCACTTTCTCATTTCATTGTGATACACACATTAGCAGAATATCAGGCAAATGGCATTCACTACTCGCAGGCAGTCAGTGAATCTTTGGAACCTATTGGGGATTTCTTTCAACTTGCTGAACTCATTGAGATAAGGACTTTACCACTATCTCATTGCATTGAGATAACCACATTGGCAGAATGTCAGTCAAATTACATTCACTACTCGAAGGAATTCAGAGAAACCTTAGAACCTATTGTGGATTTCCCCCAACTTGAAGCTCACGTCGAGATAAGCACTATACAACTTTCTCATTTCATTGAGATACACACACTGGCAGAATATCAGACAAATGGCATTCACTGCTCGAAGGTATTCAGAGTAACTTTGGAACCGATTGTGGATTTCTTGCAACTTGCTTAACTCATGGAGACAAGGACTTTACCACTTTCTCATTTCATTGGGATACACGCATAGACAGAAGAACAGCCAATGGCATTCACTGCTCGACTGTATTCAGAGAAACTTTCGAACCGATTGTGGATTTCTTGCAACTTGCTGAACTCGTGGAGACAAATACTTTACCACTTTCTCATTTCATTGAGATACACGCATTGGCAGAGTATCAACCAAAGTTCATTCACTGCTCCAAGGCATTCAGTGAATCTTTGGAACCTATTGGGGATATCTCACAACTTGCTGAACTCATTGAGATAAGGACTTTACCACTTTCTCAATTCATTGAGATAAACACATTGGCAGAATTTCATCCAAATTGCTCGAAGGAATTCAGAGAAACCTTAGAACCTATTGTGGATTTCCCCCAACTTGCTGAACTCATCGAGATAAGCACTATACAACTTTCTCATTTCATTGAGATACACGCATTGGCAGAATATCAGCCAAATTGCATTCACTACTCGAAGGTATTCAGAGAAACTTTGGAACCTATTGCGGATTTCTTCCAACTTGCTGAAGTCATCGAGATAAGCACTATATAACTTTCTCATTTCATTGAGATACACGCATTGGCAGAATTTCAGTCAAATTGCATTCACTACTCGAAGGAATTCAGAGAAACCTTGGAACCTATTATGGATTTCCCCCAACTTGAAGATCACATCGAGATAAGCACTATACAACTTTCTCATTTCATTGAGATACACGCATTGGCAGAATATTAGTCAAATTACATTCACTACTCGAAGGTATTCAGACAAACTTTGGAATATATTGAGGATTTCTTCCAACTTGCTGAAGTCATCGAGATAAGAACTTTACCATTATCTCATTTCATTGAGCTACACACACTGGCAAAATATCACACAAATGGCATTCACTGCTCCAAGGTATTGCGAGAAACTTTGGAACCTATTGTGGATTTCTTCCAATTTGCTGAACTGAATGAGATAAACACTTGACCACTTTCTCATTTCATTGTGATACACACATTACCAGAATATCAAGCAAATGGCATTCATTACTCGCAGGCAGTCAGTGTGTCTTTGGAACCTATTGGGGATTTCTTTCAACTTGCTGAACTCATTGAGATAAGGACTTTACCACTATCTCATTGCATTGAGATAAACACATTGGCAGAATTTCAGTGAAATTGCATTCACTGCTCGAAGGAATTCAGAGAAACCTTGGAACCTATTGTGGATTTCCCCCAACTTGCTGATCCCATCGAGATAAGCACTATACAACTTTCTCATTTCATTGAGATACACGCATTGGCAGAATGTCAGTCAAATTACATTCACTACTCGAAGGTATTCAGAGAAACTTTGGAATATATTGCGGATTTCTTCCAACTTGCTGAAGTCATCGAGATAAGAACTTTACCATTAACTCATTTCATTTAGCTACACACACTGGCAGAATATCAGACAAATGGCATTCACTGCTCGAAGGTATTCAGAGTAACTTTGGAACCGATTGTGGATTTCTTGCAACTTGCTGAACTCATGGAGACAAGGACTTTACCACTTTCTCATTTCATTGTGATACATGCATAGACAGAATAACAGCCAATGGCATTCACTGCTCGACTGTATTCAGAGAAACTTTGGAACCGATTGTGGATTTCTTGCAACTTGCTGAACTCGTGGAGACAAAGACTTTACCACTTTCTCATTTCATTGAGATACACGCATTGGCAGAGTATCAACCAAAGTTCATTCACTGCTCCAAGGCATTCAGTGAATCTTTGGAACCTGTTGGGGATATCTTACAACTTGCTGAACTCATTGAGATAAGGACTTTACCACTTTCTCAATTCATTGAGATAAACACATTGGCAGAATTTCATCCAAATTGCTCGAAGGAATTCAGAGAAACCTTAGAACCTATTGTGGATTTCCCCCAACTTGCTGAACTCATCGAGATAAGCACTATACAACTTTCTCATTTCATTGAGATACACGCATTGGCAGAATATCAGCCAAATTGCATTCACTACACGAAGGTATTCAGAGAAACTTTGGAACCTATTGTGGATTTCCCCCAACTTGCTGATCTCATCGAGATAAGCACTATACAACTTTCTCATTTCATTGAGATACACGCATTGGCAGAATATCAGCCAAATTACATTCACTATTCGAAGGTATTCAGACAAACTTTGGAATATATTGAGGATTTCTTCCAACTTGCTGAAGTCATCGAGATAAGAACTTTACCATTATCTCATTTCATTGAGCTACATACACTGGCAAAATATCACACAAATGGCATTCACTGCTCCAAGGTATTGCGAGAAACTTTGTAACCTATTGTGGATTGCTTCCAATTTGCTGAACTGAATGAGATAAACACTTGACCACTTTCTCATTTCATTGTGATACACACAGTAGCAGAATATCAAGCAAATGGCATTCATTACTCGCAGGCAGTCAGTGAATCTTTGGAACCTATTGGGGATTTCTTTCAACTTGCTGAACTCATTGAGATAAGGACTTTACCACTATCTCATTGCATTCAGATAAACACATCGGCAGAATTTCAGTCAAATTGCATTCACTGCTCGAAGGAATTCAGAGAAACCTTGGAACCTATTGTGGATTTCCCCCAACTTGCTGATCCCATCGAGATAAGCACTATACAACTTTCTCATTTCATTGAGATACACGCATTGGCAGAATATCAGTCAAATTACATTCACTACTCGAAGGTATTCAGAGAAACTTTGGAATATATTGCGGATTTCTTCCAACTTGCTGAAGTCATCGAGATAAAAACTTTACCATTATCTCATTTCATTGAGCTATACACACTGGCAAAATATCAGCCAAATGGCATTCATTGCTCCAAGGTATTGCGAGAAACTTTGGAACCTATTGTGGATTTCTTCCAATTTGCTGAACTGAATGAGATAAACACTTGACCACTTTCTCATTTCATTGTGATACACACATTAGCAGAATATCAGGCAAATGGCATTCACTACTCGCAGGCAGTCAGTGAATCTTTGGAACCTATTGGGGATTTCTTTCAACTTGCTGAACTCATTGAGATAAGGACTTTACCACTATCTCATTGCATTGAGATAAACACATTGGCAGAATTTCAGTCAAATTGCATTCACTACTCGAAGGAATTCAGAGAAACCTTGGAACCTACTGTGGATTTCCCCCAACTTGAAGCTCACATCGAGATAAGCACTATACAACTTTCTCATTTCATTGAGATACACACACTGGCAGAATATCAGACAAATGGCATTCACTGCTCGAAGGTATTCAGAGTAACTTTGGAACCGATTGTGGATTTCTTGCAACTTGCTGAACTCATGGAGACAAGGACTTTACCACTTTCTCATTTCATTGGGATACACGCATAGATAGAATAACAGCCAATGGCATTCAGTGCTCGACTGTATTCAGAGAAACTTTGGAACCGATTGTGGATTTCTTGCAACTTGCTGAACTCGTGGAGACAAAGACTTTACCACTTTCTCATTTCATTGAGATACACGCATTGGCAGAGTATCAACCAAAGTTCATTCACTGCTCCAAGGCATTCAGTGAATCTTTGGAACCTATTGGGGATATCTTACAACTTGCTGAACTCATTGAGATAAGGACTTTACCACTTTCTCAATTCATTGAGATAAACACATTGGCAGAATTTCATCCAAATTGCTCGAAGGAATTCAGAGAAACCTTAGAACCTATTGTGGATTTCCCCCAACTTGCTGATCTCATCGAGATAAGCACTATACAACTTTCTCATTTCATTGAGATACACGCATTGGCAGAATATCAGCCAAATTACATTCACTACTCGAAGGTATTCAGACAAACTTTGGAATATATTGAGGATTTCTTCCAACTTGCTGAAGTCATCGAGATAAAAACTTTACCATTATCTCATTTCATTGAGCTATACACACTGGCAAAATATCAGCCAAATGGCATTCATTGCTCCAAGGTATTGCGAGAAACTTTGGAACCTATTGTGGATTTCTTCCAATTTGCTGAACTGAATGAGATAAACACTTGACCACTTTCTCATTTCATTGTGATACACACATTAGCAGAATATCAGGCAAATGGCATTCACTACTCGCAGGCAGTCAGTGAATCTTTGGAACCTATTGGGGATTTCTTTCAACTTGCTGAACTCATTGAGATAAGGACTTTACCACTATCTCATTGCATTGAGATAAACACATTGGCAGAATTTCAGTCAAATTGCATTCACTACTCGAAGGAATTCAGAGAAACCTTGGAACCTACTGTGGATTTCCCCCAACTTGAAGCTCACATCGAGATAAGCACTATACAACTTTCTCATTTCATTGAGATACACACACTGGCAGAATATCAGACAAATGGCATTCACTGCTCGAAGGTATTCAGAGTAACTTTGGAACCGATTGTGGATTTCTTGCAACTTGCTGAACTCATGGAGACAAGGACTTTACCACTTTCTCATTTCATTGGGATACACGCATAGACAGAATAACAGCCAATGGCATTCAGTGCTCCACTGTATTCAGTGAAACTTTGGAACCGATTGTGGATTTCTTGCAACTTGCTGAACTCGTGGAGACAAAGACTTTACCACTTTCTCATTTCATTGAGATACACGCATTGGCAGAGTATCAACCAAAGTTCATTCACTGCTCCAAGGCATTCAGTGAATCTTTGGAACCTTTGGGGATATCTTACAACTTGCTGAACTCATTGAGATAAGGACTTTACCACTTTCTCAATTCATTGAGATAAACACATTGGCAGAATTTCATCCAAATTGCTCGAAGGAATTCAGAGAAACCTTAGAACCTATTGTGGATTTCCCCCAACTTGCTGAACTCATCCAGATAAGCACTGTACAATTTTCTCATTTCATTGAGATACACGCATTGGCAGAATATCAGCCAAATTGCATTCACTACTCGAAGGTATTCAGAGAAACCTTGGAACCTACTGCGGATTTCTTCCAACTTGCTGATGTCATCGAGATAAGCACTATATAACTTTCTCATTTCATTGAGATACACGCATTGGCAGAATATCAGTCAAATTGCATTCACTACTCGAAGGTATTGCGAGAAACTTTGGAACCTATTGTGGATTTCATCCAATTTGCTGAACTGAATGAGATAAACACTTGACCACTTTCTCATTTCATTGTGATACACACATTAGCAGAATATCAGGCAAATGGCATTCATTACTCGCAGGCAGTCAGTGAATCTTTGGAACCTATTGGGGATTTCTTTCAACTTGCTGAACCCATTGAGATAAGAACTTTACCACTATCTCATTGCATTGAGATAAACACACTGGCAGAATTTCAGTCAAATTGCATTCACTACTCGAAGGAATTCAGAGAAACCTTGGAACCTATTATGGATTTCCCCCAACTTGAAGATCACATCGAGATAAAGCACTATACAACTTTCTCATTTCATTGAGATACACGCGTTGGCAGAATATTAGTCAAATTACATTCACTACTCGAAGGTATTCAGACAAACTTTGGAATATATTGAGGATTTCTTCCAACTTGCTGAAGTCATCGAGATAAGAACTTTACCATTATCTCATTTCATTGAGCTACACACACTGGCAAAATATCACACAAATGGCATTCACTGCTCCAAGGTATTGCGAGAAACTTTGGAACCTATTGTGGATTTCTTCCAATTTGCTGAACTGAATGAGATAAACACTTGACCACTTTCTCATTTCATTGTGATACACACATTACCAGAATATCAAGCAAATGGCATTCATTACTCGCAGGCAGTCAGTGTGTCTTTGGAACCTATTGGGGATTTCTTTCAACTTGCTGAACTCATTGAGATAAGGACTTTACCACTATCTCATTGCATTGAGATAAACACATTGGCAGAATTTCAGTGAAATTGCATTCACTCCTCGAAGGAATTCAGAGGAACCTTGGAACCTATTGTGGATTTCCCCCAACTTGCTGATCCCATCGAGATAAGCACTATACAACTTTCTCATTTCATTGAGATACACGCATTGGCAGAATGTCAGTCAAATTACATTCACTACTCGAAGGTATTCAGAGAAACTTTGGAATATATTGCGGATTTCTTCCAACTTGCTGAAGTCATCGAGATAAGAACTTTACCATTAACTCATTTCATTGAGCTACACACACTGGCAGAATATCAGACAAATGGCATTCACTGCTCGAAGGTATTCAGAGTAACTTTGGAACCGATTGTGGATTTCTTGCAACTTGCTGAACTCATGGAGACAAGGACTTTACCACTTTCTCATTTCATTGTGATACACGCAGACAGAATAACAGCCAATGGCATTCACTGCTCGACTGTATTCAGAGAAACTTTGGAACCGATTGTGGATTTCTTGCAACTTGCTGAACTCGTGGAGACAAAGACTTTACCACTTTCTCATTTCATTGAGATACACGCATTGGCAGAGTATCAACCAAAGTTCATTCACTGCTCCAAGGCATTCAGTGAATCTTTGGAACCTGTTGGGGATATCTTACAACTTGCTGAACTCATTGAGATAAGGACTTTACCACTTTCTCAATTCATTGAGATAAACACATTGGCAGAATTTCATCCAAATTGCTCGAAGGAATTCAGAGAAACCTTAGAACCTATTGTGGATTTCCCCCAACTTGCTGAACTCATCGAGATAAGCACTATACAACTTTCTCATTTCATTGAGATACACGCATTGGCAGAATATCAGCCAAATTGCATTCACTACTCGAAGGTATTCAGAGAAACTTTGGAACCTATTGCGGATTTCTTCCAACTTGCTGAACTGAATGAGATAAACACTTGACCACTTTCTCATTTCATTGTGATACACACATTAGCAGAATATCAGGCAAATGGCATTCATTACTCGCAGGCAGTCAGTGAATCTTTGGAACCTATTGGGGATTTCTTTCAACTTGCTGAACCCATTGAGATAAGAACTTTACCACTATCTCATTGCATTGAGATAAACACATTGGCAGAATTTCAGTCAAATTGCATTCACTACTCGAAGGAATTCAGAGAAACCTTGGAACCTATTATGGATTTCCCCCAACTTGAAGATCACATCGAGATAAGCACTATACAACTTTCTCATTTCATTGAGATACACGCATTGGCAGAATATTAGTCAAATTACATTCACTACTCGAAGGTATTCAGACAAACTTTGGAATATATTGAGGATTTCTTCCAACTTGCTGAAGTCATCGAGATAAGAACTTTACCATTATCTCACTTCATTGAGCTACACACACTGGCAAAATATCACACAAATGGCATTCACTGCTCCAAGGTATTGCGAGAAACTTTGGAACCTATTGTGGATTTCTTCCAATTTGCTGAACTGAATGAGATAAACACTTGACCACTTTCTCATTTCATTGTGATACACACATTACCAGAATATCAAGCAAATGGCATTCATTACTCGCAGGCAGTCAGTGTGTCTTTGGAACCTATTGGGGATTTCTTTCAACTTGCTGAACTCATTGAGATAAGGACTTTACCACTATCTCATTGCATTGAGATAAACACATTGGCAGAATTTCAGTGAAATTGCATTCACTGCTCGAAGGAATTCAGAGAAACCTTGGAACCTATTGTGGATTTCCCCCAACTTGCTGATCCCATCGAGATAAGCACTATACAACTTTCTCATTTCATTGAGATACACGCATTGGCAGAATGTCAGTCAAATTACATTCACTACTCGAAGGTATTCAGAGAAACTTTGGAATATATTGCGGATTTCTTCCAACTTGCTGAAGTCATCGAGATAAGAACTTTACCATTAACTCATTTCATTGAGCTACACACACTGGCAGAATATCAGACAAATGGCATTCACTGCTCGAAGGTATTCAGAGTAACTTTGGAACCGATTGTGGATTTCTTGCAACTTGCTGAACTCATGGAGACAAGGACTTTACCACTTTCTCATTTCATTGTGATACACGCATAGACAGAATAACAGCCAATGGCATTCACTGCTCGACAGTATTCAGAGAAACTTTGGAACCGATTGTGGATTTCTTGCAACTTGCTGAACTCGTGGAGACAAAGACTTTACCACTTTCTCATTTCATTGAGATACACGCATTGGCAGAGTATCAACCAAAGTTCATTCACTGCTCCAAGGCATTCAGTGAATCTTTGGAACCTGTTGGGGATATCTTACAACTTGCTGAACTCATTGAGATAAGGACTTTACCACTTTCTCAATTCATTGAGATAAACACATTGGCAGAATTTCATCCAAATTGCTCGAAGGAATTCAGAGAAACCTTAGAACCTATTGTGGATTTCCCCCAACTTGCTGAACTCATCGAGATAAGCACTATACAACTTTCTCATTTCATTGAGATACACGCATTGGCAGAATATCAGCCAAATTGCATTCACTACACGAAGGTATTCAGAGAAACTTTGGAACCTATTGTGGATTTCCCCCAACTTGCTGATCTCATCGAGATAAGCACTATACAACTTTCTCATTTCATTGAGATACACGCATTGGCAGAATATCAGCCAAATTACATTCACTACTCGAAGGTATTCAGACAAACTTTGGAATATATTGAGGATTTCTTCCAACTTGCTGAAGTCATCGAGATAAGAACTTTACCATTATCTCATTTCATTGAGCTACATACACTGGCAAAATATCACACAAATGGCATTCACTGCTCCAAGGTATTGCGAGAAACTTTGTAACCTATTGTGGATTGCTTCCAATTTGCTGAACTGAATGAGATAAACACTTGACCACTTTCTCATTTCATTGTGATACACACATTAGCAGAATATCAAGCAAATGGCATTCATTACTCGCAGGCAGTCAGTGAATCTTTGGAACCTATTGGGGATTTCTTTCAACTTGCTGAACTCATTGAGATAAGGACTTTACCACTATCTCATTGCATTGAGATAAACACATCGGCAGAATTTCAGTCAAATTGCATTCACTGCTCGAAGGAATTCAGAGAAACCTTGGAACCTATTGTGGATTTCCCCCAACTTGCTGATCCCATCGAGATAAGCACTATACAACTTTCTCATTTCATTGAGATACACGCATTGGCAGAATATCAGTCAAATTACATTCACTACTCGAAGGTATTCAGAGAAACTTTGGAATATATTGCGGATTTCTTCCAACTTGCTGAAGTCATCGAGATAAAAACTTTACCATTATCTCATTTCATTGAGCTATACACACTGGCAAAATATCAGCCAAATGGCATTCATTGCTCCAAGGTATTGCGAGAAACTTTGGAACCTATTGTGGATTTCTTCCAATTTGCTGAACTGAATGAGATAAACACTTGACCACTTTCTCATTTCATTGTGATACACACATTAGCAGAATATCAGGCAAATGGCATTCACTACTCGCAGGCAGTCAGTGAATCTTTGGAACCTATTGGGGATTTCTTTCAACTTGCTGAACTCATTGAGATAAGGACTTTACCACTATCTCATTGCATTGAGATAAACACATTGGCAGAATTTCAGTCAAATTGCATTCACTACTCGAAGGAATTCAGAGAAACCTTGGAACCTACTGTGGATTTCCCCCAACTTGAAGCTCACATCGAGATAAGCACTATACAACTTTCTCATTTCATTGAGATACACACACTGGCAGAATATCAGACAAATGGCATTCACTGCTCGAAGGTATTCAGAGTAACTTTGGAACCGATTGTGGATTTCTTGCAACTTGCTGAACTCATGGAGACAAGGACTTTACCACTTTCTCATTTCATTGGGATACACGCATAGACAGAATAACAGCCAATGGCATTCAGTGCTCGACTGTATTCAGAGAAACTTTGGAACCGATTGTGGATTTCTTGCAACTTGCTGAACTCGTGGAGACAAAGACTTTACCACTTTCTCATTTCATTGAGATACACGCATTGGCAGAGTATCAACCAAAGTTCATTCACTGCTCCAAGGCATTCAGTGAATCTTTGGAACCTATTGGGGATATCTTACAACTTGCTGAACTCATTGAGATAAGGACTTTACCACTTTCTCAATTCATTGAGATAAACACATTGGCAGAATTTCATCCAAATTGTTCGAAGGAATTCAGAGAAACCTTAGAACCTATTGTGGATTTCCCCCAACTTGCTGAACTCATCGAGATAAGCACTGTACAATTTTCTCATTTCATTGAGATACACGCATTGGCAGAATATCAGCCAAATTGCATTCACTACTCGAAGGTATTCAGAGAAACCTTGGAACCTACTGCGGATTTCTTCCAACTTGCTGAAGTCATCGAGATAAGCCCTATATAACTTTCTCATTTCATTGAGATACACGCATTGGCAGAATATCAGTCAAATTGCATTCACTACTCGAAGGTATTGCGAGAAACTTTGGAACCTATTGTGGATTTCTTCCAATTTGCTGAACTGAATGAGATAAACACTTGACCACTTTCTCATTTCATTGTGATACACACATTAGCAGAATATCAGGCAAATGGCATTCACTACTCGCAGGCAGTCAGTGAATCTTTGGAACCTATTGGGGATTTCTTTCAACTTGCTGAACTCATTGAGATAAGGACTTTACCACTATCTCATTGCATTGAGATAACCACATTGGCAGAATGTCAGTCAAATTACATTCACTACTCGAAGGAATTCAGAGAAACCTTAGAACCTATTGTGGATTTCCCCCAACTTGAAGCTCACGTCGAGATAAGCACTATACAACTTTCTCATTTCATTGAGATACACACACTGGCAGAATATCAGACAAATGGCATTCACTGCTCGAAGGTATTCAGAGTAACTTTGGAACCGATTGTGGATTTCTTGCAACTTGCTTAACTCATGGAGACAAGGACTTTACCACTTTCTCATTTCATTGGGATACACGCATAGACAGAAGAACAGCCAATGGCATTCACTGCTCGACTTTATTCAGAGAAACTTTCGAACCGATTGTGGATTTCTTCCAACTTGCTGAACTCGTGGAGACAAATACTTTACCACTTTCTCATTTCATTGAGATACACGCATTGGCAGAGTATCAACCAAAGTTCATTCACTGCTCCAAGGCATTCAGTGAATCTTTGGAACCTATTGGGGATATCTCACAACTTGCTGAACTCATTGAGATAAGGACTTTACCACTTTCTCAATTCATTGAGATAAACACATTGGCAGAATTTCATCCAAATTGCTCGAAGGAATTCAGAGAAACCTTAGAACCTATTGTGGATTTCCCCCAACTTGCTGAACTCATCGAGATAAGCACTATACAACTTTCTCATTTCATTGAGATACACGCATTGGCAGAATATCAGCCAAATTGCATTCACTACTCGAAGGTATTCAGAGAAACTTTGGAACCTATTGCGGATTTCTTCCAACTTGCTGAAGTCATCGAGATAAGCACTATATAACTTTCTCATTTCATTGAGATACACGCATTGGCAGAATTTCAGTCAAATTGCATTCACTACTCGAAGGAATTCAGAGAAACCTTGGAACCTATTATGGATTTCCCCCAACTTGAAGATCACATCGAGATAAGCACTATACAACTTTCTCATTTCATTGAGATACACGCATTGGCAGAATATTAGTCAAATTACATTCACTACTCGAAGGTATTCAGACAAACTTTGGAATATATTGAGGATTTCTTCCAACTTGCTGAAGTCATCGAGATAAGAACTTTACCATTATCTCCTTTCATTGAGCTACACACACTGGCAAAATATCACACAAATGGCATTCACTGCTCCAAGGTATTGCGAGAAACTTTGGAACCTATTGTGGATTTCTTCCAATTTGCTGAACTGAATGAGATAAACACTTGACCACTTTCTCATTTCATTGTGATACACACATTACCAGAATATCAAGCAAATGGCATTCATTACTCGCAGGCAGTCAGTGTGTCTTTGGAACCTATTGGGGATTTCTTTCAACTTGCTGAACTCATTGAGATAAGGACTTTACCACTATCTCATTGCATTGAGATAAACACATTGGCAGAATTTCAGTGAAATTGCATTCACTGCTCGAAGGAATTCAGAGAAACCTTGGAACCTATTGTGGATTTCCCCCAACTTGCTGATCCCATCGAGATAAGCACTATACAACTTTCTCATTTCATTGAGATACACGCATTGGCAGAATGTCAGTCAAATTACATTCACTACTCGAAGGTATTCAGAGAAACTTTGGAATATATTGCGGATTTCTTCCAACTTGCTGAAGTCATCGAGATAAGAACTTTACCATTAACTCATTTCATTTAGCTACACACACTGGCAGAATATCAGACAAATGGCATTCACTGCTCGAAGGTATTCAGAGTAACTTTGGAACCGATTGTGGATTTCTTGCAACTTGCTGAACTCATGGAGACAAGGACTTTACCACTTTCTCATTTCATTGTGATACACGCATAGACAGAATAACAGCCAATGGCATTCACTGCTCGACTGTATTCAGAGAAACTTTGGAACCGATTGTGGATTTCTTGCAACTTGCTGAACTCGTGGAGACAAAGACTTTACCACTTTCTCATTTCATTGAGATACACGCATTGGCAGAGTATCAACCAAAGTTCATTCACTGCTCCAAGGCATTCAGTGAATCTTTGGAACCTGTTGGGGATATCTTACAACTTGCTGAACTCATTGAGATAAGGACTTTACCACTTTCTCAATTCATTGAGATAAACACATTGGCAGAATTTCATCCAAATTGCTCGAAGGAATTCAGAGAAACCTTAGAACCTATTGTGGATTTCCCCCAACTTGCTGAACTCATCGAGATAAGCACTATACAACTTTCTCATTTCATTGAGATACACGCATTGGCAGAATATCAGCCAAATTGCATTCACTACACGAAGGTATTCAGAGAAACTTTGGAACCTATTGTGGATTTCCCCCAACTTGCTGATCTCATCGAGATAAGCACTATACAACTTTCTCATTTCATTGAGATACACGCATTGGCAGAATATCAGCCAAATTACATTCACTACTCGAAGGTATTCAGACAAACTTTGGAATATATTGAGGATTTCTTCCAACTTGCTGAAGTCATCGAGATAAGAACTTTACCATTATCTCATTTCATTGAGCTACATACACTGGCAAAATATCACACAAATGGCATTCACTGCTCCAAGGTATTGCGAGAAACTTTGTAACCTATTGTGGATTGCTTCCAATTTGCTGAACTGAATGAGATAAACACTTGACCACTTTCTCATTTCATTGTGATACACACAGTAGCAGAATATCAAGCAAATGGCATTCATTACTCGCAGGCAGTCAGTGAATCTTTGGAACCTATTGGGGATTTCTTTCAACTTGCTGAACTCATTGAGATAAGGACTTTACCACTATCTCATTGCATTGAGATAAACACATCGGCAGAATTTCAGTCAAATTGCATTCACTGCTCGAAGGAATTCAGAGAAACCTTGGAACCTATTGTGGATTTCCCCCAACTTGCTGATCCCATCGAGATAAGCACTATACAACTTTCTCATTTCATTGAGATACACGCATTGGCAGAATATCAGTCAAATTACATTCACTACTCGAAGGTATTCAGAGAAACTTTGGAATATATTGCGGATTTCTTCCAACTTGCTGAAGTCATCGAGATAAAAACTTTACCATTATCTCATTTCATTGAGCTATACACACTGGCAAAATATCAGCCAAATGGCATTCATTGCTCCAAGGTATTGCGAGAAACTTTGGAACCTATTGTGGATTTCTTCCAATTTGCTGAACTGAATGAGATAAACACTTGACCACTTTCTCATTTCATTGTGATACACACATTAGCAGAATATCAGGCAAATGGCATTCACTACTCGCAGGCAGTCAGTGAATCTTTGGAACCTATTGGGGATTTCTTTCAACTTGCTGAACTCATTGAGATAAGGACTTTACCACTATCTCATTGCATTGAGATAAACACATTGGCAGAATTTCAGTCAAATTGCATTCACTACTCGAAGGAATTCAGAGAAACCTTGGAACCTACTGTGGATTTCCCCCAACTTGAAGCTCACATCGAGATAAGCACTATACAACTTTCTCATTTCATTGAGATACACACACTGGCAGAATATCAGACAAATGGCATTCACTGCTCGAAGGTATTCAGAGTAACTTTGGAACCGATTGTGGATTTCTTGCAACTTGCTGAACTCATGGAGACAAGGACTTTACCACTTTCTCATTTCATTGGGATACACGCATAGACAGAATAACAGCCAATGGCATTCAGTGCTCGACTGTATTCAGAGAAACTTTGGAACCGATTGTGGATTTCTTGCAACTTGCTGAACTCGTGGAGACAAAGACTTTACCACTTTCTCATTTCATTGAGATACACGCATTGGCAGAGTATCAACCAAAGTTCATTCACTGCTCCAAGGCATTCAGTGAATCTTTGGAACCTATTGGGGATATCTTACAACTTGCTGAACTCATTGAGATAAGGACTTTACCACTTTCTCAATTCATTGAGATAAACACATTGGCAGAATTTCATCCAAATTGCTCGAAGGAATTCAGAGAAACCTTAGAACCTATTGTGGATTTCCCCCAACTTGCTGATCTCATCGAGATAAGCACTATACAACTTTCTCATTTCATTGAGATACACGCATTGGCAGAATATCAGCCAAATTACATTCACTACTCGAAGGTATTCAGACAAACTTTGGAATATATTGAGGATTTCTTCCAACTTGCTGAAGTCATCGAGATAAAAACTTTACCATTATCTCATTTCATTGAGCTATACACACTGGCAAAATATCAGCCAAATGGCATTCATTGCTCCAAGGTATTGCGAGAAACTTTGGAACCTATTGTGGATTTCTTCCAATTTGCTGAACTGAATGAGATAAACACTTGACCACTTTCTCATTTCATTGTGATACACACATTAGCAGAATATCAGGCAAATGGCATTCACTACTCGCAGGCAGTCAGTGAATCTTTGGAACCTATTGGGGATTTCTTTCAACTTGCTGAACTCATTGAGATAAGGACTTTACCACTATCTCATTGCATTGAGATAAACACATTGGCAGAATTTCAGTCAAATTGCATTCACTACTCGAAGGAATTCAGAGAAACCTTGGAACCTACTGTGGATTTCCCCCAACTTGAAGCTCACATCGAGATAAGCACTATACAACTTTCTCATTTCATTGAGATACACACACTGGCAGAATATCAGACAAATGGCATTCACTGCTCGAAGGTATTCAGAGTAACTTTGGAACCGATTGTGGATTTCTTGCAACTTGCTGAACTCATGGAGACAAGGACTTTACCACTTTCTCATTTCATTGGGATGCACGCATAGACAGAATAACAGCCAATGGCATTCAGTGCTCGACTGTATTCAGAGAAACTTTGGAACCGATTGTGGATTTCTTGCAACTTGCTGAACTCGTGGAGACAAAGACTTTACCACTTTCTCATTTCATTGAGATACACGCATTGGCAGAGTATCAACCAAAGTTCATTCACTGCTCCAAGGCATTCAGTGAATCTTTGGAACCTGTTGGGGATACCTTACAACTTGCTGAACTCATTGAGATAAGGACTTTACCACTTTCTCAATTCATTGAGATAAACACATTGGCAGAATTTCATCCAAATTGCTCGAAGGAATTCAGAGAAACCTTAGAACCTATTGTGGATTTCCCCCAACTTGCTGAACTCATCGAGATAAGCACTATACAACTTTCTCATTTCATTGAGATACACGCATTGGCAGAATATCAGCCAAATTGCATTCACTACACGAAGGTATTCAGAGAAACTTTGGAACCTATTGTGGATTTCCCCCAACTTGCTGATCTCATCGAGATAAGCACTATACAACTTTCTCATTTCATTGAGATACACGCATTGGCAGAATATCAGCCAAATTACATTCACTACTCGAAGGTATTCAGACAAACTTTGGAATATATTGAGGATTTCTTCCAACTTGCTGAAGTCATCGAGATAAGAACTTTACCATTATCTCATTTCATTGAGCTACATACACTGGCAAAATATCACACAAATGGCATTCACTGCTCCAAGGTATTGCGAGAAACTTTGTAACCTATTGTGGATTGCTTCCAATTTGCTGAACTGAATGAGATAAACACTTGACCACTTTCTCATTTCATTGTGATACACACAGTAGCAGAATATCAAGCAAATGGCATTCATTACTCGCAGGCAGTCAGTGAATCTTTGGAACCTATTGGGGATTTCTTTCAACTTGCTGAACTCATTGAGATAAGGACTTTACCACTATCTCATTGCATTGAGATAAACACATCGGCAGAATTTCAGTCAAATTGCATTCACTGCTCGAAGGAATTCAGAGAAACCTTGGAACCTATTGTGGATTTCCCCCAACTTGCTGATCCCATCGAGATAAGCACTATACAACTTTCTCATTTCATTGAGATACACGCATTGGCAGAATATCAGTCAAATTACATTCACTACTCGAAGGTATTCAGAGAAACTTTGGAATATATTGCGGATTTCTTCCAACTTGCTGAAGTCATCGAGATAAAAACTTTACCATTATCTCATTTCATTGAGCTATACACACTGGCAAAATATCAGCCAAATGGCATTCATTGCTCCAAGGTATTGCGAGAAACTTTGGAACCTATTGTGGATTTCTTCCAATTTGCTGAACTGAATGAGATAAACACTTGACCACTTTCTCATTTCATTGTGATACACACATTAGCAGAATATCAGGCAAATGGCATTCACTACTCGCAGGCAGTCAGTGAATCTTTGGAACCTATTGGGGATTTCTTTCAACTTGCTGAACTCATTGAGATAAGGACTTTACCACTATCTCATTGCATTGAGATAAACACATTGGCAGAATTTCAGTCAAATTGCATTCACTACTCGAAGGAATTCAGAGAAACCTTGGAACCTACTGTGGATTTCCCCCAACTTGAAGCTCACATCGAGATAAGCACTATACAACTTTCTCATTTCATTGAGATACACACACTGGCAGAATATCAGACAAATGGCATTCACTGCTCGAAGGTATTCAGAGTAACTTTGGAACCGATTGTGGATTTCTTGCAACTTGCTGAACTCATGGAGACAAGGACTTTACCACTTTCTCATTTCATTGGGATACACGCATAGACAGAATAACAGCCAATGGCATTCAGTGCTCGACTGTATTCAGAGAAACTTTGGAACCGATTGTGGATTTCTTGCAACTTGCTGAACTCGTGGAGACAAAGACTTTACCACTTTCTCATTTCATTGAGATACACGCATTGGCAGAGTATCAACCAAAGTTCATTCACTGCTCCAAGGCATTCAGTGAATCTTTGGAACCTATTGGGGATATCTTACAACTTGCTGAACTCATTGAGATAAGGACTTTACCACTTTCTCAATTCATTGAGATAAACACATTGGCAGAATTTCATCCAAATTGCTCGAAGGAATTCAGAGAAACCTTAGAACCTATTGTGGATTTCCCCCAACTTGCTGATCTCATCGAGATAAGCACTATACAACTTTCTCATTTCATTGAGATACACGCATTGGCAGAATATCAGCCAAATTACATTCACTACTCGAAGGTATTCAGACAAACTTTGGAATATATTGAGGATTTCTTCCAACTTGCTGAAGTCATCGAGATAAAAACTTTACCATTATCTCATTTCATTGAGCTATACACACTGGCAAAATATCAGCCAAATGGCATTCATTGCTCCAAGGTATTGCGAGAAACTTTGGAACCTATTGTGGATTTCTTCCAATTTGCTGAACTGAATGAGATAAACACTTGACCACTTTCTCATTTCATTGTGATACACACATTAGCAGAATATCAGGCAAATGGCATTCACTACTCGCAGGCAGTCAGTGAATCTTTGGAACCTATTGGGGATTTCTTTCAACTTGCTGAACTCATTGAGATAAGGACTTTACCACTATCTCATTGCATTGAGATAAACACATTGGCAGAATTTCAGTCAAATTGCATTCACTACTCGAAGGAATTCAGAGAAACCTTGGAACCTACTGTGGATTTCCCCCAACTTGAAGCTCACATCGAGATAAGCACTATACAACTTTCTCATTTCATTGAGATACACACACTGGCAGAATATCAGACAAATGGCATTCACTGCTCGAAGGTATTCAGAGTAACTTTGGAACCGATTGTGGATTTCTTGCAACTTGCTGAACTCATGGAGACAAGGACTTTACCACTTTCTCATTTCATTGGGATACACGCATAGACAGAATAACAGCCAATGGCATTCAGTGCTCGACTGTATTCAGTGAAACTTTGGAACCGATTGTGGATTTCTTGCAACTTGCTGAACTCGTGGAGACAAAGACTTTACCACTTTCTCATTTCATTGAGATACACGCATTGGCAGAGTATCAACCAAAGTTCATTCACTGCTCCAAGGCATTCAGTGAATCTTTGGAACCTTTGGGGATATCTTACAACTTGCTGAACTCATTGAGATAAGGACTTTACCACTTTCTCAATTCATTGAGATAAACACATTGGCAGAATTTCATCCAAATTGCTCGAAGGAATTCAGAGAAACCTTAGAACCTATTGTGGATTTCCCCCAACTTGCTGAACTCATCGAGATAAGCACTGTACAATTTTCTCATTTCATTGAGATACACGCATTGGCAGAATATCAGCCAAATTGCATTCACTACTCGAAGGTATTCAGAGAAACTTTGGAACCTACTGCGGATTTCTTCCAACTTGCTGATGTCATCGAGATAAGCACTATATAACTTTCTCATTTCATTGAGATACACGCATTGGCAGAATATCAGTCAAATTGCATTCACTACTCGAAGGTATTGCGAGAAACTTTGGAACCTATTGTGGATTTCATCCAATTTGCTGAACTGAATGAGATAAACACTTGACCACTTTCTCATTTCATTGTGATACACACATTAGCAGAATATCAGGCAAATGGCATTCATTACTCGCAGGCAGTCAGTGAATCTTTGGAACCTATTGGGGATTTCTTTCAACTTGCTGAACCCATTGAGATAAGAACTTTACCACTATCTCATTGCATTGAGATAAACACACTGGCAGAATTTCAGTCAAATTGCATTCACTACTCGAAGGAATTCAGAGAAACCTTGGAACCTATTATGGATTTCCCCCAACTTGAAGATCACATCGAGATAAAGCACTATACAACTTTCTCATTTCATTGAGATACACGCGTTGGCAGAATATTAGTCAAATTACATTCACTACTCGAAGGTATTCAGACAAACTTTGGAATATATTGAGGATTTCTTCCAACTTGCTGAAGTCATCGAGATAAGAACTTTACCATTATCTCATTTCATTGAGCTACACACACTGGCAAAATATCACACAAATGGCATTCACTGCTCCAAGGTATTGCGAGAAACTTTGGAACCTATTGTGGATTTCTTCCAATTTGCTGAACTGAATGAGATAAACACTTGACCACTTTCTCATTTCATTGTGATACACACATTACCAGAATATCAAGCAAATGGCATTCATTACTCGCAGGCAGTCAGTGTGTCTTTGGAACCTATTGGGGATTTCTTTCAACTTGCTGAACTCATTGAGATAAGGACTTTACCACTATCTCATTGCATTGAGATAAACACATTGGCAGAATTTCAGTGAAATTGCATTCACTCCTCGAAGGAATTCAGAGGAACCTTGGAACCTATTGTGGATTTCCCCCAACTTGCTGATCCCATCGAGATAAGCACTATACAACTTTCTCATTTCATTGAGATACACGCATTGGCAGAATGTCAGTCAAATTACATTCACTACTCGAAGGTATTCAGAGAAACTTTGGAATATATTGCGGATTTCTTCCAACTTGCTGAAGTCATCGAGATAAGAACTTTACCATTAACTCATTTCATTGAGCTACACACACTGGCAGAATATCAGACAAATGGCATTCACTGCTCGAAGGTATTCAGAGTAACTTTGGAACCGATTGTGGATTTCTTGCAACTTGCTGAACTCATGGAGACAAGGACTTTACCACTTTCTCATTTCATTGTGATACACGCTTAGACAGAATAACAGCCAATGGCATTCACTGCTCGACTGTATTCAGAGAAACTTTGGAACCGATTGTGGATTTCTTGCAACTTGCTGAACTCGTGGAGACAAAGACTTTACCACTTTCTCATTTCATTGAGATACACGCATTGGCAGAGTATCAACCAAAGTTCATTCACTGCTCCAAGGCATTCAGTGAATCTTTGGAACCTGTTGGGGATATCTTACAACTTGCTGAACTCATTGAGATAAGGACTTTACCACTTTCTCAATTCATTGAGATAAACACATCGGCAGAATTTCAGTCAAATTGCATTCACTGCTCGAAGGAATTCAGAGAAACCTTGGAACCTATTGTGGATTTCCCCCAACTTGCTGATCCCATCGAGATAAGCACTATACAACTTTCTCATTTCATTGAGATACACGCATTGGCAGAATATCAGTCAAATTACATTCACTACTCGAAGGTATTCAGAGAAACTTTGGAATATATTGCGGATTTCTTCCAACTTGCTGAAGTCATCGAGATAAAAACTTTACCATTATCTCATTTCATTGAGCTATACACACTGGCAAAATATCAGCCAAATGGCATTCATTGCTCCAAGGTATTGCGAGAAACTTTGGAACCTATTGTGGATTTCTTCCAATTTGCTGAACTGAATGAGATAAACACTTGACCACTTTCTCATTTCATTGTGATACACACATTAGCAGAATATCAGGCAAATGGCATTCACTACTCGCAGGCAGTCAGTGAATCTTTGGAACCTATTGGGGATTTCTTTCAACTTGCTGAACTCATTGAGATAAGGACTTTACCACTATCTCATTGCATTGAGATAAACACATTGGCAGAATTTCAGTCAAATTGCATTCACTACTCGAAGGAATTCAGAGAAACCTTGGAACCTACTGTGGATTTCCCCCAACTTGAAGCTCACATCGAGATAAGCACTATACAACTTTCTCATTTCATTGAGATACACACACTGGCAGAATATCAGACAAATGGCATTCACTGCTCGAAGGTATTCAGAGTAACTTTGGAACCGATTGTGGATTTCTTGCAACTTGCTGAACTCATGGAGACAAGGACTTTACCACTTTCTCATTTCATTGGGATACACGCATAGACAGAATAACAGCCAATGGCATTCAGTGCTCGACTGTATTCAGAGAAACTTTGGAACCGATTGTGGATTTCTTGCAACTTGCTGAACTCGTGGAGACAAAGACTTTACCACTTTCTCATTTCATTGAGATACACGCATTGGCAGAGTATCAACCAAAGTTCATTCACTGCTCCAAGGCATTCAGTGAATCTTTGGAACCTATTGGGGATATCTTACAACTTGCTGAACTCATTGAGATAAGGACTTTACCACTTTCTCAATTCATTGAGATAAACACATTGGCAGAATTTCATCCAAATTGCTCGAAGGAATTCAGAGAAACCTTAGAACCTATTGTGGATTTCCCCCAACTTGCTGATCTCATCGAGATAAGCACTATACAACTTTCTCATTTCATTGAGATACACGCATTGGCAGAATATCAGCCAAATTACATTCACTACTCGAAGGTATTCAGACAAACTTTGGAATATATTGAGGATTTCTTCCAACTTGCTGAAGTCATCGAGATAAAAACTTTACCATTATCTCATTTCATTGAGCTATACACACTGGCAAAATATCAGCCAAATGGCATTCATTGCTCCAAGGTATTGCGAGAAACTTTGGAACCTATTGTGGATTTCTTCCAATTTGCTGAACTGAATGAGATAAACACTTGACCACTTTCTCATTTCATTGTGATACACACATTAGCAGAATATCAGGCAAATGGCATTCACTACTCGCAGGCAGTCAGTGAATCTTTGGAACCTATTGGGGATTTCTTTCAACTTGCTGAACTCATTGAGATAAGGACTTTACCACTATCTCATTGCATTGAGATAAACACATTGGCAGAATTTCAGTCAAATTGCATTCACTACTCGAAGGAATTCAGAGAAACCTTGGAACCTACTGTGGATTTCCCCCAACTTGAAGCTCACATCGAGATAAGCACTATACAACTTTCTCATTTCATTGAGATACACACACTGGCAGAATATCAGACAAATGGCATTCACTGCTCGAAGGTATTCAGAGTAACTTTGGAACCGATTGTGGATTTCTTGCAACTTGCTGAACTCATGGAGACAAGGACTTTACCACTTTCTCATTTCATTGGGATACACGCATAGACAGAATAACAGCCAATGGCATTCAGTGCTCGACTGTATTCAGTGAAACTTTGGAACCGATTGTGGATTTCTTGCAACTTGCTGAACTCGTGGAGACAAAGACTTTACCACTTTCTCATTTCATTGAGATACACGCATTGGCAGAGTATCAACCAAAGTTCATTCACTGCTCCAAGGCATTCAGTGAATCTTTGGAACCTTTGGGGATATCTTACAACTTGCTGAACTCATTGAGATAAGGACTTTACCACTTTCTCAATTCATTGAGATAAACACATTGGCAGAATTTCATCCAAATTGCTCGAAGGAATTCAGAGAAACCTTAGAACCTATTGTGGATTTCCCCCAACTTGCTGAACTCATCGAGATAAGCACTGTACAATTTTCTCATTTCATTGAGATACACGCATTGGCAGAATATCAGCCAAATTGCATTCACTACTCGAAGGTATTCAGAGAAACCTTGGAACCTACTGCGGATTTCTTCCAACTTGCTGATGTCATCGAGATAAGCACTATATAACTTTCTCATTTCATTGAGATACACGCATTGGCAGAATATCAGTCAAATTGCATTCACTACTCGAAGGTATTGCGAGAAACTTTGGAACCTATTGTGGATTTCATCCAATTTGCTGAACTGAATGAGATAAACACTTGACCACTTTCTCATTTCATTGTGATACACACATTAGCAGAATATCAGGCAAATGGCATTCATTACTCGCAGGCAGTCAGTGAATCTTTGGAACCTATTGGGGATTTCTTTCAACTTGCTGAACCCATTGAGATAAGAACTTTACCACTATCTCATTGCATTGAGATAAACACACTGGCAGAATTTCAGTCAAATTGCATTCACTACTCGAAGGAATTCAGAGAAACCTTGGAACCTATTATGGATTTCCCCCAACTTGAAGATCACATCGAGATAAAGCACTATACAACTTTCTCATTTCATTGAGATACACGCGTTGGCAGAATATTAGTCAAATTACATTCACTACTCGAAGGTATTCAGACAAACTTTGGAATATATTGAGGATTTCTTCCAACTTGCTGAAGTCATCGAGATAAGAACTTTACCATTATCTCATTTCATTGAGCTACACACACTGGCAAAATATCACACAAATGGCATTCACTGCTCCAAGGTATTGCGAGAAACTTTGGAACCTATTGTGGATTTCTTCCAATTTGCTGAACTGAATGAGATAAACACTTGACCACTTTCTCATTTCATTGTGATACACACATTACCAGAATATCAAGCAAATGGCATTCATTACTCGCAGGCAGTCAGTGTGTCTTTGGAACCTATTGGGGATTTCTTTCAACTTGCTGAACTCATTGAGATAAGGACTTTACCACTATCTCATTGCATTGAGATAAACACATTGGCAGAATTTCAGTGAAATTGCATTCACTCCTCGAAGGAATTCAGAGGAACCTTGGAACCTATTGTGGATTTCCCCCAACTTGCTGATCCCATCGAGATAAGCACTATACAACTTTCTCATTTCATTGAGATACACGCATTGGCAGAATGTCAGTCAAATTACATTCACTACTCGAAGGTATTCAGAGAAACTTTGGAATATATTGCGGATTTCTTCCAACTTGCTGAAGTCATCGAGATAAGAACTTTACCATTAACTCATTTCATTGAGCTACACACACTGGCAGAATATCAGACAAATGGCATTCACTGCTCGAAGGTATTCAGAGTAACTTTGGAACCGATTGTGGATTTCTTGCAACTTGCTGAACTCATGGAGACAAGGACTTTACCACTTTCTCATTTCATTGTGATACACGCTTAGACAGAATAACAGCCAATGGCATTCACTGCTCGACTGTATTCAGAGAAACTTTGGAACCGATTGTGGATTTCTTGCAACTTGCTGAACTCGTGGAGACAAAGACTTTACCACTTTCTCATTTCATTGAGATACACGCATTGGCAGAGTATCAACCAAAGTTCATTCACTGCTCCAAGGCATTCAGTGAATCTTTGGAACCTGTTGGGGATATCTTACAACTTGCTGAACTCATTGAGATAAGGACTTTACCACTTTCTCAATTCATTGAGATAAACACATTGGCAGAATTTCAGTCAAATTGCATTCACTACTCGAAGGAATTCAGAGAAACCTTAGAACCTATTGTGGATTTCCCCCAACTTGAAGCTCACGTCGAGATAAGCACTATACAACTTTCTCATTTCATTGAGATACACACACTGGCAGAATATCAGACAAATGGCATTCACTGCTCGAAGGTATTCAGAGTAACTTTGGAACCGATTGTGGATTTCTTGCAACTTGCTTAACTCATGGAGACAAGGACTTTACCACTTTCTCATTTCATTGGGATACACGCATAGACAGAAGAACAGCCAATGGCATTCACTGCTCGACTGTATTCAGAGAAACTTTCGAACCGATTGTGGATTTCTTCCAACTTGCTGAACTCGTGGAGACAAATACTTTACCACTTTCTCATTTCATTGAGATACACGCATTGGCAGAGTATCAACCAAAGTTCATTCACTGCTCCAAGGCATTCAGTGAATCTTTGGAACCTATTGGGGATATCTCACAACTTGCTGAACTCATTGAGATAAGGACTTTACCACTTTCTCAATTCATTGAGATAAACACATTGGCAGAATTTCATCCAAATTGCTCGAAGGAATTCAGAGAAACCTTAGAACCTATTGTGGATTTCCCCCAACTTGCTGAACTCATCGAGATAAGCACTATACAACTTTCTCATTTCATTGAGATACACGCATTGGCAGAATATCAGCCAAATTGCATTCACTACTCGAAGGTATTCAGAGAAACTTTGGAACCTATTGCGGATTTCTTCCAACTTGCTGAAGTCATCGAGATAAGCACTATATAACTTTCTCATTTCATTGAGATACACGCATTGGCAGAATATCAGTCAAATTGCATTCACTACTCGAAGGTATTGCGAGAAACTTTGGAACCTATTGTGGATTTCATCCAATTTGCTGAACTGAATGAGATAAACACTTGACCACTTTCTCATTTCATTGTGATACACACACTAGCAGAATATCAGGCAAATGGCATTCATTACTCGCAGGCAGTCAGTGAATCTTTGGAACCTATTGGGGATTTCTTTCAACTTGCTGAACCCATTGAGATAAGAAATTTACCACTATCTCATTGCATTGAGATAAACACATTGGCAGAATTTCAGTCAAATTGCATTCACTACTCGAAGGAATTCAGAGAAACCTTGGAACCTATTATGGATTTCCCCCAACTTGAAGATCACATCGAGATAAAGCACTATACAACTTTCTCATTTCATTGAGATACACGCATTGGCAGAATATTAGTCAAATTACATTCACTACTCGAAGGTATTCAGACAAACTTTGGAATATATTGAGGATTTCTTCCAACTTGCTGAAGTCATCGAGATAAGAACTTTACCATTATCTCATTTCATTGAGCTACACACACTGGCAAAATATCACACAAATGGCATTCACTGCTCCAAGGTATTGCGAGAAACTTTGGAACCTATTGTGGATTTCTTCCAATTTGCTGAACTGAATGAGATAAACACTTGACCACTTTCTCATTTCATTGTGATACACACATTACCAGAATATCAAGCAAATGGCATTCATTACTCGCAGGCAGTCAGTGTGTCTTTGGAACCTATTGGGGATTTCTTTCAACTTGCTGAACTCATTGAGATAAGGACTTTACCACTATCTCATTGCATTGAGATAAACACATTGGCAGAATTTCAGTGAAATTGCATTCACTCCTCGAAGGAATTCAGAGGAACCTTGGAACCTATTGTGGATTTCCCCCAACTTGCTGATCCCATCGAGATAAGCACTATACAACTTTCTCATTTCATTGAGATACACGCATTGGCAGAATGTCAGTCAAATTACATTCACTACTCGAAGGTATTCAGAGAAACTTTGGAATATATTGCGGATTTCTTCCAACTTGCTGAAGTCATCGAGATAAGAACTTTACCATTAACTCATTTCATTGAGCTACACACACTGGCAGAATATCAGACAAATGGCATTCACTGCTCGAAGGTATTCAGAGTAACTTTGGAACCGATTGTGGATTTCTTGCAACTTGCTGAACTCATGGAGACAAGGACTTTACCACTTTCTCATTTCATTGTGATACACGCTTAGACAGAATAACAGCCAATGGCATTCACTGCTCGACTGTATTCAGAGAAACTTTGGAACCGATTGTGGATTTCTTGCAACTTGCTGAACTCGTGGAGACAAAGACTTTACCACTTTCTCATTTCATTGAGATACACGCATTGGCAGAGTATCAACCAAAGTTCATTCACTGCTCCAAGGCATTCAGTGAATCTTTGG
The DNA here is from genome assembly GCA_037974335.1 of Prionace glauca. Lineage (NCBI taxonomy): Eukaryota > Metazoa > Chordata > Chondrichthyes > Carcharhiniformes > Carcharhinidae > Prionace > Prionace glauca. Next base: position 50,652,636 of record CM075744.1, on the reverse strand, counting down.
AACCTGTTGGGGATATCTTACAACTTGCTGAACTCATTGAGATAAGGACTTTACCACTTTCTCAATTCATTGAGATAAACACATTGGCAGAATTTCAGTCAAATTGCATTCACTACTCGAAGGAATTCAGAGAAACCTTAGAACCTATTGTGGATTTCCCCCAACTTGAAGCTCACGTCGAGATAAGCACTATACAACTTTCTCATTTCATTGAGATACACACACTGGCAGAATATCAGACAAATGGCATTCACTGCTCGAAGGTATTCAGAGTAACTTTGGAACCGATTGTGGATTTCTTGCAACTTGCTTAACTCATGGAGACAAGGACTTTACCACTTTCTCATTTCATTGGGATACACGCATAGACAGAAGAACAGCCAATGGCATTCACTGCTCGACTGTATTCAGAGAAACTTTCGAACCGATTGTGGATTTCTTCCAACTTGCTGAAGTCATCGAGATAAAAACTTTACCATTATCTCATTTCATTGAGCTATACACACTGGCAAAATATCAGCCAAATGGCATTCATTGCTCCAAGGTATTGCGAGAAACTTTGGAACCTATTGTGGATTTCTTCCAATTTGCTGAACTGAATGAGATAAACACTTGACCACTTTCTCATTTCATTGTGATACACACATTAGCAGAATATCAGGCAAATGGCATTCACTACTCGCAGGCAGTCAGTGAATCTTTGGAACCTATTGGGGATTTCTTTCAACTTGCTGAACTCATTGAGATAAGGACTTTACCACTATCTCATTGCATTGAGATAAACACATTGGCAGAATTTCAGTCAAATTGCATTCACTACTCGAAGGAATTCAGAGAAACCTTGGAACCTACTGTGGATTTCCCCCAACTTGAAGCTCACATCGAGATAAGCACTATACAACTTTCTCATTTCATTGAGATACACACACTGGCAGAATATCAGACAAATGGCATTCACTGCTCGAAGGTATTCAGAGTAACTTTGGAACCGATTGTGGATTTCTTGCAACTTGCTGAACTCATGGAGACAAGGACTTTACCACTTTCTCATTTCATTGGGATACACGCATAGACAGAATAACAGCCAATGGCATTCAGTGCTCGACTGTATTCAGAGAAACTTTGGAACCGATTGTGGATTTCTTGCAACTTGCTGAACTCGTGGAGACAAAGACTTTACCACTTTCTCATTTCATTGAGATACACGCATTGGCAGAGTATCAACCAAAGTTCATTCACTGCTCCAAGGCATTCAGTGAATCTTTGGAACCTATTGGGGATATCTTACAACTTGCTGAACTCATTGAGATAAGGACTTTACCACTTTCTCAATTCATTGAGATAAACACATTGGCAGAATTTCATCCAAATTGCTCGAAGGAATTCAGAGAAACCTTAGAACCTATTGTGGATTTCCCCCAACTTGCTGATCTCATCGAGATAAGCACTATACAACTTTCTCATTTCATTGAGATACACGCATTGGCAGAATATCAGCCAAATTACATTCACTACTCGAAGGTATTCAGACAAACTTTGGAATATATTGAGGATTTCTTCCAACTTGCTGAAGTCATCGAGATAAAAACTTTACCATTATCTCATTTCATTGAGCTATACACACTGGCAAAATATCAGCCAAATGGCATTCATTGCTCCAAGGTATTGCGAGAAACTTTGGAACCTATTGTGGATTTCTTCCAATTTGCTGAACTGAATGAGATAAACACTTGACCACTTTCTCATTTCATTGTGATACACACATTAGCAGAATATCAGGCAAATGGCATTCACTACTCGCAGGCAGTCAGTGAATCTTTGGAACCTATTGGGGATTTCTTTCAACTTGCTGAACTCATTGAGATAAGGACTTTACCACTATCTCATTGCATTGAGATAAACACATTGGCAGAATTTCAGTCAAATTGCATTCACTACTCGAAGGAATTCAGAGAAACCTTGGAACCTACTGTGGATTTCCCCCAACTTGAAGCTCACATCGAGATAAGCACTATACAACTTTCTCATTTCATTGAGATACACACACTGGCAGAATATCAGACAAATGGCATTCACTGCTCGAAGGTATTCAGAGTAACTTTGGAACCGATTGTGGATTTCTTGCAACTTGCTGAACTCATGGAGACAAGGACTTTACCACTTTCTCATTTCATTGGGATACACGCATAGACAGAATAACAGCCAATGGCATTCAGTGCTCGACTGTATTCAGTGAAACTTTGGAACCGATTGTGGATTTCTTGCAACTTGCTGAACTCGTGGAGACAAAGACTTTACCACTTTCTCATTTCATTGAGATACACGCATTGGCAGAGTATCAACCAAAGTTCATTCACTGCTCCAAGGCATTCAGTGAATCTTTGGAACCTTTGGGGATATCTTACAACTTGCTGAACTCATTGAGATAAGGACTTTACCACTTTCTCAATTCATTGAGATAAACACATTGGCAGAATTTCATCCAAATTGCTCGAAGGAATTCAGAGAAACCTTAGAACCTATTGTGGATTTCCCCCAACTTGCTGAACTCATCGAGATAAGCACTGTACAATTTTCTCATTTCATTGAGATACACGCATTGGCAGAATATCAGCCAAATTGCATTCACTACTCGAAGGTATTCAGAGAAACCTTGGAACCTACTGCGGATTTCTTCCAACTTGCTGATGTCATCGAGATAAGCACTATATAACTTTCTCATTTCATTGAGATACACGCATTGGCAGAATATCAGTCAAATTGCATTCACTACTCGAAGGTATTGCGAGAAACTTTGGAACCTATTGTGGATTTCATCCAATTTGCTGAACTGAATGAGATAAACACTTGACCACTTTCTCATTTCATTGTGATACACACATTAGCAGAATATCAGGCAAATGGCATTCATTACTCGCAGGCAGTCAGTGAATCTTTGGAACCTATTGGGGATTTCTTTCAACTTGCTGAACCCATTGAGATAAGAACTTTACCACTATCTCATTGCATTGAGATAAACACACTGGCAGAATTTCAGTCAAATTGCATTCACTACTCGAAGGAATTCAGAGAAACCTTGGAACCTATTATGGATTTCCCCCAACTTGAAGATCACATCGAGATAAAGCACTATACAACTTTCTCATTTCATTGAGATACACGCGTTGGCAGAATATTAGTCAAATTACATTCACTACTCGAAGGTATTCAGACAAACTTTGGAATATATTGAGGATTTCTTCCAACTTGCTGAAGTCATCGAGATAAGAACTTTACCATTATCTCATTTCATTGAGCTACACACACTGGCAAAATATCACACAAATGGCATTCACTGCTCCAAGGTATTGCGAGAAACTTTGGAACCTATTGTGGATTTCTTCCAATTTGCTGAACTGAATGAGATAAACACTTGACCACTTTCTCATTTCATTGTGATACACACATTACCAGAATATCAAGCAAATGGCATTCATTACTCGCAGGCAGTCAGTGTGTCTTTGGAACCTATTGGGGATTTCTTTCAACTTGCTGAACTCATTGAGATAAGGACTTTACCACTATCTCATTGCATTGAGATAAACACATTGGCAGAATTTCAGTGAAATTGCATTCACTCCTCGAAGGAATTCAGAGGAACCTTGGAACCTATTGTGGATTTCCCCCAACTTGCTGATCCCATCGAGATAAGCACTATACAACTTTCTCATTTCATTGAGATACACGCATTGGCAGAATGTCAGTCAAATTACATTCACTACTCGAAGGTATTCAGAGAAACTTTGGAATATATTGCGGATTTCTTCCAACTTGCTGAAGTCATCGAGATAAGAACTTTACCATTAACTCATTTCATTGAGCTACACACACTGGCAGAATATCAGACAAATGGCATTCACTGCTCGAAGGTATTCAGAGTAACTTTGGAACCGATTGTGGATTTCTTGCAACTTGCTGAACTCATGGAGACAAGGACTTTACCACTTTCTCATTTCATTGTGATACACGCTTAGACAGAATAACAGCCAATGGCATTCACTGCTCGACTGTATTCAGAGAAACTTTGGAACCGATTGTGGATTTCTTGCAACTTGCTGAACTCGTGGAGACAAAGACTTTACCACTTTCTCATTTCATTGAGATACACGCATTGGCAGAGTATCAACCAAAGTTCATTCACTGCTCCAAGGCATTCAGTGAATCTTTGGAACCTGTTGGGGATATCTTACAACTTGCTGAACTCATTGAGATAAGGACTTTACCACTTTCTCAATTCATTGAGATAAACACATTGGCAGAATTTCAGTCAAATTGCATTCACTACTCGAAGGAATTCAGAGAAACCTTAGAACCTATTGTGGATTTCCCCCAACTTGAAGCTCACGTCGAGATAAGCACTATACAACTTTCTCATTTCATTGAGATACACACACTGGCAGAATATCAGACAAATGGCATTCACTGCTCGAAGGTATTCAGAGTAACTTTGGAACCGATTGTGGATTTCTTGCAACTTGCTTAACTCATGGAGACAAGGACTTTACCACTTTCTCATTTCATTGGGATACACGCATAGACAGAAGAACAGCCAATGGCATTCACTGCTCGACTGTATTCAGAGAAACTTTCGAACCGATTGTGGATTTCTTCCAACTTGCTGAACTCGTGGAGACAAATACTTTACCACTTTCTCATTTCATTGAGATACACGCATTGGCAGAGTATCAACCAAAGTTCATTCACTGCTCCAAGGCATTCAGTGAATCTTTGGAACCTATTGGGGATATCTCACAACTTGCTGAACTCATTGAGATAAGGACTTTACCACTTTCTCAATTCATTGAGATAAACACATTGGCAGAATTTCATCCAAATTGCTCGAAGGAATTCAGAGAAACCTTAGAACCTATTGTGGATTTCCCCCAACTTGCTGAACTCATCGAGATAAGCACTATACAACTTTCTCATTTCATTGAGATACACGCATTGGCAGAATATCAGCCAAATTGCATTCACTACTCGAAGGTATTCAGAGAAACTTTGGAACCTATTGCGGATTTCTTCCAACTTGCTGAAGTCATCGAGATAAGCACTATATAACTTTCTCATTTCATTGAGATACACGCATTGGCAGAATATCAGTCAAATTGCATTCACTACTCGAAGGTATTGCGAGAAACTTTGGAACCTATTGTGGATTTCATCCAATTTGCTGAACTGAATGAGATAAACACTTGACCACTTTCTCATTTCATTGTGATACACACACTAGCAGAATATCAGGCAAATGGCATTCATTACTCGCAGGCAGTCAGTGAATCTTTGGAACCTATTGGGGATTTCTTTCAACTTGCTGAACCCATTGAGATAAGAAATTTACCACTATCTCATTGCATTGAGATAAACACATTGGCAGAATTTCAGTCAAATTGCATTCACTACTCGAAGGAATTCAGAGAAACCTTGGAACCTATTATGGATTTCCCCCAACTTGAAGATCACATCGAGATAAAGCACTATACAACTTTCTCATTTCATTGAGATACACGCATTGGCAGAATATTAGTCAAATTACATTCACTACTCGAAGGTATTCAGACAAACTTTGGAATATATTGAGGATTTCTTCCAACTTGCTGAAGTCATCGAGATAAGAACTTTACCATTATCTCATTTCATTGAGCTACACACACTGGCAAAATATCACACAAATGGCATTCACTGCTCCAAGGTATTGCGAGAAACTTTGGAACCTATTGTGGATTTCTTCCAATTTGCTGAACTGAATGAGATAAACACTTGACCACTTTCTCATTTCATTGTGATACACACATTACCAGAATATCAAGCAAATGGCATTCATTACTCGCAGGCAGTCAGTGTGTCTTTGGAACCTATTGGGGATTTCTTTCAACTTGCTGAACTCATTGAGATAAGGACTTTACCACTATCTCATTGCATTGAGATAAACACATTGGCAGAATTTCAGTGAAATTGCATTCACTCCTCGAAGGAATTCAGAGGAACCTTGGAACCTATTGTGGATTTCCCCCAACTTGCTGATCCCATCGAGATAAGCACTATACAACTTTCTCATTTCATTGAGATACACGCATTGGCAGAATGTCAGTCAAATTACATTCACTACTCGAAGGTATTCAGAGAAACTTTGGAATATATTGCGGATTTCTTCCAACTTGCTGAAGTCATCGAGATAAGAACTTTACCATTAACTCATTTCATTGAGCTACACACACTGGCAGAATATCAGACAAATGGCATTCACTGCTCGAAGGTATTCAGAGTAACTTTGGAACCGATTGTGGATTTCTTGCAACTTGCTGAACTCATGGAGACAAGGACTTTACCACTTTCTCATTTCATTGTGATACACGCATAGACAGAATAACAGCCAATGGCATTCACTGCTCGACTGTATTCAGAGAAACTTTGGAACCGATTGTGGATTTCTTGCAACTTGCTGAACTCGTGGAGACAAAGACTTTACCACTTTCTCATTTCATTGAGATACACGCATTGGCAGAGTATCAACCAAAGTTCATTCACTGCTCCAAGGCATTCAGTGAATCTTTGGAACCTGTTGGGGATATCTTACAACTTGCTGAACTCATTGAGATAAGGACTTTACCACTTTCTCAATTCATTGAGATAAACACATTGGCAGAATTTCAGTCAAATTGCATTCACTACTCGAAGGAATTCAGAGAAACCTTAGAACCTATTGTGGATTTCCCCCAACTTGAAGCTCACGTCGAGATAAGCACTATACAACTTTCTCATTTCATTGAGATACACACACTGGCAGAATATCAGACAAATGGCATTCACTGCTCGAAGGTATTCAGAGTAACTTTGGAACCGATTGTGGATTTCTTGCAACTTGCTTAACTCATGGAGACAAGGACTTTACCACTTTCTCATTTCATTGGGATACACGCATAGACAGAAGAACAGCCAATGGCATTCACTGCTCGACTGTATTCAGAGAAACTTTCGAACCGATTGTGGATTTCTTCCAACTTGCTGAAGTCATCGAGATAAAAACTTTACCATTATCTCATTTCATTGAGCTATACACACTGGCAAAATATCAGCCAAATGGCATTCATTGCTCCAAGGTATTGCGAGAAACTTTGGAACCTATTGTGGATTTCTTCCAATTTGCTGAACTGAATGAGATAAACACTTGACCACTTTCTCATTTCATTGTGATACACACATTAGCAGAATATCAGGCAAATGGCATTCACTACTCGCAGGCAGTCAGTGAATCTTTGGAACCTATTGGGGATTTCTTTCAACTTGCTGAACTCATTGAGATAAGGACTTTACCACTATCTCATTGCATTGAGATAAACACATTGGCAGAATTTCAGTCAAATTGCATTCACTACTCGAAGGAATTCAGAGAAACCTTGGAACCTACTGTGGATTTCCCCCAACTTGAAGCTCACATCGAGATAAGCACTATACAACTTTCTCATTTCATTGAGATACACACACTGGCAGAATATCAGACAAATGGCATTCACTGCTCGAAGGTATTCAGAGTAACTTTGGAACCGATTGTGGATTTCTTGCAACTTGCTGAACTCATGGAGACAAGGACTTTACCACTTTCTCATTTCATTGGGATACACGCATAGACAGAATAACAGCCAATGGCATTCAGTGCTCGACTGTATTCAGAGAAACTTTGGAACCGATTGTGGATTTCTTGCAACTTGCTGAACTCGTGGAGACAAAGACTTTACCACTTTCTCATTTCATTGAGATACACGCATTGGCAGAGTATCAACCAAAGTTCATTCACTGCTCCAAGGCATTCAGTGAATCTTTGGAACCTATTGGGGATATCTTACAACTTGCTGAACTCATTGAGATAAGGACTTTACCACTTTCTCAATTCATTGAGATAAACACATTGGCAGAATTTCATCCAAATTGCTCGAAGGAATTCAGAGAAACCTTAGAACCTATTGTGGATTTCCCCCAACTTGCTGATCTCATCGAGATAAGCACTATACAACTTTCTCATTTCATTGAGATACACGCATTGGCAGAATATCAGCCAAATTACATTCACTACTCGAAGGTATTCAGACAAACTTTGGAATATATTGAGGATTTCTTCCAACTTGCTGAAGTCATCGAGATAAAAACTTTACCATTATCTCATTTCATTGAGCTATACACACTGGCAAAATATCAGCCAAATGGCATTCATTGCTCCAAGGTATTGCGAGAAACTTTGGAACCTATTGTGGATTTCTTCCAATTTGCTGAACTGAATGAGATAAACACTTGACCACTTTCTCATTTCATTGTGATACACACATTAGCAGAATATCAGGCAAATGGCATTCACTACTCGCAGGCAGTCAGTGAATCTTTGGAACCTATTGGGGATTTCTTTCAACTTGCTGAACTCATTGAGATAAGGACTTTACCACTATCTCATTGCATTGAGATAAACACATTGGCAGAATTTCAGTCAAATTGCATTCACTACTCGAAGGAATTCAGAGAAACCTTGGAACCTACTGTGGATTTCCCCCAACTTGAAGCTCACATCGAGATAAGCACTATACAACTTTCTCATTTCATTGAGATACACACACTGGCAGAATATCAGACAAATGGCATTCACTGCTCGAAGGTATTCAGAGTAACTTTGGAACCGATTGTGGATTTCTTGCAACTTGCTGAACTCATGGAGACAAGGACTTTACCACTTTCTCATTTCATTGTGATACACGCATAGACAGAATAACAGCCAATGGCATTCACTGCTCGACTGTATTCAGAGAAACTTTGGAACCGATTGTGGATTTCTTGCAACTTGCTGAACTCGTGGAGACAAAAACTTTACCACTTTCTCATTTCATTGAGATACACGCATTGGCAGAGTATCAACCAAAGTTCATTCACTGCTCCAAGGCATTCAGTGAATCTTTGGAACCTGTTGGGGATATCTTACAACTTGCTGAACTCATTGAGATAAGGACTTTACCACTTTCTCAATTCATTGAGATAAACACATTGGCAGAATTTCATCCAAATTGCTCGAAGGAATTCAGAGAAACCTTAGAACCTATTGTGGATTTCCCCCAACTTGCTGAACTCATCGAGATAAGCACTATACAACTTTCTCATTTCATTGAGATACACGCATTGGCAGAATATCAGCCAAATTGCATTCACTACACGAAGGTATTCAGAGAAACTTTGGAACCTATTGTGGATTTCCCCCAACTTGCTGATCTCATCGAGATAAGCACTATACAACTTTCTCATTTCATTGAGATACACGCATTGGCAGAATATCAGCCAAATTACATTCACTACTCGAAGGTATTCAGACAAACTTTGGAATATATTGAGGATTTCTTCCAACTTGCTGAAGTCATCGAGATAAGAACTTTACCATTATCTCATTTCATTGAGCTACATACACTGGCAAAATATCACACAAATGGCATTCACTGCTCCAAGGTATTGCGAGAAACTTTGTAACCTATTGTGGATTGCTTCCAATTTGCTGAACTGAATGAGATAAACACTTGACCACTTTCTCATTTCATTGTGATACACACAGTAGCAGAATATCAAGCAAATGGCATTCATTACTCGCAGGCAGTCAGTGAATCTTTGGAACCTATTGGGGATTTCTTTCAACTTGCTGAACTCATTGAGATAAGGACTTTACCACTATCTCATTGCATTGAGATAAACACATCGGCAGAATTTCAGTCAAATTGCATTCACTGCTCGAAGGAATTCAGAGAAACCTTGGAACCTATTGTGGATTTCCCCCAACTTGCTGATCCCATCGAGATAAGCACTATACAACTTTCTCATTTCATTGAGATACACGCATTGGCAGAATATCAGTCAAATTACATTCACTACTCGAAGGTATTCAGAGAAACTTTGGAATATATTGCGGATTTCTTCCAACTTGCTGAAGTCATCGAGATAAAAACTTTACCATTATCTCATTTCATTGAGCTATACACACTGGCAAAATATCAGCCAAATGGCATTCATTGCTCCAAGGTATTGCGAGAAACTTTGGAACCTATTGTGGATTTCTTCCAATTTGCTGAACTGAATGAGATAAACACTTGACCACTTTCTCATTTCATTGTGATACACACATTAGCAGAATATCAGGCAAATGGCATTCACTACTCGCAGGCAGTCAGTGAATCTTTGGAACCTATTGGGGATTTCTTTCAACTTGCTGAACTCATTGAGATAAGGACTTTACCACTATCTCATTGCATTGAGATAAACACATTGGCAGAATTTCAGTCAAATTGCATTCACTACTCGAAGGAATTCAGAGAAACCTTGGAACCTACTGTGGATTTCCCCCAACTTGAAGCTCACATCGAGATAAGCACTATACAACTTTCTCATTTCATTGAGATACACACACTGGCAGAATATCAGACAAATGGCATTCACTGCTCGAAGGTATTCAGAGTAACTTTGGAACCGATTGTGGATTTCTTGCAACTTGCTGAACTCATGGAGACAAGGACTTTACCACTTTCTCATTTCATTGGGATACACGCATAGACAGAATAACAGCCAATGGCATTCAGTGCTCGACTGTATTCAGAGAAACTTTGGAACCGATTGTGGATTTCTTGCAACTTGCTGAACTCGTGGAGACAAAGACTTTACCACTTTCTCATTTCATTGAGATACACGCATTGGCAGAGTATCAACCAAAGTTCATTCACTGCTCCAAGGCATTCAGTGAATCTTTGGAACCTATTGGGGATATCTTACAACTTGCTGAACTCATTGAGATAAGGACTTTACCACTTTCTCAATTCATTGAGATAAACACATTGGCAGAATTTCATCCAAATTGCTCGAAGGAATTCAGAGAAACCTTAGAACCTATTGTGGATTTCCCCCAACTTGCTGATCTCATCGAGATAAGCACTATACAACTTTCTCATTTCATTGAGATACACGCATTGGCAGAATATCAGCCAAATTACATTCACTACTCGAAGGTATTCAGACAAACTTTGGAATATATTGAGGATTTCTTCCAACTTGCTGAAGTCATCGAGATAAAAACTTTACCATTATCTCATTTCATTGAGCTATACACACTGGCAAAATATCAGCCAAATGGCATTCATTGCTCCAAGGTATTGCGAGAAACTTTGGAACCTATTGTGGATTTCTTCCAATTTGCTGAACTGAATGAGATAAACACTTGACCACTTTCTCATTTCATTGTGATACACACATTAGCAGAATATCAGGCAAATGGCATTCACTACTCGCAGGCAGTCAGTGAATCTTTGGAACCTATTGGGGATTTCTTTCAACTTGCTGAACTCATTGAGATAAGGACTTTACCACTATCTCATTGCATTGAGATAAACACATTGGCAGAATTTCAGTCAAATTGCATTCACTACTCGAAGGAATTCAGAGAAACCTTGGAACCTACTGTGGATTTCCCCCAACTTGAAGCTCACATCGAGATAAGCACTATACAACTTTCTCATTTCATTGAGATACACACACTGGCAGAATATCAGACAAATGGCATTCACTGCTCGAAGGTATTCAGAGTAACTTTGGAACCGATTGTGGATTTCTTGCAACTTGCTGAACTCATGGAGACAAGGACTTTACCACTTTCTCATTTCATTGGGATACACGCATAGACAGAATAACAGCCAATGGCATTCAGTGCTCGACTGTATTCAGTGAAACTTTGGAACCGATTGTGGATTTCTTGCAACTTGCTGAACTCGTGGAGACAAAGACTTTACCACTTTCTCATTTCATTGAGATACACGCATTGGCAGAGTATCAACCAAAGTTCATTCACTGCTCCAAGGCATTCAGTGAATCTTTGGAACCTTTGGGGATATCTTACAACTTGCTGAACTCATTGAGATAAGGACTTTACCACTTTCTCAATTCATTGAGATAAACACATTGGCAGAATTTCATCCAAATTGCTCGAAGGAATTCAGAGAAACCTTAGAACCTATTGTGGATTTCCCCCAACTTGCTGAACTCATCGAGATAAGCACTGTACAATTTTCTCATTTCATTGAGATACACGCATTGGCAGAATATCAGCCAAATTGCATTCACTACTCGAAGGTATTCAGAGAAACCTTGGAACCTACTGCGGATTTCTTCCAACTTGCTGATGTCATCGAGATAAGCACTATATAACTTTCTCATTTCATTGAGATACACGCATTGGCAGAATATCAGTCAAATTGCATTCACTACTCGAAGGTATTGCGAGAAACTTTGGAACCTATTGTGGATTTCATCCAATTTGCTGAACTGAATGAGATAAACACTTGACCACTTTCTCATTTCATTGTGATACACACATTAGCAGAATATCAGGCAAATGGCATTCATTACTCGCAGGCAGTCAGTGAATCTTTGGAACCTATTGGGGATTTCTTTCAACTTGCTGAACCCATTGAGATAAGAACTTTACCACTATCTCATTGCATTGAGATAAACACACTGGCAGAATTTCAGTCAAATTGCATTCACTACTCGAAGGAATTCAGAGAAACCTTGGAACCTATTATGGATTTCCCCCAACTTGAAGATCACATCGAGATAAAGCACTATACAACTTTCTCATTTCATTGAGATACACGCGTTGGCAGAATATTAGTCAAATTACATTCACTACTCGAAGGTATTCAGACAAACTTTGGAATATATTGAGGATTTCTTCCAACTTGCTGAAGTCATCGAGATAAGAACTTTACCATTATCTCATTTCATTGAGCTACACACACTGGCAAAATATCACACAAATGGCATTCACTGCTCCAAGGTATTGCGAGAAACTTTGGAACCTATTGTGGATTTCTTCCAATTTGCTGAACTGAATGAGATAAACACTTGACCACTTTCTCATTTCATTGTGATACACACATTACCAGAATATCAAGCAAATGGCATTCATTACTCGCAGGCAGTCAGTGTGTCTTTGGAACCTATTGGGGATTTCTTTCAACTTGCTGAACTCATTGAGATAAGGACTTTACCACTATCTCATTGCATTGAGATAAACACATTGGCAGAATTTCAGTGAAATTGCATTCACTCCTCGAAGGAATTCAGAGGAACCTTGGAACCTATTGTGGATTTCCCCCAACTTGCTGATCCCATCGAGATAAGCACTATACAACTTTCTCATTTCATTGAGATACACGCATTGGCAGAATGTCAGTCAAATTACATTCACTACTCGAAGGTATTCAGAGAAACTTTGGAATATATTGCGGATTTCTTCCAACTTGCTGAAGTCATCGAGATAAGAACTTTACCATTAACTCATTTCATTGAGCTACACACACTGGCAGAATATCAGACAAATGGCATTCACTGCTCGAAGGTATTCAGAGTAACTTTGGAACCGATTGTGGATTTCTTGCAACTTGCTGAACTCATGGAGACAAGGACTTTACCACTTTCTCATTTCATTGTGATACACGCTTAGACAGAATAACAGCCAATGGCATTCACTGCTCGACTGTATTCAGAGAAACTTTGGAACCGATTGTGGATTTCTTGCAACTTGCTGAACTCGTGGAGACAAAGACTTTACCACTTTCTCATTTCATTGAGATACACGCATTGGCAGAGTATCAACCAAAGTTCATTCACTGCTCCAAGGCATTCAGTGAATCTTTGGAACCTGTTGGGGATATCTTACAACTTGCTGAACTCATTGAGATAAGGACTTTACCACTTTCTCAATTCATTGAGATAAACACATTGGCAGAATTTCAGTCAAATTGCATTCACTACTCGAAGGAATTCAGAGAAACCTTAGAACCTATTGTGGATTTCCCCCAACTTGAAGCTCACGTCGAGATAAGCACTATACAACTTTCTCATTTCATTGAGATACACACACTGGCAGAATATCAGACAAATGGCATTCACTGCTCGAAGGTATTCAGAGTAACTTTGGAACCGATTGTGGATTTCTTGCAACTTGCTTAACTCATGGAGACAAGGACTTTACCACTTTCTCATTTCATTGGGATACACGCATAGACAGAAGAACAGCCAATGGCATTCACTGCTCGACTGTATTCAGAGAAACTTTCGAACCGATTGTGGATTTCTTCCAACTTGCTGAACTCGTGGAGACAAATACTTTACCACTTTCTCATTTCATTGAGATACACGCATTGGCAGAGTATCAACCAAAGTTCATTCACTGCTCCAAGGCATTCAGTGAATCTTTGGAACCTATTGGGGATATCTCACAACTTGCTGAACTCATTGAGATAAGGACTTTACCACTTTCTCAATTCATTGAGATAAACACATTGGCAGAATTTCATCCAAATTGCTCGAAGGAATTCAGAGAAACCTTAGAACCTATTGTGGATTTCCCCCAACTTGCTGAACTCATCGAGATAAGCACTATACAACTTTCTCATTTCATTGAGATACACGCATTGGCAGAATATCAGCCAAATTGCATTCACTACTCGAAGGTATTCAGAGAAACTTTGGAACCTATTGCGGATTTCTTCCAACTTGCTGAAGTCATCGAGATAAGCACTATATAACTTTCTCATTTCATTGAGATACACGCATTGGCAGAATATCAGTCAAATTGCATTCACTACTCGAAGGTATTGCGAGAAACTTTGGAACCTATTGTGGATTTCATCCAATTTGCTGAACTGAATGAGACAAACACTTGACCACTTTCTCATTTCATTGTGATACACACACTAGCAGAATATCAGGCAAATGGCATTCATTACTCGCAGGCAGTCAGTGAATCTTTGGAACCTATTGGGGATTTCTTTCAACTTGCTGAACCCATTGAGATAAGAAATTTACCACTATCTCATTGCATTGAGATAAACACATTGGCAGAATTTCAGTCAAATTGCATTCACTACTCGAAGGAATTCAGAGAAACCTTGGAACCTATTATGGATTTCCCCCAACTTGAAGATCACATCGAGATAAAGCACTATACAACTTTCTCATTTCATTGAGATACACGCATTGGCAGAATATTAGTCAAATTACATTCACTACTCGAAGGTATTCAGACAAACTTTGGAATATATTGAGGATTTCTTCCAACTTGCTGAAGTCATCGAGATAAGAACTTTACCATTATCTCATTTCATTGAGCTACACACACTGGCAAAATATCACACAAATGGCATTCACTGCTCCAAGGTATTGCGAGAAACTTTGGAACCTATTGTGGATTTCTTCCAATTTGCTGAACTGAATGAGATAAACACTTGACCACTTTCTCATTTCATTGTGATACACACATTACCAGAATATCAAGCAAATGGCATTCATTACTCGCAGGCAGTCAGTGTGTCTTTGGAACCTATTGGGGATTTCTTTCAACTTGCTGAACTCATTGAGATAAGGACTTTACCACTATCTCATTGCATTGAGATAAACACATTGGCAGAATTTCAGTGAAATTGCATTCACTCCTCGAAGGAATTCAGAGGAACCTTGGAACCTATTGTGGATTTCCCCCAACTTGCTGATCCCATCGAGATAAGCACTATACAACTTTCTCATTTCATTGAGATACACGCATTGGCAGAATGTCAGTCAAATTACATTCACTACTCGAAGGTATTCAGAGAAACTTTGGAATATATTGCGGATTTCTTCCAACTTGCTGAAGTCATCGAGATAAGAACTTTACCATTAACTCATTTCATTGAGCTACACACACTGGCAGAATATCAGACAAATGGCATTCACTGCTCGAAGGTATTCAGAGTAACTTTGGAACCGATTGTGGATTTCTTGCAACTTGCTGAACTCATGGAGACAAGGACTTTACCACTTTCTCATTTCATTGTGATACACGCATAGACAGAATAACAGCCAATGGCATTCACTGCTCGACTGTATTCAGAGAAACTTTGGAACCGATTGTGGATTTCTTGCAACTTGCTGAACTCGTGGAGACAAAGACTTTACCACTTTCTCATTTCATTGAGATACACGCATTGGCAGAGTATCAACCAAAGTTCATTCACTGCTCCAAGGCATTCAGTGAATCTTTGGAACCTGTTGGGGATATCTTACAACTTGCTGAACTCATTGAGATAAGGACTTTACCACTTTCTCAATTCATTGAGATAAACACATTGGCAGAATTTCATCCAAATTGCTCGAAGGAATTCAGAGAAACCTTAGAACCTATTGTGGATTTCCCCCAACTTGCTGAACTCATCGAGATAAGCACTATACAACTTTCTCATTTCATTGAGATACACGCATTGGCAGAATATCAGCCAAATTGCATTCACTACTCGAAGGTATTCAGAGAAACTTTGGAACCTATTGCGGATTTCTTCCAACTTGCTGAAGTTATCGAGATAAGCACTATATAACTTTCTCATTTCATTGAGATACACGCATTGGCAGAATATCAGTCAAATTGCATTCACTACTCGAAGGTATTGCGAGAAACTTTGGAACCTATTGTGGATTTCATCCAATTTGCTGAACTGAATGAGATAAACACTTGACCACTTTCTCATTTCATTGTGATACACACATTAGCAGAATATCAGGCAAATGGCATTCATTACTCGCAGGCAGTCAGTGAATCTTTGGAACCTATTGGGGATTTCTTTCAACTTGCTGAACCCATTGAGATAAGAACTTTACCACTATCTCATTGCATTGAGATAAACACATTGGCAGAATTTCAGTCAAATTGCATTCACTACTCGAAGGAATTCAGAGAAACCTTGGAACCTATTATGGATTTCCCCGAACTTGAAGATCACATCGAGATAAAGCACTATACAACTTTCTCATTTCATTGAGATACACGCGTTGGCAGAATATTAGTCAAATTACATTCACTACTCGAAGGTATTCAGACAAACTTTGGAATATATTGAGGATTTCTTCCAACTTGCTGAAGTCATCGAGATAAGAACTTTACCATTATCTCATTTCATTGAGCTACACACACTGGCAAAATATCACACAAATGGCATTCACTGCTCCAAGGTATTGCGAGAAACTTTGTAACCTATTGTGGATTTCTTCCAATTTGCTGAACTGAATGAGATAAACACTTGACCACTTTCTCATTTCATTGTGATACACACATTAGCAGAATATCAAGCAAATGGCATTCATTACTCGCAGGCAGTCAGTGAATCTTTGGAACCTATTGGGGATTTCTTTCAACTTGCTGAACTCATTGAGATAAGGACTTTACCACTATCTCATTGCATTGAGATAAACACATCGGCAGAATTTCAGTCAAATTGCATTCACTGCTCGAAGGAATTCAGAGAAACCTTGGAACCTATTGTGGATTTCCCCCAACTTGCTGATCCCATCGAGATAAGCACTATACAACTTTCTCATTTCATTGAGATACACGCATTGGCAGAATATCAGTCAAATTACATTCACTACTCGAAGGTATTCAGAGAAACTTTGGAATATATTGCGGATTTCTTCCAACTTGCTGAAGTCATCGAGATAAAAACTTTACCATTATCTCATTTCATTGAGCTATACACACTGGCAAAATATCAGCCAAATGGCATTCATTGCTCCAAGGTATTGCGAGAAACTTTGGAACCTATTGTGGATTTCTTCCAATTTGCTGAACTGAATGAGATAAACACTTGACCACTTTCTCATTTCATTGTGATACACACATTAGCAGAATATCAGGCAAATGGCATTCACTACTCGCAGGCAGTCAGTGAATCTTTGGAACCTATTGGGGATTTCTTTCAACTTGCTGAACTCATTGAGATAAGGACTTTACCACTTTCTCATTTCATTGAGATACACACACTGGAAGAATATCAGAGAAATGGCATTCACTGCTCGAAGGTATTCAGAGAAACCTTGGAACCTATTGTGGATTTCCCCCAACTTGCTGATCTCATCGAGATAAGCACTATACAACTTTCTCATTTCATTGAGATACACACTCATAGACAGAATAACAGCCAATGGCATTCACTGCTCGACTGTATTCAGAGAAACTTTGGAACCGATTGTGGATTTCTTGCAACTTGCTGAACTCGTGGAGACAAATACTTTACCACTTTCTCATTTCATTGAGATACACGCATTGGCAGAGTAACAACCAAAGTTCATTCACTGCTCCAAGGCATTCAGTGAATCTTTGGAACCTATTGGGGATATCTCACAACTTGCTGAACTCATTGAGATAAGGTCTTTACCACTTTCTCAATTCATTGAGATAAACACATTGGCAGAATTTCAGTCAAATTGCATTCACTACTCGAAGGAATTCAGAGAAACCTTGGAACCTACTGTGGATTTCCCCCAACTTGAAGCTCACATCGAGATAAGCACTATACAACTTTCTCATTTCATTGAGATACACACACTGGCAGAATATCAGACAAATGGCATTCACTGCTCGAAGGTATTCAGAGTAACTTTGGAACCGATTGTGGATTTCTTGCAACTTGCTGAACTCATGGAGACAAGGACTTTACCACTTTCTCATTTCATTGGGATGCACGCATAGACAGAATAACAGCCAATGGCATTCAGTGCTCGACTGTATTCAGAGAAACTTTGGAACCGATTGTGGATTTCTTGCAACTTGCTGAACTCGTGGAGACAAAGACTTTACCACTTTCTCATTTCATTGAGATACACGCATTGGCAGAGTATCAACCAAAGTTCATTCACTGCTCCAAGGCATTCAGTGAATCTTTGGAACCTGTTGGGGATATCTTACAACTTGCTGAACTCATTGAGATAAGGACTTTACCACTTTCTCAATTCATTGAGATAAACACATTGGCAGAATTTCATCCAAATTGCTCGAAGGAATTCAGAGAAACCTTAGAACCTATTGTGGATTTCCCCCAACTTGCTGAACTCATCGAGATAAGCACTATACAACTTTCTCATTTCATTGAGATAAACACATTGGCAGAATTTCAGTGAAATTGCATTCACTGCTCGAAGGAATTCAGAGAAACCTTGGAACCTATTGTGGATTTCCCCCAACTTGCTGATCCCATCGAGATAAGCACTATACAACTTTCTCATTTCATTGAGATACACGCATTGGCAGAATGTCAGTCAAATTACATTCACTACTCGAAGGTATTCAGAGAAACTTTGGAATATATTGCGGATTTCTTCCAACTTGCTGAAGTCATCGAGATAAGAACTTTACCATTAACTCATTTCATTTAGCTACACACACTGGCAGAATATCAGACAAATGGCATTCACTGCTCGAAGGTATTCAGAGTAACTTTGGAACCGATTGTGGATTTCTTGCAACTTGCTGAACTCATGGAGACAAGGACTTTACCACTTTCTCATTTCATTGTGATACATGCATAGACAGAATAACAGCCAATGGCATTCACTGCTCGACTGTATTCAGAGAAACTTTGGAACCGATTGTGGATTTCTTGCAACTTGCTGAACTCGTGGAGACAAAGACTTTACCACTTTCTCATTTCATTGAGATACACGCATTGGCAGAGTATCAACCAAAGTTCATTCACTGCTCCAAGGCATTCAGTGAATCTTTGGAACCTGTTGGGGATATCTTACAACTTGCTGAACTCATTGAGATAAGGACTTTACCACTTTCTCAATTCATTGAGATAAACACATTGGCAGAATTTCATCCAAATTGCTCGAAGGAATTCAGAGAAACCTTAGAACCTATTGTGGATTTCCCCCAACTTGCTGAACTCATCGAGATAAGCACAAAACAACTTTCTCATTTCATTGAGATACACGCATTGGCAGAATATCAGCCAAATTGCATTCACTACACGAAGGTATTCAGAGAAACTTTGGAACCTATTGTGGATTTCCCCCAACTTGCTGATCTCATCGAGATAAGCACTATACAACTTTCTCATTTCATTGAGATACACGCATTGGCAGAATATCAGCCAAATTACATTCACTACTCGAAGGTATTCAGACAAACTTTGGAATATATTGAGGATTTCTTCCAACTTGCTGAAGTCATCGAGATAAGAACTTTACCATTATCTCATTTCATTGAGCTACATACACTGGCAAAATATCACACAAATGGCATTCACTGCTCCAAGGTATTGCGAGAAACTTTGTAACCTATTGTGGATTGCTTCCAATTTGCTGAACTGAATGAGATAAACACTTGACCACTTTCTCATTTCATTGTGATACACACAGTAGCAGAATATCAAGCAAATGGCATTCATTACTCGCAGGCAGTCAGTGAATCTTTGGAACCTATTGGGGATTTCTTTCAACTTGCTGAACTCATTGAGATAAGGACTTTACCACTATCTCATTGCATTGAGATAAACACATCGGCAGAATTTCAGTCAAATTGCATTCACTGCTCGAAGGAATTCAGAGAAACCTTGGAACCTATTGTGGATTTCCCCCAACTTGCTGATCCCATCGAGATAAGCACTATACAACTTTCTCATTTCATTGCGATACACGCATTGGCAGAATATCAGTCAAATTACATTCACTACTCGAAGGTATTCAGAGAAACTTTGGAATATATTGCGGATTTCTTCCAACTTGCTGAAGTCATCGAGATAAAAACTTTACCATTATCTCATTTCATTGAGCTATACACACTGGCAAAATATCAGCCAAATGGCATTCATTGCTCCAAGGTATTGCGAGAAACTTTGGAACCTATTGTGGATTTCTTCCAATTTGCTGATCCCATCGAGATAAGCACTATACAACTTTCTCATTTCATTGAGATACACGCATTGGCAAAATATCAGCCAAATGGCATTCATTGCTCCAAGGTATTGCGAGAAACTTTGGAACCTATTGTGGATTTCTTCCAATTTGCTGAACTGAATGAGATAAACACTTGACCACTTTCTCATTTCATTGTGATACACACATTAGCAGAATATCAGGCAAATGGCATTCACTACTCGCAGGCAGTCAGTGAATCCTTGGAACCTATTGGGGATTTCTTTCAACTTGCTGAACTCATTGAGATAAGGACTTTACCACTATCTCATTGCATTGAGATAAACACATTGGCAGAATTTCAGTCAAATTGCATTCACTACTCGAAGGAATTCAGAGAAACCTTGGAACCTACTGTGGATTTCCCCCAACTTGAAGCTCACATCGAGATAAGCACTATACAACTTTCTCATTTCATTGAGATACACACACTGGCAGAATATCAGACAAATGGCATTCACTGCTCGAAGGTATTCAGAGTAACTTTGGAACCGATTGTGGATTTCTTGCAACTTGCTGAACTCATGGAGACAAGGACTTTACCACTTTCTCATTTCATTGGGATACACGCATAGACAGAATAACAGCCAATGGCATTCAGTGCTCGACTGTATTCAGAGAAACTTTGGAACCGATTGTGGATTTCTTGCAACTTGCTGAAATCGTGGAGACAAAGACTTTACCACTTTCTCATTTCATTGAGATACACGCATTGGCAGAGTATCAACCAAAGTTCATTCACTGCTCCAAGGCATTCAGTGAATCTTTGGAACCTATTGGGGATATCTTACAACTTGCTGAACTCATTGAGATAAGGACTTTACCACTTTCTCAATTCATTGAGATAAACACATTGGCAGAATTTCATCCAAATTGCTCGAAGGAATTCAGAGAAACCTTAGAACCTATTGTGGATTTCCCCCAACTTGCTGATCTCATCGAGATAAGCACTATACAACTTTCTCATTTCATTGAGATACACGCATTGGCAGAATATCAGCCAAATTACATTCACTACTCGAAGGTATTCAGACAAACTTTGGAATATATTGAGGATTTCTTCCAACTTGCTGAAGTCATCGAGATAAAAACTTTACCATTATCTCATTTCATTGAGCTATACACACTGGCAAAATATCAGCCAAATGGCATTCATTGCTCCAAGGTATTGCGAGAAACTTTGGAACCTATTGTGGATTTCTTCCAATTTGCTGAACTGAATGAGATAAACACTTGACCACTTTCTCATTTCATTGTGATACACACATTAGCAGAATATCAGGCAAATGGCATTCACTACTCGCAGGCAGTCAGTGAATCTTTGGAACCTATTGGGGATTTCTTTCAACTTGCTGAACTCATTGAGATAAGGACTTTACCACTATCTCATTGCATTGAGATAAACACATTGGCAGAATTTCAGTCAAATTGCATTCACTACTCGAAGGAATTCAGAGAAACCTTGGAACCTACTGTGGATTTCCCCCAACTTGAAGCTCACATCGAGATAAGCACTATACAACTTTCTCATTTCATTGAGATACACACACTGGCAGAATATCAGACAAATGGCATTCACTGCTCGAAGGTATTCAGAGTAACTTTGGAACCGATTGTGGATTTCTTGCAACTTGCTGAACTCATGGAGACAAGGACTTTACCACTTTCTCATTTCATTGGGATACACGCATAGACAGAATAACAGCCAATGGCATTCAGTGCTCGACTGTATTCAGTGAAACTTTGGAACCGATTGTGGATTTCTTGCAACTTGCTGAACTCGTGGAGACAAAGACTTTACCACTTTCTCATTTCATTGAGATACACGCATTGGCAGAGTATCAACCAAAGTTCATTCACTGCTCCAAGGCATTCAGTGAATCTTTGGAACCTTTGGGGATATCTTACAACTTGCTGAACTCATTGAGATAAGGACTTTACCACTTTCTCAATTCATTGAGATAAACACATTGGCAGAATTTCATCCAAATTGCTCGAAGGAATTCAGAGAAACCTTAGAACCTATTGTGGATTTCCCCCAACTTGCTGAACTCATCGAGATAAGCACTGTACAATTTTCTCATATCATTGAGATACACGCATTGGCAGAATATCAGCCAAATTGCATTCACTACTCGAAGGTATTCAGAGAAACCTTGGAACCTACTGCGGATTTCTTCCAACTTGCTGATGTCATCGAGATAAGCACTATATAACTTTCTCATTTCATTGAGATACACGCATTGGCAGAATATCAGTCAAATTGCATTCACTACTCGAAGGTATTGCGAGAAACTTTGGAACCTATTGTGGATTTCATCCAATTTGCTGAACTGAATGAGATAAACACTTGACCACTTTCTCATTTCATTGTGATACACACATTAGCAGAATATCAGGCAAATGGCATTCATTACTCGCAGGCAGTCAGTGAATCTTTGGAACCTATTGGGGATTTCTTTCAACTTGCTGAACCCATTGAGATAAGAACTTTACCACTATCTCATTGCATTGAGATAAACACACTGGCAGAATTTCAGTCAAATTGCATTCACTACTCGAAGGAATTCAGAGAAACCTTGGAACCTATTATGGATTTCCCCCAACTTGAAGATCACATCGAGATAAAGCACTATACAACTTTCTCATTTCATTGAGATACACGCGTTGGCAGAATATTAGTCAAATTACATTCACTACTCGAAGGTATTCAGACAAACTTTGGAATATATTGAGGATTTCTTCCAACTTGCTGAAGTCATCGAGATAAGAACTTTACCATTATCTCATTTCATTGAGCTACAGACACTGGCAAAATATCACACAAATGGCATTCACTGCTCCAAGGTATTGCGAGAAACTTTGGAACCTATTGTGGATTTCTTCCAATTTGCTGAACTGAATGAGATAAACACTTGACCATTTTCTCATTTCATTGTGATACACACATTACCAGAATATCAAGCAAATGGCATTCATTACTCGCAGGCAGTCAGTGTGTCTTTGGAACCTATTGGGGATTTCTTTCAACTTGCTGAACTCATTGAGATAAGGACTTTACCACTATCTCATTGCATTGAGATAAACACATTGGCAGAATTTCAGTCAAATTGCATTCACTGCTCGAAGGAATTCAGAGAAACCTTGGAACCTATTGTGGATTTCCCCCAACTTGCTGATCCCATCGAGATAAGCACTATACAACTTTCTCATTTCATTGAGATACACGCATTGGCAGAATATCAGTCAAATTACATTCACTACTCGAAGGTATTCAGAGAAACTTTGGAATATATTGCGGATTTCTTCCAACTTGCTGAAGTCATCGAGATAAAAACTTTACCATTATCTCATTTCATTGAGCTATACACACTGGCAAAATATCAGCCAAATGGCATTCATTGCTCCAAGGTATTGCGAGAAACTTTGGAACCTATTGTGGATTTCTTCCAATTTGCTGAACTGAATGAGATAAACACTTGACCACTTTCTCATTTCATTGTGATACACACATTAGCAGAATATCAGGCAAATGGCATTCACTACTCGCAGGCAGTCAGTGAATCTTTGGAACCTATTGGGGATTTCTTTCAACTTGCTGAACTCATTGAGATAAGGACTTTACCACTTTCTCATTTCATTGAGATACACACACTGGAAGAATATCAGAGAAATGGCATTCACTGCTCGAAGGTATTCAGAGAAACCTTGGAACCTATTGTGGATTTCCCCCAACTTGCTGATCTCATCGAGATAAGCACTATACAACTTTCTCATTTCATTGAGATACACACTCATAGACAGAATAACAGCCAATGGCATTCACTGCTCGACTGTATTCAGAGAAACTTTGGAACCGATTGTGGATTTCTTGCAACTTGCTGAACTCGTGGAGACAAATACTTTACCACTTTCTCATTTCATTGAGATACACGCATTGGCAGAGTAACAACCAAAGTTCATTCACTGCTCCAAGGCATTCAGTGAATCTTTGGAACCTATTGGGGATATCTCACAACTTGCTGAACTCATTGAGATAAGGTCTTTACCACTTTCTCAATTCATTGAGATAAACACATTGGCAGAATTTCAGTCAAATTGCATTCACTACTCGAAGGAATTCAGAGAAACCTTGGAACCTACTGTGGATTTCCCCCAACTTGAAGCTCACATCGAGATAAGCACTATACAACTTTCTCATTTCATTGAGATACACACACTGGCAGAATATCAGACAAATGGCATTCACTGCTCGAAGGTATTCAGAGTAACTTTGGAACCGATTGTGGATTTCTTGCAACTTGCTGAACTCATGGAGACAAGGACTTTACCACTTTCTCATTTCATTGGGATGCACGCATAGACAGAATAACAGCCAATGGCATTCAGTGCTCGACTGTATTCAGAGAAACTTTGGAACCGATTGTGGATTTCTTGCAACTTGCTGAACTCGTGGAGACAAAGACTTTACCACTTTCTCATTTCATTGAGATACACGCATTGGCAGAGTATCAACCAAAGTTCATTCACTGCTCCAAGGCATTCAGTGAATCTTTGGAACCTGTTGGGGATATCTTACAACTTGCTGAACTCATTGAGATAAGGACTTTACCACTTTCTCAATTCATTGAGATAAACACATTGGCAGAATTTCATCCAAATTGCTCGAAGGAATTCAGAGAAACCTTAGAACCTATTGTGGATTTCCCCCAACTTGCTGAACTCATCGAGATAAGCACTATACAACTTTCTCATTTCATTGAGATAAACACATTGGCAGAATTTCAGTGAAATTGCATTCACTGCTCGAAGGAATTCAGAGAAACCTTGGAACCTATTGTGGATTTCCCCCAACTTGCTGATCCCATCGAGATAAGCACTATACAACTTTCTCATTTCATTGAGATACACGCATTGGCAGAATGTCAGTCAAATTACATTCACTACTCGAAGGTATTCAGAGAAACTTTGGAATATATTGCGGATTTCTTCCAACTTGCTGAAGTCATCGAGATAAGAACTTTACCATTAACTCATTTCATTTAGCTACACACACTGGCAGAATATCAGACAAATGGCATTCACTGCTCGAAGGTATTCAGAGTAACTTTGGAACCGATTGTGGATTTCTTGCAACTTGCTGAACTCATGGAGACAAGGACTTTACCACTTTCTCATTTCATTGTGATACATGCATAGACAGAATAACAGCCAATGGCATTCACTGCTCGACTGTATTCAGAGAAACTTTGGAACCGATTGTGGATTTCTTGCAACTTGCTGAACTCGTGGAGACAAAGACTTTACCACTTTCTCATTTCATTGAGATACACGCATTGGCAGAGTATCAACCAAAGTTCATTCACTGCTCCAAGGCATTCAGTGAATCTTTGGAACCTGTTGGGGATATCTTACAACTTGCTGAACTCATTGAGATAAGGACTTTACCACTTTCTCAATTCATTGAGATAAACACATTGGCAGAATTTCATCCAAATTGCTCGAAGGAATTCAGAGAAACCTTAGAACCTATTGTGGATTTCCCCCAACTTGCTGAACTCATCGAGATAAGCACTATACAACTTTCTCATTTCATTGAGATACACGCATTGGCAGAATATCAGCCAAATTGCATTCACTACACGAAGGTATTCAGAGAAACTTTGGAACCTATTGTGGATTTCCCCCAACTTGCTGATCTCATCGAGATAAGCACTATACAACTTTCTCATTTCATTGAGATACACGCATTGGCAGAATATCAGCCAAATTACATTCACTACTCGAAGGTATTCAGACAAACTTTGGAATATATTGAGGATTTCTTCCAACTTGCTGAAGTCATCGAGATAAGAACTTTACCATTATCTCATTTCATTGAGCTACATACACTGGCAAAATATCACACAAATGGCATTCACTGCTCCAAGGTATTGCGAGAAACTTTGTAACCTATTGTGGATTGCTTCCAATTTGCTGAACTGAATGAGATAAACACTTGACCACTTTCTCATTTCATTGTGATACACACAGTAGCAGAATATCAAGCAAATGGCATTCATTACTCGCAGGCAGTCAGTGAATCTTTGGAACCTATTGGGGATTTCTTTCAACTTGCTGAACTCATTGAGATAAGGACTTTACCACTATCTCATTGCATTGAGATAAACACATCGGCAGAATTTCAGTCAAATTGCATTCACTGCTCGAAGGAATTCAGAGAAACCTTGGAACCTATTGTGGATTTCCCCCAACTTGCTGATCCCATCGAGATAAGCACTATACAACTTTCTCATTTCATTGAGATACACGCATTGGCAGAATATCAGTCAAATTACATTCACTACTCGAAGGTATTCAGAGAAACTTTGGAATATATTGCGGATTTCTTCCAACTTGCTGAAGTCATCGAGATAAAAACTTTACCATTATCTCATTTCATTGAGCTATACACACTGGCAAAATATCAGCCAAATGGCATTCATTGCTCCAAGGTATTGCGAGAAACTTTGGAACCTATTGTGGATTTCTTCCAATTTGCTGAACTGAATGAGATAAACACTTGACCACTTTCTCATTTCATTGTGATACACACATTAGCAGAATATCAGGCAAATGGCATTCACTACTCGCAGGCAGTCAGTGAATCTTTGGAACCTATTGGGGATTTCTTTCAACTTGCTGAACTCATTGAGATAAGGACTTTACCACTATCTCATTGCATTGAGATAAACACATTGGCAGAATTTCAGTCAAATTGCATTCACTACTCGAAGGAATTCAGAGAAACCTTGGAACCTACTGTGGATTTCCCCCAACTTGAAGCTCACATCGAGATAAGCACTATACAACTTTCTCATTTCATTGAGATACACACACTGGCAGAATATCAGACAAATGGCATTCACTGCTCGAAGGTATTCAGAGTAACTTTGGAACCGATTGTGGATTTCTTGCAACTTGCTGAACTCATGGAGACAAGGACTTTACCACTTTCTCATTTCATTGGGATACACGCATAGACAGAATAACAGCCAATGGCATTCAGTGCTCGACTGTATTCAGAGAAACTTTGGAACCGATTGTGGATTTCTTGCAACTTGCTGAACTCGTGGAGACAAAGACTTTACCACTTTCTCATTTCATTGAGATACACGCATTGGCAGAGTATCAACCAAAGTTCATTCACTGCTCCAAGGCATTCAGTGAATCTTTGGAACCTATTGGGGATATCTTACAACTTGCTGAACTCATTGAGATAAGGACTTTACCACTTTCTCAATTCATTGAGATAAACACATTGGCAGAATTTCATCCAAATTGCTCGAAGGAATTCAGAGAAACCTTAGAACCTATTGTGGATTTCCCCCAACTTGCTGATCTCATCGAGATAAGCACTATACAACTTTCTCATTTCATTGAGATACACGCATTGGCAGAATATCAGCCAAATTACATTCACTACTCGAAGGTATTCAGACAAACTTTGGAATATATTGAGGATTTCTTCCAACTTGCTGAAGTCATCGAGATAAAAACTTTACCATTATCTCATTTCATTGAGCTATACACACTGGCAAAATATCAGCCAAATGGCATTCATTGCTCCAAGGTATTGCGAGAAACTTTGGAACCTATTGTGGATTTCTTCCATTTTGCTGAACTGAATGAGATAAACACTTGACCACTTTCTCATTTCATTGTGATACACACATTAGCAGAATATCAGGCAAATGGCATTCACTACTCGCAGGCAGTCAGTGAATCTTTGGAACCTATTGGGGATTTCTTTCAACTTGCTGAACTCATTGAGATAAGGACTTTACCACTATCTCATTGCATTGAGATAAACACATTGGCAGAATTTCAGTCAAATTGCATTCACTACTCGAAGGAATTCAGAGAAACCTTGGAACCTACTGTGGATTTCCCCCAACTTGAAGCTCACATCGAGATAAGCACTATACAACTTTCTCATTTCATTGAGATACACACACTGGCAGAATATCAGACAAATGGCATTCACTGCTCGAAGGTATTCAGAGTAACTTTGGAACCGATTGTGGATTTCTTGCAACTTGCTGAACTCATGGAGACAAGGACTTTACCACTTTCTCATTTCATTGGGATACACGCATAGACAGAATAACAGCCAATGGCATTCAGTGCTCGACTGTATTCAGAGAAACTTTGGAACCGATTGTGGATTTCTTGCAACTTGCTGAACTCGTGGAGACAAAGACTTTACCACTTTCTCATTTCATTGAGATACACGCATTGGCAGAGTATCAACCAAAGTTCATTCACTGCTCCAAGGCATTCAGTGAATCTTTGGAACCTTTGGGGATATCTTACAACTTGCTGAACTCATTGAGATAAGGACTTTACCACTTTCTCAATTCATTGAGATAAACACATTGGCAGAATTTCATCCAAATTGCTCGAAGGAATTCAGAGAAACCTTAGAACCTATTGTGGATTTCCCCCAACTTGCTGAACTCATCGAGATAAGCACTGTACAATTTTCTCATTTCATTGAGATACACGCATTGGCAGAATATCAGCCAAATTGCATTCACTACTCGAAGGTATTCAGAGAAACCTTGGAACCTACTGCGGATTTCTTCCAACTTGCTGATGTCATCGAGATAAGCACTATATAACTTTCTCATTTCATTGAGATACACGCATTGGCAGAATATCAGTCAAATTGCATTCACTACTCGAAGGTATTGCGAGAAACTTTGGAACCTATTGTGGATTTCATCCAATTTGCTGAACTGAATGAGATAAACACTTGACCACTTTCTCATTTCATTGTGATACACACATTAGCAGAATATCAGGCAAATGGCATTCATTACTCGCAGGCAGTCAGTGAATCTTTGGAACCTATTGGGGATTTCTTTCAACTTGCTGAACCCATTGAGATAAGAAATTTACCACTATCTCA
Organism: Prionace glauca; assembly: GCA_037974335.1. Classification (NCBI taxonomy): domain Eukaryota; kingdom Metazoa; phylum Chordata; class Chondrichthyes; order Carcharhiniformes; family Carcharhinidae; genus Prionace; species Prionace glauca. The sequence continues at coordinate 50,622,851 of CM075744.1, read as the reverse complement.
TTGCATTGAGATAAACACACTGGCAGAATTTCAGTCAAATTGCATTCACTACTCGAAGGAATTCAGAGAAACCTTGGAACCTATTATGGATTTCCCCCAACTTGAAGATCACATCGAGATAAAGCACTATACAACTTTCTCATTTCATTGAGATACACGCGTTGGCAGAATATTAGTCAAATTACATTCACTACTCGAAGGTATTCAGACAAACTTTGGAATATATTGAGGATTTCTTCCAACTTGCTGAAGTCATCGAGATAAGAACTTTACCATTATCTCATTTCATTGAGCTACACACACTGGCAAAATATCACACAAATGGCATTCACTGCTCCAAGGTATTGCGAGAAACTTTGGAACCTATTGTGGATTTCTTCCAATTTGCTGAACTGAATGAGATAAACACTTGACCACTTTCTCATTTCATTGTGATACACACATTACCAGAATATCAAGCAAATGGCATTCATTACTCGCAGGCAGTCAGTGTGTCTTTGGAACCTATTGGGGATTTCTTTCAACTTGCTGAACTCATTGAGATAAGGACTTTACCACTATCTCATTGCATTGAGATAAACACATTGGCAGAATTTCAGTGAAATTGCATTCACTCCTCGAAGGAATTCAGAGGAACCTTGGAACCTATTGTGGATTTCCCCCAACTTGCTGATCCCATCGAGATAAGCACTATACAACTTTCTCATTTCATTGAGATACACGCATTGGCAGAATGTCAGTCAAATTACATTCACTACTCGAAGGTATTCAGAGAAACTTTGGAATATATTGCGGATTTCTTCCAACTTGCTGAAGTCATCGAGATAAGAACTTTACCATTAACTCATTTCATTGAGCTACACACACTGGCAGAATATCAGACAAATGGCATTCACTGCTCGAAGGTATTCAGAGTAACTTTGGAACCGATTGTGGATTTCTTGCAACTTGCTGAACTCATGGAGACAAGGACTTTACCACTTTCTCATTTCATTGTGATACACGCATAGACAGAATAACAGCCAATGGCATTCACTGCTCGACTGTATTCAGAGAAACTTTGGAACCGATTGTGGATTTCTTGCAACTTGCTGAACTCGTGGAGACAAAGACTTTACCACTTTCTCATTTCATTGAGATACACGCATTGGCAGAGTATCAACCAAAGTTCATTCACTGCTCCAAGGCATTCAGTGAATCTTTGGAACCTGTTGGGGATATCTTACAACTTGCTGAACTCATTGAGATAAGGACTTTACCACTTTCTCAATTCATTGAGATAAACACATTGGCAGAATTTCAGTCAAATTGCATTCACTACTCGAAGGAATTCAGAGAAACCTTAGAACCTATTGTGGATTTCCCCCAACTTGAAGCTCACGTCGAGATAAGCACTATACAACTTTCTCATTTCATTGAGATACACACACTGGCAGAATATCAGACAAATGGCATTCACTGCTCGAAGGTATTCAGAGTAACTTTGGAACCGATTGTGGATTTCTTGCAACTTGCTTAACTCATGGAGACAAGGACTTTACCACTTTCTCATTTCATTGGGATACACGCATAGACAGAAGAACAGCCAATGGCATTCACTGCTCGACTGTATTCAGAGAAACTTTCGAACCGATTGTGGATTTCTTCCAACTTGCTGAACTCGTGGAGACAAATACTTTACCACTTTCTCATTTCATTGAGATACACGCATTGGCAGAGTATCAACCAAAGTTCATTCACTGCTCCAAGGCATTCAGTGAATCTTTGGAACCTATTGGGGATATCTCACAACTTGCTGAACTCATTGAGATAAGGACTTTACCACTTTCTCAATTCATTGAGATAAACACATTGGCAGAATTTCATCCAAATTGCTCGAAGGAATTCAGAGAAACCTTAGAACCTATTGTGGATTTCCCCCAACTTGCTGAACTCATCGAGATAAGCACTATACAACTTTCTCATTTCATTGAGATACACGCATTGGCAGAATATCAGCCAAATTGCATTCACTACTCGAAGGTATTCAGAGAAACTTTGGAACCTATTGCGGATTTCTTCCAACTTGCTGAAGTCATCGAGATAAGCACTATATAACTTTCTCATTTCATTGAGATACACGCATTGGCAGAATATCAGTCAAATTGCATTCACTACTCGAAGGTATTGCGAGAAACTTTGGAACCTATTGTGGATTTCATCCAATTTGCTGAACTGAATGAGATAAACACTTGACCACTTTCTCATTTCATTGTGATACACACATTAGCAGAATATCAGGCAAATGGCATTCATTACTCGCAGGCAGTCAGTGAATCTTTGGAACCTATTGGGGATTTCTTTCAACTTGCTGAACCCATTGAGATAAGAACTTTACCACTATCTCATTGCATTGAGATAAACACATTGGCAGAATTTCAGTCAAATTGCATTCACTACTCGAAGGAATTCAGAGAAACCTTGGAACCTATTATGGATTTCCCCCAACTTGAAGATCACATCGAGATAAAGCACTATACAACTTTCTCATTTCATTGAGATACACGCATTGGCAGAATATTAGTCAAATTACATTCACTACTCGAAGGTATTCAGACAAACTTTGGAATATATTGAGGATTTCTTCCAACTTGCTGAAGTCATCGAGATAAGAACTTTACCATTATCTCATTTCATTGAGCTACACACACTGGCAAAATATCACACAAATGGCATTCACTGCTCCAAGGTATTGCGAGAACCTTTGGAACCTATTGTGGATTTCTTCCAATTTGCTGAACTGAATGAGATAAACACTTGACCACTTTCTCATTTCATTGTGATACACACATTACCAGAATATCAAGCAAATGGCATTCATTACTCGCAGGCAGTCAGTGTGTCTTTGGAACCTATTGGGGATTTCTTTCAACTTGCTGAACTCATTGAGATAAGGACTTTACCACTATCTCATTGCATTGAGATAAACACATTGGCAGAATTTCAGTGAAATTGCATTCACTCCTCGAAGGAATTCAGAGGAACCTTGGAACCTATTGTGGATTTCCCCCAACTTGCTGATCCCATCGAGATAAGCACTATACAACTTTCTCATTTCATTGAGATACACGCATTGGCAGAATGTCAGTCAAATTACATTCACTACTCGAAGGTATTCAGAGAAACTTTGGAATATATTGCGGATTTCTTCCAACTTGCTGAAGTCATCGAGATAAGAACTTTACCATTAACTCATTTCATTGAGCTACACACACTGGCAGAATATCAGACAAATGGCATTCACTGCTCGAAGGTATTCAGAGTAACTTTGGAACCGATTGTGGATTTCTTGCAACTTGCTGAACTCATGGAGACAAGGACTTTACCACTTTCTCATTTCATTGGGATACACGCATAGACAGAATAACAGCCAATGGCATTCACTGCTCGACTGTATTCAGAGAAACTTTGGAACCGATTGTGGATTTCTTGCAACTTGCTGAACTCGTGGAGACAAAGACTTTACCACTTTCTCATTTCATTGAGATACACGCATTGGCAGAGTATCAACCAAAGTTCATTCACTGCTCCAAGGCATTCAGTGAATCTTTGGAACCTGTTGGGGATATCTTACAACTTGCTGAACTCATTGAGATAAGGACTTTACCACTTTCTCAATTCATTGAGATAAACACATTGGCAGAATTTCATCCAAATTGCTCGAAGGAATTCAGAGAAACCTTAGAACCTATTGTGGATTTCCCCCAACTTGCTGAACTCATCGAGATAAGCACTATACAACTTTCTCATTTCATTGAGATACACGCATTGGCAGAATATCAGCCAAATTGCATTCACTACACGAAGGTATTCAGAGAAACTTTGGAACCTATTGTGGATTTCCCCCAACTTGCTGATCTCATCGAGATAAGCACTATACAACTTTCTCATTTCATTGAGATACACGCATTGGCAGAATATCAGTCAAATTACATTCACTACTCGAAGGTATTCAGACAAACTTTGGAATATATTGAGGATTTCTTCCAACTTGCTGAAGTCATCGAGATAAGAACTTTACCATTATCTCATTTCATTGAGCTACATACACTGGCAAAATATCACACAAATGGCATTCACTGCTCCAAGGTATTGCGAGAAACTTTGTAACCTATTGTGGATTGCTTCCAATTTGCTGAACTGAATGAGATAAACACTTGACCACTTTCTCATTTCATTGTGATACACACATTAGCAGAATATCAAGCAAATGGCATTCATTACTCGCAGGCAGTCAGTGAATCTTTGGAACCTATTGGGGATTTCTTTCAACTTGCTGAACTCATTGAGATAAGGACTTTACCACTATCTCATTGCATTGAGATAAACACATCGGCAGAATTTCAGTCAAATTGCATTCACTGCTCGAAGGAATTCAGAGAAACCTTGGAACCTATTGTGGATTTCCCCCAACTTGCTGATCCCATCGAGATAAGCACTATACAACTTTCTCATTTCATTGAGATACACGCATTGGCAGAATATCAGTCAAATTACATTCACTACTCGAAGGTATTCAGAGAAACTTTGGAATATATTGCGGATTTCTTCCAACTTGCTGAAGTCATCGAGATAAAAACTTTACCGTTATCTCATTTCATTGAGCTATACACACTGGCAAAATATCAGCCAAATGGCATTCATTGCTCCAAGGTATTGCGAGAAACTTTGGAACCTATTGTGGATTTCTTCCAATTTGCTGAACTGAATGAGATAAACACTTGACCACTTTCTCATTTCATTGTGATACACACATTAGCAGAATATCAGGCAAATGGCATTCACTACTCGCAGGCAGTCAGTGAATCTTTGGAACCTATTGGGGATTTCTTTCAACTTGCTGAACTCATTGAGATAAGGACTTTACCACTATCTCATTGCATTGAGATAAACACATTGGCAGAATTTCAGTCAAATTGCATTCACTACTCGAAGGAATTCAGAGAAACCTTGGAACCTACTGTGGATTTCCCCCAACTTGAAGCTCACGTCGAGATAAGCACTATACAACTTTCTCATTTCATTGAGATACACACACTGGCAGAATATCAGACAAATGGCATTCACTGCTCGAAGGTATTCAGAGTAACTTTGGAACCGATTGTGGATTTCTTGCAACTTGCTGAACTCATGGAGACAAGGACTTTACCACTTTCTCATTTCATTGGGATACACGCATAGACAGAATAACAGCCAATGGCATTCAGTGCTCGACTGTATTCAGAGAAACTTTGGAACCGATTGTGGATTTCTTGCAACTTGCTGAACTCGTGGAGACAAAGACTTTACCACTTTCTCATTTCATTGAGATACACGCATTGGCAGAGTATCAACCAAAGTTCATTCACTGCTCCAAGGCATTCAGTGAATCTTTGGAACCTATTGGGGATATCTTACAACTTGCTGAACTCATTGAGATAAGGACTTTACCACTTTCTCAATTCATTGAGATAAACACATTGGCAGAATTTCATCCAAATTGCTCGAAGGAATTCAGAGAAACCTTAGAACCTATTGTGGATTTCCCCCAACTTGCTGAACTCATCGAGATAAGCACTATACAACTTTCTCATTTCATTGAGATACACGCATTGGCAGAATATCAGCCAAATTGCATTCACTACTCGAAGGTATTCAGAGAAACTTTGGAACCTATTGCGGATTTCTTCCAACTTGCTGAAGTCATCGAGATAAGCACTATATAACTTTCTCATTTCATTGAGATACACGCATTGGCAGAATATCAGTCAAATTGCATTCACTACTCGAAGGTATTGCGAGAAACTTTGGAACCTATTGTGGATTTCATCCAATTTGCTGAACTGAATGAGATAAACACTTGACCACTTTCTCATTTCATTGTGATACACACATTAGCAGAATATCAGGCAAATGGCATTCATTACTCGCAGGCAGTCAGTGAATCTTTGGAACCTATTGGGGATTTCTTTCAACTTGCTGAACCCATTGAGATAAGAACTTTACCACTATCTCATTGCATTGAGATAAACACATTGGCAGAATTTCAGTCAAATTGCATTCACTACTCGAAGGAATTCAGAGAAACCTTGGAACCTATTATGGATTTCCCCCAACTTGAAGATCACATCGAGATAAAGCACTATACAACTTTCTCATTTCATTGAGATACACGCATTGGCAGAATATTAGTCAAATTACATTCACTACACGAAGGTATTCAGACAAACTTTGGAATATATTGAGGATTTCTTCCAACTTGCTGAAGTCATCGAGATAAGAACTTTACCATTATCTCATTTCATTGAGCTACACACACTGGCAAAATATCACACAAATGGCATTCACTGCTCCAAGGTATTGCGAGAAACTTTGGAACCTATTGTGGATTTCTTCCAATTTGCTGAACTGAATGAGATAAACACTTGACCACTTTCTCATTTCATTGTGATACACACATTACCAGAATATCAAGCAAATGGCATTCATTACTCGCAGGCAGTCAGTGTGTCTTTGGAACCTATTGGGGATTTCTTTCAACTTGCTGAACTCATTGAGATAAGGACTTTACCACTATCTCATTGCATTGAGATAAACACATTGGCAGAATTTCAGTGAAATTGCATTCACTCCTCGAAGGAATTCAGAGGAACCTTGGAAGCTATTGTGGATTTCCCCCAACTTGCTGATCCCATCGAGATAAGCACTATACAACTTTCTCATTTCATTGAGATACACGCATTGGCAGAATGTCAGTCAAATTACATTCACTACTCGAAGGTATTCAGAGAAACTTTGGAATATATTGCGGATTTCTTCCAACTTGCTGAAGTCATCGAGATAAGAACTTTACCATTAACTCATTTCATTGAGCTACACACACTGGCAGAATATCAGACAAATGGCATTCACTGCTCGACTGTATTCAGAGAAACTTTGGAACCGATTGTGGATTTCTTGCAACTTGCTGAACTCGTGGAGACAAAGACTTTACCACTTTCTCATTTCATTGAGATACACGCATTGGCAGAGTATCAACCAAAGTTCATTCACTGCTCCAAGGCATTCAGTGAATCTTTGGAACCTGTTGGGGATATCTTACAACTTGCTGAACTCATTGAGATAAGGACTTTACCACTTTCTCAATTCATTGAGATAAACACATTGGCAGAATTTCATCCAAATTGCTCGAAGGAATTCAGAGAAACCTTAGAACCTATTGTGGATTTCCCCCAACTTGCTGAACTCATCGAGATAAGCACTATACAACTTTCTCATTCCATTGAGATACACGCATTGGCAGAATATCAGCCAAATTGCATTCACTACACGAAGGTATTCAGAGAAACTTTGGAACCTATTGTGGATTTCCCCCAACTTGCTGATCTCATCGAGATAAGCACTATACAACTTTCTCATTTCATTGAGATACACGCATTGGCAGAATATCAGCCAAATTACATTCACTACTCGAAGGTATTCAGACAAACTTTGGAATATATTGAGGATTTCTTCCAACTTGCTGAAGTCATCGAGATAAGAACTTTACCATTATCTCATTTCATTGAGCTACATACACTGGCAAAATATCACACAAATGGCATTCACTGCTCCAAGGTATTGCGAGAAACTTTGTAACCTATTGTGGATTGCTTCCAATTTGCTGAACTGAATGAGATAAACACTTGACCACTTTCTCATTTCATTGTGATACACACATTAGCAGAATATCAAGCAAATGGCATTCATTACTCGCAGGCAGTCAGTGAATCTTTGGAACCTATTGGGGATTTCTTTCAACTTGCTGAACTCATTGAGATAAGGACTTTACCACTATCTCACTGCATTGAGATAAACACATCGGCAGAATTTCAGTCAAATTGCATTCACTGCTCGAAGGAATTCAGAGAAACCTTGGAACCTATTGTGGATTTCCCCCAACTTGCTGATCCCATCGAGATAAGCACTATACAACTTTCTCATTTCATTGAGATACACGCATTGGCAGAATATCAGTCAAATTACATTCACTACTCGAAGGTATTCAGAGAAACTTTGGAATATATTGCGGATTTCTTCCAACTTGCTGAAGTCATCGAGATAAAAACTTTACCATTATCTCATTTCATTGAGCTATACACACTGGCAAAATATCAGCCAAATGGCATTCATTGCTCCAAGGTATTGCGAGAAACTTTGGAACCTATTGTGGATTTCTTCCAATTTGCTGAACTGAATGAGATAAACACTTGACCACTTTCTCATTTCATTGTGATACACACATTAGCAGAATATCAGGCAAATGGCATTCACTACTCGCAGGCAGTCAGTGAATCTTTGGAACCTATTGGGGATTTCTTTCAACTTGCTGAACTCATTGAGATAAGGACTTTACCACTTTCTCATTTCATTGAGATACACACACTGGAAGAATATCAGAGAAATGGCATTCACTGCTCGAAGGTATTCAGAGAAACCTTGGAACCTATTGTGGATTTCCCCCAACTTGCTGATCTCAACGAGATAAGCACTATACAACTTTCTCATTTCATTGAGATACACACTCATAGACAGAATAACAGCCAATGGCATTCACTGCTCGACTGTATTCAGAGAAACTTTGGAACCGATTGTGGATTTCTTGCAACTTGCTGAACTCGTGGAGACAAATACTTTACCACTTTCTCATTTCATTGAGATACACGCATTGGCAGAGTAACAACCAAAGTTCATTCACTGCTCCAAGGCATTCAGTGAATCTTTGGAACCTATTGGGGATATCTCACAACTTGCTGAACTCATTGAGATAAGGTCTTTACCACTTTCTCAATTCATTGAGATAAACACATTGGCAGAATTTCAGTCAAATTGCATTCACTACTCGAAGGAATTCAGAGAAACCTTGGAACCTACTGTGGATTTCCCCCAACTTGAAGCTCACATCGAGATAAGCACTATACAACTTTCTCATTTCATTGAGATACACACACTGGCAGAATATCAGACAAATGGCATTCACTGCTCGAAGGTATTCAGAGTAACTTTGGAACCGATTGTGGATTTCTTGCAACTTGCTGAACTCATGGAGACAAGGACTTTACCACTTTCTCATTTCATTGGGATGCACGCATAGACAGAATAACAGCCAATGGCATTCAGTGCTCGACTGTATTCAGAGAAACTTTGGAACCGATTGTGGATTTCTTGCAACTTGCTGAACTCGTGGAGACAAAGACTTTACCACTTTCTCATTTCATTGAGATACACGCATTGGCAGAGTATCAACCAAAGTTCATTCACTGCTCCAAGGCATTCAGTGAATCTTTGGAACCTGTTGGGGATATCTTACAACTTGCTGAACTCATTGAGATAAGGACTTTACCACTTTCTCAATTCATTGAGATAAACACATTGGCAGAATTTCATCCAAATTGCTCGAAGGAATTCAGAGAAACCTTAGAACCTATTGTGGATTTCCCCCAACTTGCTGAACTCATCGAGATAAGCACTATACAACTTTCTCATTTCATTGAGATAAACACATTGGCAGAATTTCAGTGAAATTGCATTCACTGCTCGAAGGAATTCAGAGAAACCTTGGAACCTATTGTGGATTTCCCCCAACTTGCTGATCCCATCGAGATAAGCACTATACAACTTTCTCATTTCATTGAGATACACGCATTGGCAGAATGTCAGTCAAATTACATTCACTACTCGAAGGTATTCAGAGAAACTTTGGAATATATTGCGGATTTCTTCCAACTTGCTGAAGTCATCGAGATAAGAACTTTACCATTAACTCATTTCATTTAGCTACACACACTGGCAGAATATCAGACAAATGGCATTCAGTGCTCGAAGGTATTCAGAGTAACTTTGGAACCGATTGTGGATTTCTTGCAACTTGCTGAACTCATGGAGACAAGGACTTTACCACTTTCTCATTTCATTGTGATACATGCATAGACAGAATAACAGCCAATGGCATTCACTGCTCGACTGTATTCAGAGAAACTTTGGAACCGATTGTGGATTTCTTGCAACTTGCTGAACTCGTGGAGACAAAGACTTTACCACTTTCTCATTTCATTGAGATACACGCATTGGCAGAGTATCAACCAAAGTTCATTCACTGCTCCAAGGCATTCAGTGAATCTTTGGAACCTGTTGGGGATATCTTACAACTTGCTGAACTCATTGAGATAAGGACTTTACCACTTTCTCAATTCATTGAGATAAACACATTGGCAGAATTTCATCCAAATTGCTCGAAGGAATTCAGAGAAACCTTAGAACCTATTGTGGATTTCCCCCAACTTGCTGAACTCATCGAGATAAGCACTATACAACTTTCTCATTTCATTGAGATACACGCATTGGCAGAATATCAGCCAAATTGCATTCACTACACGAAGGTATTCAGAGAAACTTTGGAACCTATTGTGGATTTCCCCCAACTTGCTGATCTCATCGAGATAAGCACTATACAACTTTCTCATTTCATTGAGATACACGCATTGGCAGAATATCAGCCAAATTACATTCACTACTCGAAGGTATTCAGACAAACTTTGGAATATATTGAGGATTTCTTCCAACTTGCTGAAGTCATCGAGATAAGAACTTTACCATTATCTCATTTCATTGAGCTACATACACTGGCAAAATATCACACAAATGGCATTCACTGCTCCAAGGTATTGCGAGAAACTTTGTAACCTATTGTGGATTGCTTCCAATTTGCTGAACTGAATGAGATAAACACTTGACCACTTTCTCATTTCATTGTGATACACACAGTAGCAGAATATCAAGCAAATGGCATTCATTACTCGCAGGCAGTCAGTGAATCTTTGGAACCTATTGGGGATTTCTTTCAACTTGCTGAACTCATTGAGATAAGGACTTTACCACTATCTCATTGCATTGAGATAAACACATCGGCAGAATTTCAGTCAAATTGCATTCACTGCTCGAAGGAATTCAGAGAAACCTTGGAACCTATTGTGGATTTCCCCCAACTTGCTGATCCCATCGAGATAAGCACTATACAACTTTCTCATTTCATTGAGATACACGCATTGGCAGAATATCAGTCAAATTACATTCACTACTCGAAGGTATTCAGAGAAACTTTGGAATATATTGCGGATTTCTTCCAACTTGCTGAAGTCATCGAGATAAAAACTTTACCATTATCTCATTTCATTGAGCTATACACACTGGCAAAATATCAGCCAAATGGCATTCATTGCTCCAAGGTATTGCGAGAAACTTTGGAACCTATTGTGGATTTCTTCCAATTTGCTGAACTGAATGAGATAAACACTTGACCACTTTCTCATTTCATTGTGATACACACATTAGCAGAATATCAGGCAAATGGCATTCACTACTCGCAGGCAGTCAGTGAATCTTTGGAACCTATTGGGGATTTCTTTCAACTTGCTGAACTCATTGAGATAAGGACTTTACCACTATCTCATTGCATTGAGATAAACACATTGGCAGAATTTCAGTCAAATTGCATTCACTACTCGAAGGAATTCAGAGAAACCTTGGAACCTACTGTGGATTTCCCCCAACTTGAAGCTCACATCGAGATAAGCACTATACAACTTTCTCATTTCATTGAGATACACACACTGGCAGAATATCAGACAAATGGCATTCACTGCTCGAAGGTATTCAGAGTAACTTTGGAACCGATTGTGGATTTCTTGCAACTTGCTTAACTCATGGAGACAAGGACTTTACCACTTTCTCATTTCATTGGGATACACGCATAGACAGAATAACAGCCAATGGCATTCAGTGCTCGACTGTATTCAGAGAAACTTTGGAACCGATTGTGGATTTCTTGCAACTTGCTGAACTCGTGGAGACAAAGACTTTACCACTTTCTCATTTCATTGAGATACACGCATTGGCAGAGTATCAACCAAAGTTCATTCACTGCTCCAAGGCATTCAGTGAATCTTTGGAACCTATTGGGGATATCTTACAACTTGCTGAACTCATTGAGATAAGGACTTTACCACTTTCTCAATTCATTGAGATAAACACATTGGCAGAATTTCATCCAAATTGCTCGAAGGAATTCAGAGAAACCTTAGAACCTATTGTGGATTTCCCCCAACTTGCTGATCTCATCGAGATAAGCACTATACAACTTTCTCATTTCATTGAGATACACGCATTGGCAGAATATCAGCCAAATTACATTCACTACTCGAAGGTATTCAGACAAACTTTGGAATATATTGAGGATTTCTTCCAACTTGCTGAAGTCATCGAGATAAAAACTTTACCATTATCTCATTTCATTGAGCTATACACACTGGCAAAATATCAGCCAAATGGCATTCATTGCTCCAAGGTATTGCGAGAAACTTTGGAACCTATTGTGGATTTCTTCCAATTTGCTGAACTGAATGAGATAAACACTTGACCACTTTCTCATTTCATTGTGATACACACATTAGCAGAATATCAGGCAAATGGCATTCACTACTCGCAGGCAGTCAGTGAATCTTTGGAACCTATTGGGGATTTCTTTCAACTTGCTGAACTCATTGAGATAAGGACTTTACCACTATCTCATTGCATTGAGATAAACACATTGGCAGAATTTCAGTCAAATTGCATTCACTACTCGAAGGAATTCAGAGAAACCTTGGAACCTACTGTGGATTTCCCCCAACTTGAAGCTCACATCGAGATAAGCACTATACAACTTTCTCATTTCATTGAGATACACACACTGGCAGAATATCAGACAAATGGCATTCACTGCTCGAAGGTATTCAGAGTAACTTTGGAACCGATTGTGGATTTCTTGCAACTTGCTGAACTCATGGAGACAAGGACTTTACCACTTTCTCATTTCATTGGGATACACGCATAGACAGAATAACAGCCAATGGCATTCAGTGCTCGACTGTATTCAGTGAAACTTTGGAACCGATTGTGGATTTCTTGCAACTTGCTGAACTCGTGGAGACAAATACTTTACCACTTTCTCATTTCATTGAGATACACGCATTGGCAGAGTATCAACCAAAGTTCATTCACTGCTCCAAGGCATTCAGTGAATCTTTGGAACCTTTGGGGATATCTTACAACTTGCTGAACTCATTGAGATAAGGACTTTACCACTTTCTCAATTCATTGAGATAAACACATTGGCAGAATTTCATCCAAATTGCTCGAAGGAATTCAGAGAAACCTTAGAACCTATTGTGGATTTCCCCCAACTTGCTGAACTCATCGAGATAAGCACTGTACAATTTTCTCATTTCATTGAGATACACGCATTGGCAGAATATCAGCCAAATTGCATTCACTACTCGAAGGTATTCAGAGAAACCTTGGAACCTACTGCGGATTTCTTCCAACTTGCTGATGTCATCGAGATAAGCACTATATAACTTTCTCATTTCATTGAGATACACGCATTGGCAGAATATCAGTCAAATTGCATTCACTACTCGAAGGTATTGCGAGAAACTTTGGAACCTATTGTGGATTTCATCCAATTTGCTGAACTGAATGAGATAAACACTTGACCACTTTCTCATTTCATTGTGATACACACATTAGCAGAATATCAGGCAAATGGCATTCATTACTCGCAGGCAGTCAGTGAATCTTTGGAACCTATTGGGGATTTCTTTCAACTTGCTGAACCCATTGAGATAAGAACTTTACCACTATCTCATTGCATTGAGATAAACACACTGGCAGAATTTCAGTCAAATTGCATTCACTACTCGAAGGAATTCAGAGAAACCTTGGAACCTATTATGGATTTCCCCCAACTTGAAGATCACATCGAGATAAAGCACTATACAACTTTCTCATTTCATTGAGATACACGCGTTGGCAGAATATTAGTCAAATTACATTCACTACTCGAAGGTATTCAGACAAACTTTGGAATATATTGAGGATTTCTTCCAACTTGCTGAAGTCATCGAGATAAGAACTTTACCATTATCTCATTTCATTGAGCTACACACACTGGCAAAATATCACACAAATGGCATTCACTGCTCCAAGGTATTGCGAGAAACTTTGGAACCTATTGTGGATTTCTTCCAATTTGCTGAACTGAATGAGATAAACACTTGACCACTTTCTCATTTCATTGTGATACACACATTACCAGAATATCAAGCAAATGGCATTCATTACTCGCAGGCAGTCAGTGTGTCTTTGGAACCTATTGGGGATTTCTTTCAACTTGCTGAACTCATTGAGATAAGGACTTTACCACTATCTCATTGCATTGAGATAAACACATTGGCAGAATTTCAGTCAAATTGCATTCACTCCTCGAAGGAATTCAGAGGAACCTTGGAACCTATTGTGGATTTCCCCCAACTTGCTGATCCCATCGAGATAAGCACTATAGAACTTTCTCATTTCATTGAGATACACGCATTGGCAGAATGTCAGTCAAATTACATTCACTACTCGAAGGTATTCAGAGAAACTTTGGAATATATTGCGGATTTCTTCCAACTTGCTGAAGTCATCGAGATAAGAACTTTACCATTAACTCATTTCATTGAGCTACACACACTGGCAGAATATCAGACAAATGGCATTCACTGCTCGAAGGTATTCAGAGTAACTTTGGAACCGATTGTGGATTTCTTGCAACTTGCTGAACTCATGGAGACAAGGACTTTACCACTTTCTCATTTCATTGTGATACACGCATAGACAGAATAACAGCCAATGGCATTCACTGCTCGACTGTATTCAGAGAAACTTTGGAACCGATTGTGGATTTCTTGCAACTTGCTGAACTCGTGGAGACAAAGACTTTACCACTTTCTCATTTCATTGAGATACACGCATTGGCAGAGTATCAACCAAAGTTCATTCACTGCTCCAAGGCATTCAGTGAATCTTTGGAACCTGTTGGGGATATCTTACAACTTGCTGAACTCATTGAGATAAGGACTTTACCACTTTCTCAATTCATTGAGATAAACACATTGGCAGAATTTCAGTCAAATTGCATTCACTACTCGAAGGAATTCAGAGAAACCTTAGAACCTATTGTGGATTTCCCCCAACTTGAAGCTCACGTCGAGATAAGCACTATACAACTTTCTCATTTCATTGAGATACACACACTGGCAGAATATCAGACAAATGGCATTCACTGCTCGAAGGTATTCAGAGTAACTTTGGAACCGATTGTGGATTTCTTGCAACTTGCTTAACTCATGGAGACAAGGACTTTACCACTTTCTCATTTCATTGGGATACACGCATAGACAGAAGAACAGCCAATGGCATTCACTGCTCGACTGTATTCAGAGAAACTTTCGAACCGATTGTGGATTTCTTCCAACTTGCTGAACTCGTGGAGACAAATACTTTACCACTTTCTCATTTCATTGAGATACACGCATTGGCAGAGTATCAACCAAAGTTCATTCACTGCTCCAAGGCATTCAGTGAATCTTTGGAACCTATTGGGGATATCTCACAACTTGCTGAACTCATTGAGATAAGGACTTTACCACTTTCTCAATTCATTGAGATAAACACATTGGCAGAATTTCATCCAAATTGCTCGAAGGAATTCAGAGAAACCTTAGAACCTATTGTGGATTTCCCCCAACTTGCTGAACTCATCGAGATAAGCACTATACAACTTTCTCATTTCATTGAGATACACGCATTGGCAGAATATCAGCCAAATTGCATTCACTACTCGAAGGTATTCAGAGAAACTTTGGAACCTATTGCGGATTTCTTCCAACTTACTGAAGTCATCGAGATAAGCACTATATAACTTTCTCATTTCATTGAGATACACGCATTGGCAGAATATCAGTCAAATTGCATTCACTACTCGAAGGTATTGCGAGAAACTTTGGAACCTATTGTGGATTTCATCCAATTTGCTGAACTGAATGAGATAAACACTTGACCACTTTCTCATTTCATTGTGATACACACATTAGCAGAATATCAGGCAAATGGCATTCATTACTCGCAGGCAGTCAGTGAATCTTTGGAACCTATTGGGGATTTCTTTCAACTTGCTGAACCCATTGAGATAAGAACTTTACCACTATCTCATTGCATTGAGATAAACACATTGGCAGAATTTCAGTCAAATTGCATTCACTACTCGAAGGAATTCAGAGAAACCTTGGAACCTATTATGGATTTCCCCCAACTTGAAGATCACATCGAGATAAAGCACTATACAACTTTCTCATTTCATTGAGATACACGCATTGGCAGAATATTAGTCAAATTACATTCACTACTCGAAGGTATTCAGACAAACTTTGGAATATATTGAGGATTTCTTCCAACTTGCTGAAGTCATCGAGATAAGCACTTTACCATTATCTCATTTCATTGAGCTACACACACTGGCAAAATATCACACAAATGGCATTCACTGCTCCAAGGTATTGCGAGAAACTTTGGAACCTATTGTGGATTTCTTCCAATTTGCTGAACTGAATGAGATAAACACTTGACCACTTTCTCATTTCATTGTGATACACACATTACCAGAATATCAAGCAAATGGCATTCATTACTCGCAGGCAGTCAGTGTGTCTTTGGAACCTATTGGGGGTTTCTTTCAACTTGCTGAACTCATTGAGATAAGGACTTTACCACTATCTCATTGCATTGAGATAAACACATTGGCAGAATTTCAGTGAAATTGCATTCACTCCTCGAAGGAATTCAGAGGAACCTTGGAACCTATTGTGGATTTCCCCCAACTTGCTGATCCCATCGAGATAAGCACTATACAACTTTCTCATTTCATTGAGATACACGCATTGGCAGAATGTCAGTCAAATTACATTCACTACTCGAAGGTATTCAGAGAAACTTTGGAATATATTGCGGATTTCTTCCAACTTGCTGAAGTCATCGAGATAAAAACTTTACCATTATCTCATTTCATTGAGCTATACACACTGGCAAAATATCAGCCAAATGGCATTCATTGCTCCAAGGTATTGCGAGAAACTTTGGAACCTATTGTGGATTTCTTCCAATTTGCTGAACTGAATGAGATAAACACTTGACCACTTTCTCATTTCATTGTGATACACACATTAGCAGAATATCAGGCAAATGGCATTCACTACTCGCAGGCAGTCAGTGAATCTTTGGAACCTATTGGGGATTTCTTTCAACTTGCTGAACTCATTGAGATAAGGACTTTACCACTATCTCATTGCATTGAGATAAACACATTGGCAGAATTTCAGTCAAATTGCATTCACTACTCGAAGGAATTCAGAGAAACCTTGGAACCTACTGTGGATTTCCCCCAACTTGAAGCTCACATCGAGATAAGCACTATACAACTTTCTCATTTCATTGAGATACACACACTGGCAGAATATCAGACAAATGGCATTCACTGCTCGAAGGTATTCAGAGTAACTTTGGAACCGATTGTGGATTTCTTGCAACTTGCTTAACTCATGGAGACAAGGACTTTACCACTTTCTCATTTCATTGGGATACACGCATAGACAGAATAACAGCCAATGGCATTCAGTGCTCGACTGTATTCAGAGAAACTTTGGAACCGATTGTGGATTTCTTGCAACTTGCTGAACTCGTGGAGACAAAGACTTTACCACTTTCTCATTTCATTGAGATACACGCATTGGCAGAGTATCAACCAAAGTTCATTCACTGCTCCAAGGCATTCAGTGAATCTTTGGAACCTATTGGGGATATCTTACAACTTGCTGAACTCATTGAGATAAGGACTTTACCACTTTCTCAATTCATTGAGATAAACACATTGGCAGAATTTCATCCAAATTGCTCGAAGGAATTCAGAGAAACCTTAGAACCTATTGTGGATTTCCCCCAACTTGCTGATCTCATCGAGATAAGCACTATACAACTTTCTCATTTCATTGAGATACACGCATTGGCAGAATATCAGCCAAATTACATTCACTACTCGAAGGTATTCAGACAAACTTTGGAATATATTGAGGATTTCTTCCAACTTGCTGAAGTCATCGAGATAAAAACTTTACCATTATCTCATTTCATTGAGCTATACACACTGGCAAAATATCAGCCAAATGGCATTCATTGCTCCAAGGTATTGCGAGAAACTTTGGAACCTATTGTGGATTTCTTCCAATTTGCTGAACTGAATGAGATAAACACTTGACCACTTTCTCATTTCATTGTGATACACACATTAGCAGAATATCAGGCAAATGGCATTCACTACTCGCAGGCAGTCAGTGAATCTTTGGAACCTATTGGGGATTTCTTTCAACTTGCTGAACTCATTGAGATAAGGACTTTACCACTATCTCATTGCATTGAGATAAACACATTGGCAGAATTTCAGTCAAATTGCATTCACTACTCGAAGGAATTCAGAGAAACCTTGGAACCTACTGTGGATTTCCCCCAACTTGAAGCTCACATCGAGATAAGCACTATACAACTTTCTCATTTCATTGAGATACACACACTGGCAGAATATCAGACAAATGGCATTCACTGCTCGAAGGTATTCAGAGTAACTTTGGAACCGATTGTGGATTTCTTGCAACTTGCTGAACTCATGGAGACAAGGACTTTACCACTTTCTCATTTCATTGGGATACACGCATAGACAGAATAACAGCCAATGGCATTCAGTGCTCGACTGTATTCAGTGAAACTTTGGAACCGATTGTGGATTTCTTGCAACTTGCTGAACTCGTGGAGACAAATACTTTACCACTTTCTCATTTCATTGAGATACACGCATTGGCAGAGTATCAACCAAAGTTCATTCACTGCTCCAAGGCATTCAGTGAATCTTTGGAACCTTTGGGGATATCTTACAACTTGCTGAACTCATTGAGATAAGGACTTTACCACTTTCTCAATTCATTGAGATAAACACATTGGCAGAATTTCATCCAAATTGCTCGAAGGAATTCAGAGAAACCTTAGAACCTATTGTGGATTTCCCCCAACTTGCTGAACTCATCGAGATAAGCACTGTACAATTTTCTCATTTCATTGAGATACACGCATTGGCAGAATATCAGCCAAATTGCATTCACTACTCGAAGGTATTCAGAGAAACCTTGGAACCTACTGCGGATTTCTTCCAACTTGCTGATGTCATCGAGATAAGCACTATATAACTTTCTCATTTCATTGAGATACACGCATTGGCAGAATATCAGTCAAATTGCATTCACTACTCGAAGGTATTGCGAGAAACTTTGGAACCTATTGTGGATTTCATCCAATTTGCTGAACTGAATGAGATAAACACTTGACCACTTTCTCATTTCATTGTGATACACACATTAGCAGAATATCAGGCAAATGGCATTCATTACTCGCAGGCAGTCAGTGAATCTTTGGAACCTATTGGGGATTTCTTTCAACTTGCTGAACCCATTGAGATAAGAACTTTACCACTATCTCATTGCATTGAGATAAACACACTGGCAGAATTTCAGTCAAATTGCATTCACTACTCGAAGGAATTCAGAGAAACCTTGGAACCTATTATGGATTTCCCCCAACTTGAAGATCACATCGAGATAAAGCACTATACAACTTTCTCATTTCATTGAGATACACGCGTTGGCAGAATATTAGTCAAATTACATTCACTACTCGAAGGTATTCAGACAAACTTTGGAATATATTGAGGATTTCTTCCAACTTGCTGAAGTCATCGAGATAAGAACTTTACCATTATCTCATTTCATTGAGCTACACACACTGGCAAAATATCACACAAATGGCATTCACTGCTCCAAGGTATTGCGAGAAACTTTGGAACCTATTGTGGATTTCTTCCAATTTGCTGAACTGAATGAGATAAACACTTGACCACTTTCTCATTTCATTGTGATACACACATTACCAGAATATCAAGCAAATGGCATTCATTACTCGCAGGCAGTCAGTGTGTCTTTGGAACCTATTGGGGATTTCTTTCAACTTGCTGAACTCATTGAGATAAGGACTTTACCACTATCTCATTGCATTGAGATAAACACATTGGCAGAATTTCAGTCAAATTGCATTCACTCCTCGAAGGAATTCAGAGGAACCTTGGAACCTATTGTGGATTTCCCCCAACTTGCTGATCCCATCGAGATAAGCACTATACAACTTTCTCATTTCATTGAGATACACGCATTGGCAGAATGTCAGTCAAATTACATTCACTACTCGAAGGTATTCAGAGAAACTTTGGAATATATTGCGGATTTCTTCCAACTTGCTGAAGTCATCGAGATAAGAACTTTACCATTAACTCATTTCATTGAGCTACACACACTGGCAGAATATCAGACAAATGGCATTCACTGCTCGAAGGTATTCAGAGTAACTTTGGAACCGATTGTGGATTTCTTGCAACTTGCTGAACTCATGGAGACAAGGACTTTACCACTTTCTCATTTCATTGTGATACACGCATAGACAGAATAACAGCCAATGGCATTCACTGCTCGACTGTATTCAGAGAAACTTTGGAACCGATTGTGGATTTCTTGCAACTTGCTGAACTCGTGGAGACAAAGACTTTACCACTTTCTCATTTCATTGAGATACACGCATTGGCAGAGTATCAACCAAAGTTCATTCACTGCTCCAAGGCATTCAGTGAATCTTTGGAACCTGTTGGGGATATCTTACAACTTGCTGAACTCATTGAGATAAGGACTTTACCACTTTCTCAATTCATTGAGATAAACACATTGGCAGAATTTCAGTCAAATTGCATTCACTACTCGAAGGAATTCAGAGAAACCTTAGAACCTATTGTGGATTTCCCCCAACTTGAAGCTCACGTCGAGATAAGCACTATACAACTTTCTCATTTCATTGAGATACACACACTGGCAGAATATCAGACAAATGGCATTCACTGCTCGAAGGTATTCAGAGTAACTTTGGAACCGATTGTGGATTTCTTGCAACTTGCTTAACTCATGGAGACAAGGACTTTACCACTTTCTCATTTCATTGGGATACACGCATAGACAGAAGAACAGCCAATGGCATTCACTGCTCGACTGTATTCAGAGAAACTTTCGAACCGATTGTGGATTTCTTCCAACTGGCTGAACTCGTGGAGACAAATACTTTACCACTTTCTCATTTCATTGAGATACACGCATTGGCAGAGTATCAACCAAAGTTCATTCACTGCTCCAAGGCATTCAGTGAATCTTTGGAACCTATTGGGGATATCTCACAACTTGCTGAACTCATTGAGATAAGGACTTTACCACTTTCTCAATTCATTGAGATAAACACATTGGCAGAATTTCATCCAAATTGCTCGAAGGAATTCAGAGAAACCTTAGAACCTATTGTGGATTTCCCCCAACTTGCTGAACTCATCGAGATAAGCACTATACAACTTTCTCATTTCATTGAGATACACGCATTGGCAGAATATCAGCCAAATTGCATTCACTACTCGAAGGTATTCAGAGAAACTTTGGAACCTATTGCGGATTTCTTCCAACTTGCTGAAGTCATCGAGATAAGCACTATATAACTTTCTCATTTCATTGAGATACACGCATTGGCAGAATATCAGTCAAATTGCATTCACTACTCGAAGGTATTGCGAGAAACTTTGGAACCTATTGTGGATTTCATCCAATTTGCTGAACTGAATGAGATAAACACTTGACCACTTTCTCATTTCATTGTGATACACACATTAGCAGAATATCAGGCAAATGGCATTCATTACTCGCAGGCAGTCAGTGAATCTTTGGAACCTATTGGGGATTTCTTTCAACTTGCTGAACCCATTGAGATAAGAACTTTACCACTATCTCATTGCATTGAGATAAACACATTGGCAGAATTTCAGTCAAATTGCATTCACTACTCGAAGGAATTCAGAGAAACCTTGGAACCTATTATGGATTTCCCCCAACTTGAAGATCACATCGAGATAAAGCACTATACAACTTTCTCATTTCATTGAGATACACGCATTGGCAGAATATTAGTCAAATTACATTCACTACTCGAAGGTATTCAGACAAACTTTGGAATATATTGAGGATTTCTTCCAACTTGCTGAAGTCATCGAGATAAGCACTTTACCATTATCTCATTTCATTGAGCTACACACACTGGCAAAATATCACACAAATGGCATTCACTGCTCCAAGGTATTGCGAGAAACTTTGGAACCTATTGTGGATTTCTTCCAATTTGCTGAACTGAATGAGATAAACACTTGACCACTTTCTCATTTCATTGTGATACACACATTACCAGAATATCAAGCAAATGGCATTCATTACTCGCAGGCAGTCAGTGTGTCTTTGGAACCTATTGGGGGTTTCTTTCAACTTGCTGAACTCATTGAGATAAGGACTTTACCACTATCTCATTGCATTGAGATAAACACATTGGCAGAATTTCAGTGAAATTGCATTCACTCCTCGAAGGAATTCAGAGGAACCTTGGAACCTATTGTGGATTTCCCCCAACTTGCTGATCCCATCGAGATAAGCACTATACAACTTTCTCATTTCATTGAGATACACGCATTGGCAGAATGTCAGTCAAATTACATTCACTACTCGAAGGTATTCAGAGAAACTTTGGAATATATTGCGGATTTCTTCCAACTTGCTGAAGTCATCGAGATAAGAACTTTACCATTAACTCATTTCATTGAGCTACACACACTGGCAGAATATCAGACAAATGGCATTCACTGCTCGAAGGTATTCAGAGTAACTTTGGAACCGATTGTGGATTTCTTGCAACTTGCTGAACTCATGGAGACAAGGACTTTACCACTTTCTCATTTCATTGTGATACACGCATAGACAGAATAACAGCCAATGGCATTCACTGCTCGACTGTATTCAGAGAAACTTTGGAACCGATTGTGGATTTCTTGCAACTTGCTGAACTCGTGGAGACAAAGACTTTACCACTTTCTCATTTCATTGAGATACACGCATTGGCAGAGTATCAACCAAAGTTCATTCACTGCTCCAAGGCATTCAGTGAATCTTTGGAACCTGTTGGGGATATCTTACAACTTGCTGAACTCATTGAGATAAGGACTTTACCACTTTCTCAATTCATTGAGATAAACACATTGGCAGAATTTCATCCAAATTGCTCGAAGGAATTCAGAGAAACCTTAGAACCTATTGTGGATTTCCCCCAACTTGCTGAACTCATCGAGATAAGCACTATACAACTTTCTCATTTCATTGAGATACACGCATTGGCAGAATATCAGCCAAATTGCATTCACTACACGAAGGTATTCAGAGAAACTTTGGAACCTATTGTGGATTTCCCCCAACTTGCTGATCTCATCGAGATAAGCACTATACAACTTTCTCATTTCATTGAGATACACGCATTGGCAGAATATCAGCCAAATTACATTCACTACTCGAAGGTATTCAGACAAACTTTGGAATATATTGAGGATTTCTTCCAACTTGCTGAAGTCATCGAGATAAGAACTTTACCATTATCTCATTTCATTGAGCTACATACACTGGCAAAATATCACACAAATGGCATTCACTGCTCCAAGGTATTGCGAGAAACTTTGTAACCTATTGTGGATTGCTTCCAATTTGCTGAACTGAATGAGATAAACACTTGACCACTTTCTCATTTCATTGTGATACACACATTAGCAGAATATCAAGCAAATGGCATTCATTACTCGCAGGCAGTCAGTGAATCTTTGGAACCTATTGGGGATTTCTTTCAACTTGCTGAACCCATTGAGATAAGAACTTTACCACTATCTCATTGCATTGAGATAAACACACTGGCAGAATTTCAGTCAAATTGCATTCACTACTCGAAGGAATTCAGAGAAACCTTGGAACCTATTATGGATTTCCCCCAACTTGAAGATCACATCGAGATAAAGCACTATACAACTTTCTCATTTCATTGAGATACACGCGTTGGCAGAATATTAGTCAAATTACATTCACTACTCGAAGGTATTCAGACAAACTTTGGAATATATTGAGGATTTCTTCCAACTTGCTGAAGTCATCGAGATAAGAACTTTACCATTATCTCATTTCATTGAGCTACACACACTGGCAAAATATCACACAAATGGCATTCACTGCTCCAAGGTATTGCGAGAAACTTTGGAACCTATTGTGGATTTCTTCCAATTTGCTGAACTGAATGAGATAAACACTTGACCACTTTCTCATTTCATTGTGATACACACATTACCAGAATATCAAGCAAATGGCATTCATTACTCGCAGGCAGTCAGTGTGTCTTTGGAACCTATTGGGGATTTCTTTCAACTTGCTGAACTCATTGAGATAAGGACTTTACCACTATCTCATTGCATTGAGATAAACACATTGGCAGAATTTCAGTGAAATTGCATTCACTCCTCGAAGGAATTCAGAGGAACCTTGGAACCTATTGTGGATTTCCCCCAACTTGCTGATCCCATCGAGATAAGCACTATACAACTTTCTCATTTCATTGAGATACACGCATTGGCAGAATGTCAGTCAAATTACATTCACTACTCGAAGGTATTCAGAGAAACTTTGGAATATATTGCGGATTTCTTCCAACTTGCTGAAGTCATCGAGATAAGAACTTTACCATTAACTCATTTCATTGAGCTACACACACTGGCAGAATATCAGACAAATGGCATTCACTGCTCGAAGGTATTCAGAGTAACTTTGGAACCGATTGTGGATTTCTTGCAACTTGCTGAACTCATGGAGACAAGGACTTTACCACTTTCTCATTTCATTGTGATACACGCATAGACAGAATAACAGCCAATGGCATTCACTGCTCGACTGTATTCAGAGAAACTTTGGAACCGATTGTGGATTTCTTGCAACTTGCTGAACTCGTGGAGACAAAGACTTTACCACTTTCTCATTTCATTGAGATACACGCATTGGCAGAGTATCAACCAAAGTTCATTCACTGCTCCAAGGCATTCAGTGAATCTTTGGAACCTGTTGGGGATATCTTACAACTTGCTGAACTCATTGAGATAAGGACTTTACCACTTTCTCAATTCATTGAGATAAACACATTGGCAGAATTTCAGTCAAATTGCATTCACTACTCGAAGGAATTCAGAGAAACCTTAGAACCTATTGTGGATTTCCCCCAACTTGAAGCTCACGTCGAGATAAGCACTATACAACTTTCTCATTTCATTGAGATACACACACTGGCAGAATATCAGACAAATGGCATTCACTGCTCGAAGGTATTCAGAGTAACTTTGGAACCGATTGTGGATTTCTTGCAACTTGCTTAACTCATGGAGACAAGGACTTTACCACTTTCTCATTTCATTGGGATACACGCATAGACAGAAGAACAGCCAATGGCATTCACTGCTCGACTGTATTCAGAGAAACTTTCGAACCGATTGTGGATTTCTTCCAACTTGCTGAACTCGTGGAGACAAATACTTTACCACTTTCTCATTTCATTGAGATACACGCATTGGCAGAGTATCAACCAAAGTTCATTCACTGCTCCAAGGCATTCAGTGAATCTTTGGAACCTATTGGGGATATCTCACAACTTGCTGAACTCATTGAGATAAGGACTTTACCACTTTCTCAATTCATTGAGATAAACACATTGGCAGAATTTCATCCAAATTGCTCGAAGGAATTCAGAGAAACCTTAGAACCTATTGTGGATTTCCCCCAAGTTGCTGAACTCATCGAGATAAGCACTATACAACTTTCTCATTCCATTGAGATACACGCATTGGCAGAATATCAGCCAAATTGCATTCACTACTCGAAGGTATTCAGAGAAACTTTGGAACCTATTGCGGATTTCTTCCAACTTGCTGAAGTCATCGAGATAAGCACTATATAACTTTCTCATTTCATTGAGATACACGCATTGGCAGAATATCAGTCAAATTGCATTCACTACTCGAAGGTATTGCGAGAAACTTTGGAACCTATTGTGGATTTCATCCAATTTGCTGAACTGAATGAGATAAACACTTGACCACTTTCTCATTTCATTGTGATACACACATTAGCAGAATATCAGGCAAATGGCATTCATTACTCGCAGGCAGTCAGTGAATCTTTGGAACCTATTGGGGATTTCTTTCAACTTGCTGAACCCATTGAGATAAGAACTTTACCACTATCTCATTGCATTGAGATAAACACATTGGCAGAATTTCAGTCAAATTGCATTCACTACTCGAAGGAATTCAGAGAAACCTTGGAACCTATTATGGATTTCCCCCAACTTGAAGATCACATCGAGATAAAGCACTATACAACTTTCTCATTTCATTGAGATACACGCATTGGCAGAATATTAGTCAAATTACATTCACTACTCGAAGGTATTCAGACAAACTTTGGAATATATTGAGGATTTCTTCCAACTTGCTGAAGTCATCGAGATAAGAACTTTACCATTATCTCATTTCATTGAGCTACACACACTGGCAAAATATCACACAAATGGCATTCACTGCTCCAAGGTATTGCGAGAAACTTTGGAACCTATTGTGGATTTCTTCCAATTTGCTGAACTGAATGAGATAAACACTTGACCACTTTCTCATTTCATTGTGATACACACATTACCAGAATATCAAGCAAATGGCATTCATTACTCGCAGGCAGTCAGTGTGTCTTTGGAACCTATTGGGGATTTCTTTCAACTTGCTGAACTCATTGAGATAAGGACTTTACCACTATCTCATTGCATTGAGATAAACACATTGGCAGAATTTCAGTGAAATTGCATTCACTCCTCGAAGGAATTCAGAGGAACCTTGGAACCTATTGTGGATTTCCCCCAACTTGCTGATCCCATCGAGATAAGCACTATACAACTTTCTCATTTCATTGAGATACACGCATTGGCAGAATGTCAGTCAAATTACATTCACTACTCGAAGGTATTCAGAGAAACTTTGGAATATATTGCGGATTTCTTCCAACTTGCTGAAGTCATCGAGATAAGAACTTTACCATTAACTCATTTCATTGAGCTACACACACTGGCAGAATATCAGACAAATGGCATTCACTGCTCGAAGGTATTCAGAGTAACTTTGGAACCGATTGTGGATTTCTTGCAACTTGCTGAACTCATGGAGACAAGGACTTTACCACTTTCTCATTTCATTGTGATACACGCATAGACAGAATAACAGCCAATGGCATTCACTGCTCGACTGTATTCAGAGAAACTTTGGAACCGATTGTGGATTTCTTGCAACTTGCTGAACTCGTGGAGACAAAGACTTTACCACTTTCTCATTTCATTGAGATACACGCATTGGCAGAGTATCAACCAAAGTTCATTCACTGCTCCAAGGCATTCAGTGAATCTTTGGAACCTGTTGGGGATATCTTACAACTTGCTGAACTCATTGAGATAAGGACTTTACCACTTTCTCAATTCATTGAGATAAACACATTGGCAGAATTTCATCCAAATTGCTCGAAGGAATTCAGAGAAACCTTAGAACCTATTGTGGATTTCCCCCAACTTGCTGAACTCATCGAGATAAGCACTATACAACTTTCTCATTTCATTGAGATACACGCATTGGCAGAATATCAGCCAAATTGCATTCACTACACGAAGGTATTCAGAGAAACTTTGGAACCTATTGTGGATTTCCCCCAACTTGCTGATCTCATCGAGATAAGCACTATACAACTTTCTCATTTCATTGAGATACACGCATTGGCAGAATATCAGCCAAATTACATTCACTACTCGAAGGTATTCAGACAAACTTTGGAATATATTGAGGATTTCTTCCAACTTGCTGAAGTCATCGAGATAAGAACTTTACCATTATCTCATTTCATTGAGCTACATACACTGGCAAAATATCACACAAATGGCATTCACTGCTCCAAGGTATTGCGAGAAACTTTGTAACCTATTGTGGATTGCTTCCAATTTGCTGAACTGAATGAGATAAACACTTGACCACTTTCTCATTTCATTGTGATACACACATTAGCAGAATATCAAGCAAATGGCATTCATTACTCGCAGGCAGTCAGTGAATCTTTGGAACCTATTGGGGATTTCTTTCAACTTGCTGAACTCATTGAGATAAGGACTTTACCACTATCTCATTGCATTGAGATAAACACATCGGCAGAATTTCAGTCAAATTGCATTCACTGCTCGAAGGAATTCAGAGAAACCTTGGAACCTATTGTGGATTTCCCCCAACTTGCTGATCCCATCGAGATAAGCACTATACAACTTTCTCATTTCATTGAGATACACGCATTGGCAGAATATCAGTCAAATTACATTCACTACTCGAAGGTATTCAGAGAAACTTTGGAATATATTGCGGATTTCTTCCAACTTGCTGAAGTCATCGAGATAAAAACTTTACCATTATCTCATTTCATTGAGCTATACACACTGGCAAAATATCAGCCAAATGGCATTCATTGCTCCAAGGTATTGCGAGAAACTTTGGAACCTATTGTGGATTTCTTCCAATTTGCTGAACTGAATGAGATAAACACTTGACCACTTTCTCATTTCATTGTGATACACACATTAGCAGAATATCAGGCAAATGGCATTCACTACTCGCAGGCAGTCAGTGAATCTTTGGAACCTATTGGGGATTTCTTTCAACTTGCTGAACTCATTGAGATAAGGACTTTACCACTATCTCATTGCATTGAGATAAACACATTGGCAGAATTTCAGTCAAATTGCATTCACTACTCGAAGGAATTCAGAGAAACCTTGGAACCTACTGTGGATTTCCCCCAACTTGAAGCTCACATCGAGATAAGCACTATACAACTTTCTCATTTCATTGAGATACACACACTGGCAGAATATCAGACAAATGGCATTCACTGCTCGAAGGTATTCAGAGTAACTTTGGAACCGATTGTGGATTTCTTGCAACTTGCTGAACTCATGGAGACAAGGACTTTACCACTTTCTCATTTCATTGGGATACACGCATAGACAGAATAACAGCCAATGGCATTCACTGCTCGACTGTATTCAGAGAAACTTTGGAACCGATTGTGGATTTCTTGCAACTTGCTGAACTCGTGGAGACAAAGACTTTACCACTTTCTCATTTCATTGAGATACACGCATTGGCAGAGTATCAACCAAAGTTCATTCACTGCTCCAAGGCATTCAGTGAATCTTTGGAACCTATTGGGGATATCTTACAACTTGCTGAACTCATTGAGATAAGGACTTTACCACTTTCTCAATTCATTGAGATAAACACATTGGCAGAATTTCATCCAAATTGCTGGAAGGAATTCAGAGAAACCTTAGAACCTATTGTGGATTTCCCCCAACTTGCTGAACTCATCGAGATAAGCACTGTACAATTTTCTCATTTCATTGAGATACACGCATTGGCAGAATATCAGCCAAATTGCATTCACTACTCGAAGGTATTCAGAGAAACCTTGGAACCTACTGCGGATTTCTTCCAACTTGCTGAAGTCATCGAGATAAGCACTATATAACTTTCTCATTTCATTGAGATACACGCATTGGCAGAATATCAGTCAAATTGCATTCACTACTCGAAGGTATTGCGAGAAACTTTGGAACCTATTCTGGATTTCTTCCAATTTGCTGAACTGAATGAGATAAACACTTGACCACTTTCTCATTTCATTGTGATACACACATTAGCAGAATATCAGGCAAATGGCATTCATTTACTCGCAGGCAGTCAGTGAATCTTTGGAACCTATTGGGGATTTCTTTCAACTTGCTGAACTCATTGAGATAAGTACTTTACCACTATCTCACTGCATTGAGATAAACACATTGGCAGAATTTTATCCAAATTGCTCGAAGGAATTCAGAGAAATCTTAGAACCTATTGTGGATTTCCCCCAACTTGCTGATCTCATCGAGATAAGCACTATACAACTTTCTCATTTCATTGAGATACACGCATTGGCAGAATATCAGCCAAATTACATTCACTACTCGAAGGTATTCAGACAAACTTTGGAATATATTGAGGATTTCTTCCAACTTGCTGAAGTCATCGAGATAAGAAATTTACCATTATCTCATTTCATTGAGCTACACACACTGGCAAAATATCACACAAATGGCATTCACTGCTCCAAGGTATTGCGAGAAACTTTGTAACCTATTGTGGATTTCTTCCAATTTGCTGAACTGAATGAGATAAACACTTGACCACTTTCTCATTTCATTGTGATACACACATTAGCAGAATATCAAGCAAATGGCATTCATTACTCGCAGGCAGTCAGTGAATCTTTGGAACCTATTGGGGATTTCTTTCAACTTGCTGAACTCATTGAGATAAGGACTTTACCACTATCTCATTGCATTGAGATAAACACATCGGCAGAATTTCAGTCAAATTGCATTCACTGCTCGAAGGAATTCAGAGAAACCTTGGAACCTATTGTGGATTTCCCCCAACTTGCTGATCCCATCGAGATAAGCACTATACAACTTTCTCATTTCATTGAGATACACGCATTGGCAAAATATCAGCCAAATGGCATTCATTGCTCCAAGGTATTGCGAGAAACTTTGGAACCTATTGTGGATTTCTTCCAATTTGCTGAACTGAATGAGATAAACACTTGACCACTTTCTCATTTCATTGTGATACACACATTAGCAGAATATCAGGCAAATGGCATTCACTACTCGCAGGCAGTCAGTGAATCTTTGGAACCTATTGGGGATTTCTTTCAACTTGCTGAACTCATTGAGATAAGGACTTTACCACTATCTCATTGCATTGAGATAAACACATTGGCAGAATTTCAGTCAAATTGCATTCACTACTCGAAGGAATTCAGAGAAACCTTGGAACCTACTGTGGATTTCCCCCAACTTGAAGCTCACATCGAGATAAGCACTATACAACTTTCTCATTTCATTGAGATACACACACTGGCAGAATATCAGACAAATGGCATTCACTGCTCGAAGGTATTCAGAGTAACTTTGGAACCGATTGTGGATTTCTTGCAACTTGCTGAACTCATGGAGACAAGGACTTTACCACTTTCTCATTTCATTGGGATACACGCATAGACAGAATAACAGCCAATGGCATTCACTGCTCGACTGTATTCAGAGAAACTTTGGAACCGATTGTGGATTTCTTGCAACTTGCTGAACTCGTGGAGACAAAGACTTTACCACTTTCTCATTTCATTGAGATACACGCATTGGCAGAGTATCAACCAAAGTTCATTCACTGCTCCAAGGCATTCAGTGAATCTTGCTGAACTTGAAAACTTGAAAACAGTGAAAACTTGCTGAACTCATTGAGATAAGGACTTTACCACTTTCTCAATTCATTGAGATAAACACATTGGCAGAATTTCATCCAAATTGCTCGAAGGAATTCAGAGAAACCTTAGAACCTATTGTGGATTTCCCCCAACTTGCTGAACTCATCGAGATAAGCACTATACAACTTTCTCATTTCATTGAGATACACGCATTGGCAGAATATCAGCCAAATTGCATTCACTACACGAAGGTATTCAGAGAAACTTTGGAACCTATTGTGGATTTCCCCCAACTTGCTGATCTCATCGAGATAAGCACTATACAACTTTCTCATTTCATTGAGATACACGCATTGGCAGAATATCAGCCTAATTACATTCACTACTCGAAGGTATTCAGACAAACTTTGGAATATATTGAGGATTTCTTCCAACTTGCTGAAGTCATCGAGATAAGAACTTTACCATTATCTCATTTCATTGAGCTACATACACTGGCAAAATATCACACAAATGGCATTCACTGCTCCAAGGTATTGCGAGAAACTTTGTAACCTATTGTGGATTGCTTCCAATTTGCTGAACTGAATGAGATAAACACTTGACCACTTTCTCATTTCATTGTGATACACACATTAGCAGAATATCAAGCAAATGGCATTCATTACTCGCAGGCAGTCAGTGAATCTTTGGAACCTATTGGGGATTTCTTTCAACTTGCTGAACTCATTGAGATAAGGACTTTACCACTATCTCATTGCATTGAG
Source organism: Prionace glauca (assembly GCA_037974335.1). NCBI lineage: Eukaryota > Metazoa > Chordata > Chondrichthyes > Carcharhiniformes > Carcharhinidae > Prionace > Prionace glauca. Next base: position 50,590,720 of record CM075744.1, on the reverse strand, counting down.
ATAAACACATCGGCAGAATTTCAGTCAAATTGCATTCACTGCTCGAAGGAATTCAGAGAAACCTTGGAACCTATTGTGGATTTCCCCCAACTTGCTGATCCCATCGAGATAAGCACTATACAACTTTCTCATTTCATTGAGATACACGCATTGGCAGAGTATCAACCAAAGTTCATTCACTGCTCCAAGGCATTCAGTGAATCTTTGGAACCTATTGGGGATATCTTACAACTTGCTGAACTCATTGAGATAAGGACTTTACCACTTTCTCAATTCATTGAGATAAACACATTGGCAGAATTTCATCCAAATTGCTCGAAGGAATTCAGAGAAACCTTAGAACCTATTGTGGATTTCCCCCAACTTGCTGATCTCATCGAGATAAGCACTATACAACTTTCTCATTTCATTGAGATACACGCATTGGCAGAATATCAGCCAAATTACATTCACTACTCGAAGGTATTCAGACAAACTTTGGAATATATTGAGGATTTCTTCCAACTTGCTGAAGCCATCGAGATAAAAACTTTACCATTATCTCATTTCATTGAGCTATACACACTGGCAAAATATCAGCCAAATGGCATTCATTGCTCCAAGGTATTGCGAGAAACTTTGGAACCTATTGTGGATTTCTTCCAATTTGCTGAACTGAATGAGATAAACACTTGACCACTTTCTCATTTCATTGTGATACACACATTAGCAGAATATCAGGCAAATGGCATTCACTACTCGCAGGCAGTCAGTGAATCTTTGGAACCTATTGGGGATTTCTTTCAACTTGCGGAACTCATTGAGATAAGGACTTTACCACTATCTCATTGCATTGAGATAAACACATTGGCAGAATTTCAGTCAAATTGCATTCACTACTCGAAGGAATTCAGAGAAACCTTGGAACCTACTGTGGATTTCCCCCAACTTGAAGCTCACATCGAGATAAGCACTATACAACTTTCTCATTTCATTGAGATACACACACTGGCAGAATATCAGACAAATGGCATTCACTGCTCGAAGGTATTCAGAGTAACTTTGGAACCGATTGTGGATTTCTTGCAACTTGCTGAACTCATGGAGACAAGGACTTTACCACTTTCTCATTTCATTGGGATACACGCATAGACAGAATAACAGCCAATGGCATTCAGTGCTCGACTGTATTCAGAGAAACTTTGGAACCGATTGTGGATTTCTTGCAACTTGCTGAACTCGTGGAGACAAAGACTTTACCACTTTCTCATTTCATTGAGATACACGCATTGGCAGAGTATCAACCAAAGTTCATTCACTGCTCCAAGGCATTCAGTGAATCTTTGGAACCTATTGGGGATATCTTACAACTTGCTGAACTCATTGAGATAAGGACTTTACCACTTTCTCAATTCATTGAGATAAACACATTGGCAGAATTTCATCCAAATTGCTGGAAGGAATTCAGAGAAACCTTAGAACCTATTGTGGATTTCCCCCAACTTGCTGAACTCATCGAGATAAGCACTGTACAATTTTCTCATTTCATTGAGATACACGCATTGGCAGAATATCAGCCAAATTGCATTCACTACTCGAAGGTATTCAGAGAAACCTTGGAACCTACTGCGGATTTCTTCCAACTTGCTGAAGTCATCGAGATAAGCACTATATAACTTTCTCATTTCATTGAGATACACGCATTGGCAGAATATCAGTCAAATTGCATTCACTACTCGAAGGTATTGCGAGAAACTTTGGAACCTATTCTGGATTTCTTCCAATTTGCTGAACTGAATGAGATAAACACTTGACCACTTTCTCATTTCATTGTGATACACACATTAGCAGAATATCAGGCAAATGGCATTCATTTACTCGCAGGCAGTCAGTGAATCTTTGGAACCTATTGGGGATTTCTTTCAACTTGCTGAACTCATTGAGATAAGTACTTTACCACTATCTCACTGCATTGAGATAAACACATTGGCAGAATTTTATCCAAATTGCTCGAAGGAATTCAGAGAAATCTTAGAACCTATTGTGGATTTCCCCCAACTTGCTGATCTCATCGAGATAAGCACTATACAACTTTCTCATTTCATTGAGATACACGCATTGGCAGAATATCAGCCAAATTACATTCACTACTCGAAGGTATTCAGACAAACTTTGGAATATATTGAGGATTTCTTCCAACTTGCTGAAGTCATCGAGATAAGAACTTTACCATTATCTCATTTCATTGAGCTACACACACTGGCAAAATATCACACAAATGGCATTCACTGCTCCAAGGTATTGCGAGAAACTTTGTAACCTATTGTGGATTTCTTCCAATTTGCTGAACTGAATGAGATAAACACTTGACCACTTTCTCATTTCATTGTGATACACACATTAGCAAATATCAAGCAAATGGCATTCATTACTCGCAGGCAGTCAGTGAATCTTTGGAACCTATTGGGGATTTCTTTCAACTTGCTGAACTCATTGAGATAAGGACTTTACCACTATCTCATTGCATTGAGATAAACACATCGGCAGAATTTCAGTCAAATTGCATTCACTGCTCGAAGGAATTCAGAGAAACCTTGGAACCTATTGTGGATTTCCCCCAACTTGCTGATCCCATCGAGATAAGCACTATACAACTTTCTCATTTCATTGAGATACACGCATTGGCAAAATATCAGCCGAATGGCATTCATTGCTCCAAGGTATTGCGAGAAACTTTGGAACCTATTGTGGATTTCTTCCAATTTGCTGAACTGAATGAGATAAACACTTGACCACTTTCTCATTTCATTGTGATACACACATTAGCAGAATATCAGGCAAATGGCATTCACTACTCGCAGGCAGTCAGTGAATCTTTGGAACCTATTGGGGATTTCTTTCAACTTGCTGAACTCATTGAGATAAGGACTTTACCACTATCTCATTGCATTGAGATAAACACATTGGCAGAATTTCAGTCAAATTGCATTCACTACTCGAAGGAATTCAGAGAAACCTTGGAACCTATTGTGGATTTCCCCCAACTTGAAGATCACATCGAGATAAGCACTATACAGCTTTCTCATTTCATTGAGATACACACACTGGCAGAATATCAGACAAATGGCATTCACTGCTCGAAGGTATTCAGAGTAACTTTGGAACCGATTGTGGATTTCTTGCAACTTGCTGAACTCATGGAGACATTGACTTTACCACTTTCTCATTTCATTGGGATACACGCATAGACAGAATAACAGCCAATGGGATTCACTACTCGAAGGTATTCAGAGAAACTTTGGAACCTATTGCGGATTTCTTCCAACTTGCTGAAGACATCGGGATAAGCACTATATAACTTTCTCATTTCATTGAGATACGCGCATTGGCAGAATATCAGCCAAATTGCATTCACTACTCGAAGGTATTGCGAGAAACTTTGGAACCTAATGTGGATTTCTTCCAATTTGCTGAACTGAATGAGATAAACACTTGACCACTTTCTCATTTCATTGTGATACACACATTAGCAGAATATCAGGCAAATGGCATTCACTACTCGCAGGCAGTCAGTGAATCTTTGGAACCTATTGGGGATTTCTTTCAACTTGCTGAACTCATTGAGATAAGGACTTTACCACTATCTCATTGCATTGAGATAACCACATTGGCAGAATTTCAGTCAAATTGCATTCACTACTCGAAGGAATTCAGAGAAACCTTAGAACCTATTGTGGATTTCCCGCAACTTGAAGCTCACGTCGAGATAAGCACTATACAACTTTCTCATTTCATTGAGATACACACACTGGCAGAATATCAGACAAATGGCATTCACTGCTCGAAGGTATTCAGAGTAACTTTGGAACCGATTGTGGATTTCTTGCAACTTGCTGAACTCATGGAGACATTGACTTTACCACTTTCTCATTTCATTGGGATACACGCATAGACAGAAGAACAGCCAATGGCATTCACTGCTCGACTGTATTCAGAGAAACTTTCGAACCGATTGTGGATTTCTTCCAACTTGCTGAACTCGTGGAGACAAATACTTTACCACTTTCTCATTTCATTGAGATACACGCATTGGCAGAGTATCAACCAAAGTTCATTCACTGCTCCAAGGCATTCAGTGAATCTTTGGAACCTGTTGGGGATATCTTACAACTTGCTGAACTCATTGAGATAAGGACTTTACCACTTTCTCAATTCATTGAGATAAACACATTGGCAGAATTTCATCCAAATTGCTCGAAGGAATTCAGAGAAACCTTAGAACCTATTGTGGATTTCCCCCAACTTGCTGAACTCATCGAGATAAGCACTATACAACTTTCTCATTTCATTGAGATACACGCATTGGCAGAATATCAGCCAAATTGCATTCACTACTCGAAGGTATTCAGAGAAACTTTGGAACCTATTGCGGATTTCTTCCAACTTGCTGAAGTCATCGAGATAAGCACTATATAACTTTCTCATTTCATTGAGATACACGCATTGGCAGAATATCAGTCAAATTGCATTCACTACTCGAAGGTATTGCGAGAAACTTTGGAACCTATTGTGGATTTCATCCAATTTGCTGAACTGAATGAGATAAACACTTGACCACTTTCTCATTTCATTGTGATACACACATTAGCAGAATATCAGGCAAATGGCATTCACTACTCGCAGGCAGTCAGTGAATCTTTGGAACCTATTGGGGATTTCTTTCAACTTGCTGAACCCATTGAGATAAGAACTTTACCACTATCTCATTGCATTGAGATAAACACATTGGCAGAATTTCAGTCAAATTGCATTCCGTACTCGAAGGAATTCAGAGAAACCTTGGAACCTATTATGGATTTCCCCCAACTTGAAGATCACATCGAGATAAGCACTATACAACTTTCTCATTTCATTGAGATACACGCATTGGCAGAATATTAGTCAAATTACATTCACTACTCGAAGGTATTCAGACAAACTTTGGAATATATTGAGGATTTCTTCCAACTTGCTGAAGTCATCGAGATAAGAACTTTACCATTATCTCATTTCATTGAGCTACACACACTGGCAAAATATCACACAAATGGCATTCACTGCTCCAAGGTATTGCGAGAAACTTTGGAACCTATTGTGGATTTCTTCCAATTTGCTGAACTGAATGAGATAAACACTTGACCACTTTCTCATTTCATTGTGATACACACATTACCAGAATATCAAGCAAATGGCATTCATTACTCGCAGGCAGTCAGTGTGTCTTTGGAACCTATTGGGGATTTCTTTCAACTTGCTGAACTCATTGAGATAAGGACTTTACCACTATCTCATTGCATTGAGATAAACACATTGGCAGAATTTCAGTGAAATTGCATTCACTGCTCGAAGGAATTCAGAGAAACCTTGGAACCTATTGTGGATTTCCCCCAACTTGCTGATCCCATCGAGATAAGCACTATACAACTTTCTCATTTCATTGAGATACACGCATAGACAGAAGAACAGCCAATGGCATTCACTGCTCGACTGTATTCAGAGAAACTTTCGAACCGATTGTGGATTTCTTCCAACTTGCTGAACTCGTGGAGACAAATACTTTACCACTTTCTCATTTCATTGAGATACACGCATTGGCAGAGTATCAACCAAAGTTCATTCACTGCTCCAAGGCATTCAGTGAATCTTTGGAACCTGTTGGGGATATCTTACAACTTGCTGAACTCATTGAGATAAGGACTTTACCACTTTCTCAATTCATTGAGATAAACACATTGGCAGAATTTCATCCAAATTGCTCGAAGGAATTCAGAGAAACCTTAGAACCTATTGTGGATTTCCCCCAACTTGCTGAACTCATCGAGATAAGCACTATACAACTTTCTCATTTCATTGAGATACACGCATTGGCAGAATATCAGCCAAATTGCATTCACTACTCGAAGGTATTCAGAGAAACTTTGGAACCTATTGCGGATTTCTTCCAACTTGCTGAAGTCATCGAGATAAGCACTATATAACTTTCTCATTTCATTGAGATACACGCATTGGCAGAATATCAGTCAAATTGCATTCACTACTCGAAGGTATTGCGAGAAACTTTGGAACCTATTGTGGATTTCATCCAATTTGCTGAACTGAATGAGATAAACACTTGACCACTTTCTCATTTCATTGTGATACACACATTAGCAGAATATCAGGCAAATGGCATTCACTACTCGCAGGCAGTCAGTGAATCTTTGGAACCTATTGGGGATTTCTTTCAACTTGCTGAACCCATTGAGATAAGAACTTTACCACTATCTCATTGCATTGAGATAAACACATTGGCAGAATTTCAGTCAAATTGCATTCACTACTCGAAGGAATTCAGAGAAACCTTGGAACCTATTATGGATTTCCCCCAACTTGAAGATCACATCGAGATAAGCACTATACAACTTTCTCATTTCATTGAGATACACGCATTGGCAGAATATTAGTCAAATTACATTCACTACTCGAAGGTATTCAGACAAACTTTGGAATATATTGAGGATTTCTTCCAACTTGCTGAAGTCATCGAGATAAGAACTTTACCATTATCTCATTTCATTGAGCTACACACACTGGCAAAATATCACACAAATGGCATTCACTGCTCCAAGGTATTGCGAGAAACTTTGGAACCTATTGTGGATTTCTTCCAATTTGCTGAACTGAATGAGATAAACACTTGACCACTTTCTCATTTCATTGTGATACACACATTACCAGAATATCAAGCAAATGGCATTCATTACTCGCAGGCAGTCAGTGTGTCTTTGGAACCTATTGGGGATTTCTTTCAACTTGCTGAACTCATTGAGATAAGGACTTTACCACTATCTCATTGCATTGAGATAAACACATTGGCAGAATTTCAGTGAAATTGCATTCACTGCTCGAAGGAATTCAGAGAAACCTTGGAACCTATTGTGGATTTCCCCCAACTTGCTGATCCCATCGAGATAAGCACTATACAACTTTCTCATTTCATTGAGATACACGCATTGGCAGAATGTCAGTCAAATTACATTCACTACTCGAAGGTATTCAGAGAAACTTTGGAATATATTGCGGATTTCTTCCAACTTGCTGAAGTCATCGAGATAAGAACTTTACCATTAACTCATTTCATTGAGCTACACACACTGGCAGAATATCAGACAAATGGCATTCACTGCTCGAAGGTATTCAGAGTAACTTTGGAACCGATTGTGGATTTCTTGCAACTTGCTGAACTCATGGAGACAAGGACTTTACCACTTTCTCATTTCATTGTGATACACGCATAGACAGAATAACAGCCAATGGCATTCACTGCTCGACTGTATTCAGAGAAACTTTGGAACCGATTGTGGATTTCTTGCAACTTGCTGAACTCGTGGAGACAAAGACTTTACCACTTTCTCATTTCATTGAGATACACGCATTGGCAGAGTATCAACCAAAGTTCATTCACTGCTCCAAGGCATTCAGTGAATCTTTGGAACCTGTTGGGGATATCTTACAACTTGCTGAACTCATTGAGATAAGGACTTTACCACTTTCTCAATTCATTGAGATAAACACATTGGCAGAATTTCATCCAAATTGCTCGAAGGAATTCAGAGAAACCTTAGAACCTATTGTGGATTTCCCCCAACTTGCTGAACTCATCGAGATAAGCACTATACAACTTTCTCGTTTCATTGAGATACACGCATTGGCAGAATATCAGCCAAATTGCATTCACTACACGAAGGTATTCAGAGAAACTTTGGAACCTATTGTGGATTTCCCCCAACTTGCTGATCCCATCGAGATAAGAACTTTACCATTAACTCATTTCATTGAGCTACACACACTGGCAGAATATCAGACAAATGGCATTCACTGCTCGAAGGTATTCAGAGTAACTTTGGAACCGATTGTGGATTTCTTGCAACTTGCTGAACTCATGGAGACAAGGACTTTACCACTTTCTCATTTCATTGTGATACACGCATAGACAGAATAACAGCCAATGGCATTCACTGCTCGACTGTATTCAGAGAAACTTTGGAACCGATTGTGGATTTCTTGCAACTTGCTGAACTCGTGGAGACAAAGACTTTACCACTTTCTCATTTCATTGAGATACACGCATTGGCAGAGTATCAACCAAAGTTCATTCACTGCTCCAAGGCATTCAGTGAATCTTTGGAACCTGTTGGGGATATCTTACAACTTGCTGAACTCATTGAGATAAGGACTTTACCACTTTCTCAATTCATTGAGATAAACACATTGGCAGAATTTCATCCAAATTGCTCGAAGGAATTCAGAGAAACCTTAGAACCTATTGTGGATTTCCCCCAACTTGCTGAACTCATCGAGATAAGCACTATACAACTTTCTCGTTTCATTGAGATACACGCATTGGCAGAATATCAGCCAAATTGCATTCACTACACGAAGGTATTCAGAGAAACTTTGGAACCTATTGTGGATTTCCCCCAACTTGCTGATCTCATCGAGATAAGCACTATACAACTTTCTCATTTCATTGAGATACACGCATTGGCAGAATATCAGTCAAATTGCATTCACTACTCGAAGGTATTGCGAGAAACTTTGGAACCTATTCTGGATTTCTTCCAATTTGCTGAACTGAATGAGATAAACACTTGACCACTTTCTCATTTCATTGTGATACACACATTAGCAGAATATCAGGCAAATGGCATTCATTTACTCGCAGGCAGTCAGTGAATCTTTGGAACCTATTGGGGATTTCTTTCAACTTGCTGAACTCATTGAGATAAGTACTTTACCACTATCTCACTGCATTGAGATAAACACATTGGCAGAATTTCATCCAAATTGCTCGAAGGAATTCAGAGAAATCTTAGAACCTATTGTGGATTTCCCCCAACTTGCTGATCTCATCGAGATAAGCACTATACAACTTTCTCATTTCATTGAGATACACGCATTGGCAGAATATCAGCCAAATTACATTCACTACTCGAAGGTATTCAGACAAACTTTGGAATATATTGAGGATTTCTTCCAACTTGCTGAAGTCATCGAGATAAGAACTTTACCATTATCTCATTTCATTGAGCTACACACACTGGCAAAATATCACACAAATGGCATTCACTGCTCCAAGGTATTGCGAGAAACTTTGTAACCTATTGTGGATTTCTTCCAATTTGCTGAACTGATTGAGATAAACACTTGACCACTTTCTCATTTCATTGTGATACACACATTAGCAGAATATCAAGCAAATGGCATTCATTACTCGCAGGCAGTCAGTGAATCTTTGGAACCTATTGGGGATTTCTTTCAACTTGCTGAACTCATTGAGATAAGGACTTTACCACTATCTCATTGCATTGAGATAAACACATCGGCAGAATTTCAGTCAAATTGCATTCACTGCTCGAAGGAATTCAGAGAAACCTTGGAACCTATTGTGGATTTCCCCCAACTTGCTGATCCCATCGAGATAAGCACTATACAACTTTCTCATTTCATTGAGATACACGCATTGGCAGAATATCAGTCAAATTACATTCACTACTCGAAGGTATTCAGAGAAACTTTGGAATATATTGCGGATTTCTTCCAACTTGCTGAAGTCATCGAGATAAAAACTTTACCATTATCTCACTCAATGAGCTATACACACTGGCAAAATATCAGCCAAATGGCATTCATTGCTCCAAGGTATTGCGAGAAACTTTGGAACCTATTGTGGATTTCTTCCAATTTGCTGAACTGAATGAGATAAACACTTGACCACTTTCTCATTTCATTGTGATACACACATTAGCAGAATATCAGGCAAATGGCATTCACTACTCGCAGGCAGTCAGTGAATCTTTGGAACCTATTGGGGATTTCTTTCAACTTGCTGAACTCATTGAGATAAGGACTTTACCACTATCTCATTGCATTGAGATAAACACATTGGCAGAATTTCAGTCAAATTGCATTCACTACTCGAAGGAATTCAGAGAAACCTTGGAACCTATTGTGGATTTCCCCCAACTTGAAGATCACATCGAGATAAGCACTATACAACTTTCTCATTTCATTGAGATACACACACTGGCAGAATATCAGACAAATGGCATTCACTGCTCGAAGGTATTCAGAGTAACTTTGGAACCGATTGTGGATTTCTTGCAACTTGCTGAACTCATGGAGACATTGACTTTACCACTTTCTCATTTCATTGGGATACACGCATAGACAGAATAACAGCCAATGGGATTCACTACTCGAAGGTATTCAGAGAAACTTTGGAACCGATTGCGGATTTCTTCCAACTTGCTGAAGACATCGGGATAAGCACTATATAACTTTCTCATTTCATTGAGATACGCGCATTGGCAGAATATCAGCCAAATTGCATTCACTACTCGAAGGTATTGCGAGAAACTTTGGAACCTATTGTGGATTTCTTCCAATTTGCTGAACTGAATGAGATAAACACTTGACCACTTTCTCATTTCATTGTGATACACACATTAGCAGAATATCAGGCAAATGGCATTCACTACTCGCAGGCAGTCAGTGAATCTTTGGAACCTATTGGGGATTTCTTTCAACTTGCTGAACTCATTGAGATAAGGACTTTACCACTATCTCATTGCATTGAGATAACCACATTGGCAGAATTTCAGTCAAATTGCATTCACTACTCGAAGGAATTCAGAGAAACCTTAGAACCTATTGTGGATTTCCCCCAACTTGAAGCTCACGTCGAGATAAGCACTATACAACTTTCTCATTTCATTGAGATACACACACTGGCAGAATATCAGACAAATGGCATTCACTGCTCGAAGGTATTCAGAGTAACTTTGGAACCGATTGTGGATTTCTTGCAACTTGCTTAACTCATGGAGACAAGGACTTTACCACTTTCTCATTTCATTGGGATACACGCATAGACAGAATAACAGCCAATGGCATTCACTGCTCGACTGTATTCAGAGAAACTTTCGAACCGATTGTGGATTTCTTCCAACTTGCTGAACTCGTGGAGACAAATACTTTACCACTTTCTCATTTCATTGAGATACACGCATTGGCAGAGTATCAACCAAAGTTCATTCACTGCTCCAAGGCATTCAGTGAATCTTTGGAACCTGTTGGGGATATCTTACAACTTGCTGAACTCATTGAGATAAGGACTTTACCACTTTCTCAATTCATTGAGATAAACACATTGGCAGAATTTCATCCAAATTGCTCGAAGGAATTCAGAGAAACCTTAGAACCTATTGTGGATTTCCCCCAACTTGCTGAACTCATCGAGATAAGCACTATACAACTTTCTCATTTCATTGAGATACACGCATTGGCAGAATATCAGCCAAATTGCATTCACTACTCGAAGGTATTCAGAGAAACTTTGGAACCTATTGCGGATTTCTTCCAACTTGCTGAAGTCATCGAGATAAGCACTATATAACTTTCTCATTTCATTGAGATACACGCATTGGCAGAATATCAGTCAAATTGCATTCACTACTCGAAGGTATTGCGAGAAACTTTGGAACCTATTGTGGATTTCATCCAATTTGCTGAACTGAATGAGATAAACACTTGACCACTTTCTCATTTCATTGTGATACACACATTAGCAGAATATCAGGCAAATGGCATTCACTACTCGCAGGCAGTCAGTGAATCTTTGGAACCTATTGGGGATTTCTTTCAACTTGCTGAACCCATTGAGATAAGAACTTTACCACTATCTCATTGCATTGAGATAAACACATTGGCAGAATTTCAGTCAAATTGCATTCCGTACTCGAAGGAATTCAGAGAAACCTTGGAACCTATTATGGATTTCCCCCAACTTGAAGATCACATCGAGATAAGCACTATACAACTTTCTCATTTCATTGAGATACACGCATTGGCAGAATATTAGTCAAATTACATTCACTACTCGAAGGTATTCAGACAAACTTTGGAATATATTGAGGATTTCTTCCAACTTGCTGAAGTCATCGAGATAAGAACTTTACCATTATCTCATTTCATTGAGCTACACACACTGGCAAAATATCACACAAATGGCATTCACTGCTCCAAGGTATTGCGAGAAACTTTGGAACCTATTGTGGATTTCTTCCAATTTGCTGAACTGAATGAGATAAACACTTGACCACTTTCTCATTTCATTGTGATACACACATTACCAGAATATCAAGCAAATGGCATTCATTACTCGCAGGCAGTCAGTGTGTCTTTGGAACCTATTGGGGATTTCTTTCAACTTGCTGAACTCATTGAGATAAGGACTTTACCACTATCTCATTGCATTGAGATAAACACATTGGCAGAATTTCAGTGAAATTGCATTCACTGCTCGAAGGAATTCAGAGAAACCTTGGAACCTATTGTGGATTTCCCCCAACTTGCTGATCCCATCGAGATAAGCACTATACAACTTTCTCATTTCATTGAGATACACGCATAGACAGAAGAACAGCCAATGGCATTCACTGCTCGACTGTATTCAGAGAAACTTTCGAACCGATTGTGGATTTCTTCCAACTTGCTGAACTCGTGGAGACAAATACTTTACCACTTTCTCATTTCATTGAGATACACGCATTGGCAGAGTATCAACCAAAGTTCATTCACTGCTCCAAGGCATTCAGTGAATCTTTGGAACCTGTTGGGGATATCTTACAACTTGCTGAACTCATTGAGATAAGGACTTTACCACTTTCTCAATTCATTGAGATAAACACATTGGCAGAATTTCATCCAAATTGCTCGAAGGAATTCAGAGAAACCTTAGAACCTATTGTGGATTTCCCCCAACTTGCTGAACTCATCGAGATAAGCACTATACAACTTTCTCATTTCATTGAGATACACGCATTGGCAGAATATCAGCCAAATTGCATTCACTACTCGAAGGTATTCAGAGAAACTTTGGAACCTATTGCGGATTTCTTCCAACTTGCTGAAGTCATCGAGATAAGCACTATATAACTTTCTCATTTCATTGAGATACACGCATTGGCAGAATATCAGTCAAATTGCATTCACTACTCGAAGGTATTGCGAGAAACTTTGGAACCTATTGTGGATTTCATCCAATTTGCTGAACTGAATGAGATAAACACTTGACCACTTTCTCATTTCATTGTGATACACACATTAGCAGAATATCAGGCAAATGGCATTCACTACTCGCAGGCAGTCAGTGAATCTTTGGAACCTATTGGGGATTTCTTTCAACTTGCTGAACCCATTGAGATAAGAACTTTACCACTATCTCATTGCATTGAGATAAACACATTGGCAGAATTTCAGTCAAATTGCATTCACTACTCGAAGGAATTCAGAGAAACCTTGGAACCTATTATGGATTTCCCCCAACTTGAAGATCACATCGAGATAAGCACTATACAACTTTCTCATTTCATTGAGATACACGCATTGGCAGAATATTAGTCAAATTACATTCACTACTCGAAGGTATTCAGACAAACTTTGGAATATATTGAGGATTTCTTCCAACTTGCTGAAGTCATCGAGATAAGAACTTTACCATTATCTCATTTCATTGAGCTACACACACTGGCAAAATATCACACAAATGGCATTCACTGCTCCAAGGTATTGCGAGAAACTTTGGAACCTATTGTGGATTTCTTCCAATTTGCTGAACTGAATGAGATAAACACTTGACCACTTTCTCATTTCATTGTGATACACACATTACCAGAATATCAAGCAAATGGCATTCATTACTCGCAGGCAGTCAGTGTGTCTTTGGAACCTATTGGGGATTTCTTTCAACTTGCTGAACTCATTGAGATAAGGACTTTACCACTATCTCATTGCATTGAGATAAACACATTGGCAGAATTTCAGTGAAATTGCATTCACTGCTCGAAGGAATTCAGAGAAACCTTGGAACCTATTGTGGATTTCCCCCAACTTGCTGATCCCATCGAGATAAGCACTATACAACTTTCTCATTTCATTGAGATACACGCATTGGCAGAATGTCAGTCAAATTACATTCACTACTCGAAGGTATTCAGAGAAACTTTGGAATATATTGCGGATTTCTTCCAACTTGCTGAAGTCATCGAGATAAGAACTTTACCATTAACTCATTTCATTGAGCTACACACACTGGCAGAATATCAGACAAATGGCATTCACTGCTCGAAGGTATTCAGAGTAACTTTGGAACCGATTGTGGATTTCTTGCAACTTGCTGAACTCATGGAGACAAGGACTTTACCACTTTCTCATTTCATTGTGATACACGCATAGACAGAATAACAGCCAATGGCATTCACTGCTCGACTGTATTCAGAGAAACTTTGGAACCGATTGTGGATTTCTTGCAACTTGCTGAACTCGTGGAGACAAAGACTTTACCACTTTCTCATTTCATTGAGATACACGCATTGGCAGAGTATCAACCAAAGTTCATTCACTGCTCCAAGGCATTCAGTGAATCTTTGGAACCTGTTGGGGATATCTTACAACTTGCTGAACTCATTGAGATAAGGACTTTACCACTTTCTCAATTCATTGAGATAAACACATTGGCAGAATTTCATCCAAATTGCTCGAAGGAATTCAGAGAAACCTTAGAACCTATTGTGGATTTCCCCCAACTTGCTGAACTCATCGAGATAAGCACTATACAACTTTCTCGTTTCATTGAGATACACGCATTGGCAGAATATCAGCCAAATTGCATTCACTACACGAAGGTATTCAGAGAAACTTTGGAACCTATTGTGGATTTCCCCCAACTTGCTGATCCCATCGAGATAAGAACTTTACCATTAACTCATTTCATTGAGCTACACACACTGGCAGAATATCAGACAAATGGCATTCACTGCTCGAAGGTATTCAGAGTAACTTTGGAACCGATTGTGGATTTCTTGCAACTTGCTGAACTCATGGAGACAAGGACTTTACCACTTTCTCATTTCATTGTGATACACGCATAGACAGAATAACAGCCAATGGCATTCACTGCTCGACTGTATTCAGAGAAACTTTGGAACCGATTGTGGATTTCTTGCAACTTGCTGAACTCGTGGAGACAAAGACTTTACCACTTTCTCATTTCATTGAGATACACGCATTGGCAGAGTATCAACCAAAGTTCATTCACTGCTCCAAGGCATTCAGTGAATCTTTGGAACCTGTTGGGGATATCTTACAACTTGCTGAACTCATTGAGATAAGGACTTTACCACTTTCTCAATTCATTGAGATAAACACATTGGCAGAATTTCATCCAAATTGCTCGAAGGAATTCAGAGAAACCTTAGAACCTATTGTGGATTTCCCCCAACTTGCTGAACTCATCGAGATAAGCACTATACAACTTTCTCGTTTCATTGAGATACACGCATTGGCAGAATATCAGCCAAATTGCATTCACTACACGAAGGTATTCAGAGAAACTTTGGAACCTATTGTGGATTTCCCCCAACTTGCTGATCTCATCGAGATAAGCACTATACAACTTTCTCATTTCATTGAGATACACGCATTGGCAGAATATCAGTCAAATTGCATTCACTACTCGAAGGTATTGCGAGAAACTTTGGAACCTATTCTGGATTTCTTCCAATTTGCTGAACTGAATGAGATAAACACTTGACCACTTTCTCATTTCATTGTGATACACACATTAGCAGAATATCAGGCAAATGGCATTCATTTACTCGCAGGCAGTCAGTGAATCTTTGGAACCTATTGGGGATTTCTTTCAACTTGCTGAACTCATTGAGATAAGTACTTTACCACTATCTCACTGCATTGAGATAAACACATTGGCAGAATTTCATCCAAATTGCTCGAAGGAATTCAGAGAAATCTTAGAACCTATTGTGGATTTCCCCCAACTTGCTGATCTCATCGAGATAAGCACTATACAACTTTCTCATTTCATTGAGATACACGCATTGGCAGAATATCAGCCAAATTACATTCACTACTCGAAGGTATTCAGACAAACTTTGGAATATATTGAGGATTTCTTCCAACTTGCTGAAGTCATCGAGATAAGAACTTTACCATTATCTCATTTCATTGAGCTACACACACTGGCAAAATATCACACAAATGGCATTCACTGCTCCAAGGTATTGCGAGAAACTTTGTAACCTATTGTGGATTTCTTCCAATTTGCTGAACTGATTGAGATAAACACTTGACCACTTTCTCATTTCATTGTGATACACACATTAGCAGAATATCAAGCAAATGGCATTCATTACTCGCAGGCAGTCAGTGAATCTTTGGAACCTATTGGGGATTTCTTTCAACTTGCTGAACTCATTGAGATAAGGACTTTACCACTATCTCATTGCATTGAGATAAACACATCGGCAGAATTTCAGTCAAATTGCATTCACTGCTCGAAGGAATTCAGAGAAACCTTGGAACCTATTGTGGATTTCCCCCAACTTGCTGATCCCATCGAGATAAGCACTATACAACTTTCTCATTTCATTGAGATACACGCATTGGCAGAATATCAGTCAAATTACATTCACTACTCGAAGGTATTCAGAGAAACTTTGGAATATATTGCGGATTTCTTCCAACTTGCTGAAGTCATCGAGATAAAAACTTTACCATTATCTCACTCAATGAGCTATACACACTGGCAAAATATCAGCCAAATGGCATTCATTGCTCCAAGGTATTGCGAGAAACTTTGGAACCTATTGTGGATTTCTTCCAATTTGCTGAACTGAATGAGATAAACACTTGACCACTTTCTCATTTCATTGTGATACACACATTAGCAGAATATCAGGCAAATGGCATTCACTACTCGCAGGCAGTCAGTGAATCTTTGGAACCTATTGGGGATTTCTTTCAACTTGCTGAACTCATTGAGATAAGGACTTTACCACTATCTCATTGCATTGAGATAAACACATTGGCAGAATTTCAGTCAAATTGCATTCACTACTCGAAGGAATTCAGAGAAACCTTGGAACCTATTGTGGATTTCCCCCAACTTGAAGATCACATCGAGATAAGCACTATACAACTTTCTCATTTCATTGAGATACACACACTGGCAGAATATCAGACAAATGGCATTCACTGCTCGAAGGTATTCAGAGTAACTTTGGAACCGATTGTGGATTTCTTGCAACTTGCTGAACTCATGGAGACATTGACTTTACCACTTTCTCATTTCATTGGGATACACGCATAGACAGAATAACAGCCAATGGGATTCACTACTCGAAGGTATTCAGAGAAACTTTGGAACCGATTGCGGATTTCTTCCAACTTGCTGAAGACATCGGGATAAGCACTATATAACTTTCTCATTTCATTGAGATACGCGCATTGGCAGAATATCAGCCAAATTGCATTCACTACTCGAAGGTATTGCGAGAAACTTTGGAACCTATTGTGGATTTCTTCCAATTTGCTGAACTGAATGAGATAAACACTTGACCACTTTCTCATTTCATTGTGATACACACATTAGCAGAATATCAGGCAAATGGCATTCACTACTCGCAGGCAGTCAGTGAATCTTTGGAACCTATTGGGGATTTCTTTCAACTTGCTGAACTCATTGAGATAAGGACTTTACCACTATCTCATTGCATTGAGATAACCACATTGGCAGAATTTCAGTCAAATTGCATTCACTACTCGAAGGAATTCAGAGAAACCTTAGAACCTATTGTGGATTTCCCCCAACTTGAAGCTCACGTCGAGATAAGCACTATACAACTTTCTCATTTCATTGAGATACACACACTGGCAGAATATCAGACAAATGGCATTCACTGCTCGAAGGTATTCAGAGTAACTTTGGAACCGATTGTGGATTTCTTGCAACTTGCTTAACTCATGGAGACAAGGACTTTACCACTTTCTCATTTCATTGGGATACACGCATAGACAGAATAACAGCCAATGGCATTCACTGCTCGACTGTATTCAGAGAAACTTTCGAACCGATTGTGGATTTCTTCCAACTTGCTGAACTCGTGGAGACAAATACTTTACCACTTTCTCATTTCATTGAGATACACGCATTGGCAGAGTATCAACCAAAGTTCATTCACTGCTCCAAGGCATTCAGTGAATCTTTGGAACCTATTGGGGATATCTCACAACTTGCTGAACTCATTAAGATAAGGACTTTACCACTTTCTCAATTCATTGAGATAAACACATTGGCAGAATTTCATCCAAATTGCTCGAAGGAATTCAGAGAAACCTTAGAACCTATTGTGGATTTCCCCCAACTTGCTGAACTCATCGAGATAAGCACTATACAACTTTCTCATTTCATTGAGATACACGCATTGGCAGAATATCAGCCAAATTGCATTCACTACTCGAAGGTATTCAGAGAAACTTTGGAACCTATTGCGGATTTCTTCCAACTTGCTGAAGTCATCGAGATAAGCACTATATAACTTTCTCATTTCATTGAGATACACGCATTGGCAGAATATCTGTCAAATTGCATTCACTACTCGAAGGTATTGCGAGAAACTTTGGAACCTATTGTGGATTTCATCCAATTTGCTGAACTGAATGAGATAAACACTTGACCACTTTCTCATTTCATTGTGATACACACATTAGCAGAATATCAGGCAAATGGCATTCACTACTCGCAGGCAGTCAGTGAATCTTTGGAACCTATTGGGGATTTCTTTCAACTTGCTGAACCCATTGAGATAAGAACTTTACCACTATCTCATTGCATTGAGATAAACACATTGGCAGAATTTCAGTCAAATTGCATTCACTACTCGAAGGAATTCAGAGAAACCTTGGAACCTATTATGGATTTCCCCCAACTTGAAGATCACATCGAGATAAGCACTATACAACTTTCTCATTTCATTGAGATACACGCATTGGCAGAATATTAGTCAAATTACATTCACTACTCGAAGGTATTCAGACAAACTTTGGAATATATTGAGGATTTCTTCCAACTTGCTGAAGTCATCGAGATATGAACTTTACCATTATCTCATTTCATTGAGCTACACACACTGGCAAAATATCACACAAATGGCATTCACTGCTCCAAGGTATTGCGAGAAACTTTGGAACCTATTGTGGATTTCTTCCAATTTGCTGAACTGAATGAGATAAACACTTGACCACTTTCTCATTTCATTGTGATACACACATTACCAGAATATCAAGCAAATGGCATTCATTACTCGCAGGCAGTCAGTGTGTCTTTGGAACCTATTGGGGATTTCTTTCAACTTGCTGAACTCATTGAGATAAGGACTTTACCACTATCTCATTGCATTGAGATAAACACATTGGCAGAATTTCAGTGAAATTGCATTCACTGCTCGAAGGAATTCAGAGAAACCTTGGAACCTATTGTGGATTTCCCCCAACTTGCTGATCCCATCGAGATAAGCACTATACAACTTTCTCATTTCATTGAGATACACGCATTGGCAGAATGTCAGTCAAATTACATTCACTACTCGAAGGTATTCAGAGAAACTTTGGAAGATATTGCGGAT
Source organism: Prionace glauca (assembly GCA_037974335.1). Lineage (NCBI taxonomy): Eukaryota > Metazoa > Chordata > Chondrichthyes > Carcharhiniformes > Carcharhinidae > Prionace > Prionace glauca. The sequence goes on along the minus strand of CM075744.1, from coordinate 50,571,179 downwards.
TTCTTCCAACTTGCTGAAGTCATCGAGATAAGAACTTTACCATTAACTCATTTCATTGAGCTACACACACTGGCAGAATATCAGACAAATGGCATTCACTGCTCGAAGGTATTCAGAGTAACTTTGGAACCGATTGTGGATTTCTTGCAACTTGCTGAACTCATGGAGACAAGGACTTTACCACTTTCTCATTTCATTGTGATACACGCATAGACAGAATAACAGCCAATGGCATTCACTGCTCGACTGTATTCAGAGAAACTTTGGAACCGATTGTGGATTTCTTGCAACTTGCTGAACTCGTGGAGACAAAGACTTTACCACTTTCTCATTTCATTGAGATACACGCATTGGCAGAGTATCAACCAAAGTTCATTCACTGCTCCAAGGCATTCAGTGAATCTTTGGAACCTGTTGGGGATATCTTACAACTTGCTGAACTCATTGAGATAAGGACTTTACCACTTTCTCAATTCATTGAGATAAACACATTGGCAGAATTTCATCCAAATTGCTCGAAGGAATTCAGAGAAACCTTAGAACCTATTGTGGATTTCCCCCAACTTGCTGAACTCATCGAGATAAGCACTATACAACTTTCTCGTTTCATTGAGATACACGCATTGGCAGAATATCAGCCAAATTGCATTCACTACACGAAGGTATTCAGATAAACTTTGGAACCTATTGTGGATTTCCCCCAACTTGCTGATCCCATCGAGATAAGCACTATACAACTTTCTCATTTCATTGAGATACACGCATTGGCAGAATGTCAGTCAAATTACATTCACTACTCGAAGGTATTCAGAGAAACTTTGGAATATATTGCGGATTTCTTCCAACTTGCTGAAGTCATCGAGATACGAACTTTACCATTAACTCATTTCATTGAGCTACACACACTGGCAGAATATCAGACAAATGGCATTCACTGCTCGAAGGTATTCAGAGTAACTTTGGAACCGATTGTGGATTTCTTGCAACTTGCTGAACTCATGGAGACAAGGACTTTACCACTTTCTCATTTCATTGTGATACACGCATAGACAGAATAACAGCCAATGGCATTCACTGCTCGACTGTATTCAGAGAAACTTTGGAACCGATTGTGGATTTCTTGCAACTTGCTGAACTCGTGGAGACAAAGACTTTACCACTTTCTCATTTCATTGAGATACACGCATTGGCAGAGTATCAACCAAAGTTCATTCACTGCTCCAAGGCATTCAGTGAATCTTTGGAACCTGTTGGGGATATCTTACAACTTGCTGAACTCATTGAGATAAGGACTTTACCACTTTCTCAATTCATTGAGATAAACACATTGGCAGAATTTCATCCAAATTGCTCGAAGGAATTCAGAGAAACCTTAGAACCTATTGTGGATTTCCCCCAACTTGCTGAACTCATCGAGATAAGCACTATACAACTTTCTCGTTTCATTGGCAGAATATCAGCCAAATTGCATTCACTACACGAAGGTATTCAGAGAAACTTTGGAACCTATTGTGGATTTCCCCCAACTTGCTGATCTCATCGAGATAAGCACTATACAACTTTCTCATTTCATTGAGATACACGCATTGGCAGAATATCAGCCAAATTACATTCACTACTCGAAGGTATTCAGACAAACTTTGGAATATATTGAGGATTTCTTCCAACTTGCTGAAGTCATCGAGATAAGAACTTTACCATTATCTCATTTCATTGAGCTACATACACTGGCAAAATATCACACAAATGGCATTCACTGCTCCAAGGTATTGCGAGAAACTTTGTAACCTATTGTGGATTGCTTCCAATTTGCTGAACTGAATGAGATAAACACTTGACCACTTTCTCATTTCATTGTGATACACACATTAGCAGAATATCAAGCAAATGGCATTCATTACTCGCAGGCAGTCAGTGAATCTTTGGAACCTATTGGGGATTTCTTTCAACTTGCTGAACTCATTGAGATAAGGACTTTACCACTATCTCAATTCATTGAGATAAACACATCGGCAGAATTTCAGTCAAATTGCATTCACTGCTCGAAGGAATTCAGAGAAACCTTGGAACCTATTGTGGATTTCCCCCAACTTGCTGATCCCATCGAGATAAGCACTATACAACTTTCTCATTTCATTGAGATACACGCATTGGCAGAATATCAGTCAAATTACATTCACTACTCGAAGGTATTCAGAGAAACTTTGGAATATATTGCGGATTTCTTCCAACTTGCTGAAGTCATCGAGATAAAAACTTTACCATTATCTCATTTCATTGAGCTATACACACTGGCAAAATATCAGCCAAATGGCATTCATTGCTCCAAGGTATTGTGAGAAACTTTGGAACCTATTGTGGATTTCTTCCAATTTGCTGAACTGAATGAGATAGTCACTGCTCCAAGGCATTCAGTGAATCTTTGGAACCTATTGGGGATATCTCACAACTTGCTGAACTCATTGAGATAAGGACTTTACCACTATCTCATTGCATTGAGATAAACACATTGGCAGAATTTCAGTCAAATTGCATTCACTACTCGAAGGAATTCAGAGAAACCTTGGAACCTATTGTGGATTTCCCCCAACTTGAAGATCACATCGAGATAAGCACTATACAACTTTCTCATTTCATTGAGATACACACACTGGCAGAATATCAGACAAATGGCATTCACTGCTCGAAGGTATTCAGAGTAACTTTGGAACCGATTGTGGATTTCGTGCAACTTGCTGAACTCATGGAGACATTGACTTTACCACTTTCTCATTTCATTGGGATACACGCATAGACAGAATAACAGCCAATGGGATTCACTACTCGAAGGTATTCAGAGAAACTTTCGAACCGATTGTGGATTTCTTCCAACTTGCTGAACTCGTGGAGACAAAGACTTTACCACTTTCTCATTTCATTGAGATACACGCATTGGCAGAGTATCAACCAAAGTTCATTCACTGCTCCAAGGCATTCAGTGAATCTTTGGAACCTATTGGGGATATCTTACAACTTGCTTAACTCATTGAGATAAGGACTTTACCACTTTCTCAATTCATTGAGATAAACACATTGGCAGAATTTCATCCAAATTGCTCGAAGGAATTCAGAGAAACCTTAGAACCTATTGTGGATTTCCCCCAACTTGCTGAACTCATCGAGATAAGCACTATACAACTTTCTCATTTCATTGAGATACACGCATTGGCAGAATATCAGCCAAATTGCATTCACTACACGAAGGTATTCAGAGAAACTTTGGAACCTATTGCGAATTTCTTCCAACTTGCTGAAGTCATCGAGATAAGCACTATACAACTTTCTCATTTCATTGAGATACACGCATTGGCAGAATATCAGACAAATGGCATTCACTGCTCCAAGGTATTGCGAGAAACTTTGGAACCTATTGTGGATTTCTTCCAATTTGCTGAACTGAATGAGATAAACACTTGACCACTTTCTCATTTCATTGTGATACACACATTAGCAGAATGTCAGGCAAATGGCATTCATTACTCGCAGGCAGTCAGTGAATCTTTGGAACCTATTGGGGATTTCTTTCAACTTGCTGAACTCATTGAGATAAGTACTTTACCACTATCTCACTGCATTGAGATAAACACATTGGCAGAATTTCATCCAAAGTGCTCGAAGGAATTCAGAGAAACCTTAGAACCTATTGTGGATTTCCCCCAACTTGCTGATCTCATCGAGATAAGCACTATACAACTTTCTCATTTCATTGAGATACACGCATTGGCAGAATATCAGCCAAATTACATTCACTACTCGAAGGTATTCAGACAAACTTTGGAATATATTGAGGATTTCTTCCAACTTGCTGAAGTCATCGAGATAAGAACTTTACCATTATCTCATTTCATTGAGCTACATACACTGGCAAAATATCACACATATGGCATTCACTGCTCCAAGGTATTGCGAGAAACTTTGTAACCTATTGTGGATTTCTTCCAATTTGCTGAACTGAATGAGATAAACACTTGACCACTTTCTCATTTCATTGTGATACACACATTAGCAGAATATATATATATACTCGCAGGCAGTCAGTGAATCTTTGGAACCTATTGGGGATTTCTTTCAACTTGCTGAACTCATTCAGATCCGGACTTTACCACTATATCATTGCATTGAGATAAACACATTGGCAGAATTTCAGTCAAATTGCATTCACTGCTCGAAGGAATTCAGAGAAACCTTGGAACCTATTGTGGATTTCCCCAAACTTGAAGATCTCATCGAGATAAGCACGATACAACTTTCTCATTTCATTGAGATACACACACTGGCAGAATATCAGACAAACGGCATTCACTGCTCGAAGGTGTTCAGAGAAACCTTGGAAACTATTGTGGATTTCCCCCAACCTGCTGATCTCATCGAGATAAGCACTATACAACTTTCTCATTTCATTGAGATACACACACTGGCAGAATATCAGACAAATGGCATTCACTGCTCGAAGGTATTCAGAGTAACTTTGGAACCGATTGTGGATTTCTTGCAACTTGCTTAACTCATGGAGACAAGGACTTTACCACTTTCTCATTTCATTGGGATACACGCATAGACAGAAGAACAGCCAATGGCATTCACTGCTCGACTGTATTCAGAGAAACTTTCGAACCGATTGTGGATTTCTTTCAACTTGCTGAACTCGTGGAGACAAATACTTTACCACTTTCTCATTTCATTGAGATACACGCATTGGCAGAGTATCAACCAAAGTTCATTCACTGCTCCAAGGCATTCAGTGAATCTTTGGAACCTATTGGGGATATCTCACAACTTGCTGAACTCATTGAGATAAGGACTTTACCACTATCTCATTGCATTGAGATAAACACATTGGCAGAATTTCAGTCAAATTGCATTCACTACTCGAAGGAATTCAGAGAAACCTTGGAACCTATTGTGGATTTCCCCCAACTTGAAGATCACATCGAGATAAGCACTATACAACTTTCTCATTTCATTGAGATACACACACTGGCAGAATATCAGACAAATGGCATTCACTGCTCGAAGGTATTCAGAGTAACTTTGGAACCGATTGTGGATTTCTTGCAACTTGCTGAACTCATGGAGACATTGACTTTACCACTTTCGCATTTCATTGGGATACACGCATAGACAGAATAACAGCCAATGGGATTCACTACTCGAAGGTATTCAGAGAAACTTTGGAACCTATTGCGGATTTCTTCCAACTTGCTGAAGACATCGGGATAAGCACTATATAACTTTCTCATTCATTGAGATACGTGCATTGGCAGAATATCAGCCAAATTGCATTCACTACTCGAAGGTATTGCGAGAAACTTTGGAACCTATTGTGGATTTCTTCCAATTTGCTGAACTGAATGAGATAAACACTTGACCACTTTCTCATTTCATTGTGATACACACATTAGCAGAATATCAGGCAAATGGCATTCACTACTCGCAGGCAGTCAGTGAATCTTTGGAACCTATTGGGGATTTCTTTCAACTTGCTGAACTCATTGAGATAAGGACTTTACCACTATCTCATTGCATTGAGATAACCACATTGGCAGAATTTCAGTCAAATTACATTCACTACTCGAAGGAATTCAGAGAAACCTTAGAACCTATTGTGGATTTCCCCCAACTTGAAGCTCACGTCGAGATAAGCACTATACAACTTTCTCATTTCATTGAGATACACACACTCGCAGAATATCAGACAAATGGCATTCACTGCTCGAAGGTATTCAGAGTAACTTTGGAACCGATTGTGGATTTCTTGCAACTTGCTTAACTCATGGAGACAAGGACTTTACCACTTTCTCATTTCATTGGGATACACGCATAGACAGAAGAACAGCCAATGGCATTCACTGCTCGACTGTATTCAGAGAAACTTTCGAACCGATTGTGGATTTCTTCCAACTTGCTGAACTCGTGGAGACAAATACTTTACCACTTTCTCATTTCATTGAGATACACGCATTGGCAGAGTATCAACCAAAGTTCATTCACTGCTCCAAGGCATTCAGTGAATCTTTGGAACCTATTGGGGATATCTCACAACTTGCTGAACTCATTGAGATAAGGACTTTACCACTTTCTCAATTCATTGAGATAAACACATTGGCAGAATTTCATCCAAATTGCTCGAAGGAATTCAGAGAAACCTTAGAACCTATTGTGGATTTCCCCCAACTTGCTGAACTCATCGAGATAAGCACTATACAACTTTCTCATTTCATTGAGATACACGCATTGGCAGAATATCAGCCAAATTGCATTCACTACTCGAAGGTATTCAGAGAAACTTTGGAACCTATTGCGGATTTCTTCCAACTTGCTGAAGTCATCGAGATAAGCACTATATAACTTTCTCATTTCATTGAGATACACGCATTGGCAGAATATCAGTCAAATTGCATTCACTACTCGAAGGTATTGCGAGAAACTTTGGAACCTATTGCGGATTTCTTCCAACTTGCTGAAGCTATCGAGATAAGCACTATATAACTTTCTCATTTCATTGAGATACACGCATTGGCAGAATATCAGTCAAATTGCATTCACTACTCGAAGGTATTGCGAGAAACTTTGGAACCTATTGTGGATTTCATCCAATTTGCTGAACTGAATGAGATAAACACTTGACCACTTTCTCATTTCATTGTGATACACACATTAGCAGAATATCAGGCAAATGGCATTCATTACTCGCAGGCAGTCAGTGAATCTTTGGAACCTATTGGGGATTTCTTTCAACTTGCTGAACCCATTGAGATAAGAACTTTACCACTATCTCATTGCATTGAGATAAACACATTGGCAGAATTTCAGTCAAATTGCATTCACTACTCGAAGGAATTCAGAGAAACCTTGGAACCTATTATGGATTTCCCCCAACTTGAAGATCACATCGAGATAAGCACTATACAACTTTCTCATTTCATTGAGATACACGCATTGGCAGAATATTAGTCAAATTACATTCACTACTCGAAGGTATTCAGACAAACTTTGGAATATATTGAGGATTTCTTCCAACTTGCTGAAGTCATCGAGATAAGAACTTTACCATTATCTCATTTCATTGAGCTACACACACTGGCAAAATATCACACAAATGGCATTCACTGCTCCAAGGTATTGCGAGAAACTTTGGAACCTATTGTGGATTTCTTCCAATTTGCTGAACTGAATGAGATAAACACTTGACCACTTTCTCATTTCATTGAGATACACACATTACCAGAATATCAAGCAAATGGCATTCATTACTCGCAGGCAGTCAGTGTGTCTTTGGAACCTATTGGGGATTTCTTTCAACTTGCCGAACTCATTGAGATAAGGACTTTACCACTATCTCATTGCATTGAGATAAACACATTGGCAGAATTTCAGTGAAATTGCATTCACTGCTCGAAGGAATTCAGAGAAACCTTGGAACCTATTGTGGATTTCCCCCAACTTGCTGATCCCATCGAGATAAGCACTATACAACTTTCTCATTTCATTGAGATACACGCATTGGCAGAATGTCAGTCAAATTACATTCACTACTCGAAGGTATTCAGAGAAACTTTGGAATATATTGCGGATTTCTTCCAACCTGCTGAAGTCATCGAGATAAGAACTTTACCATTAACTCATTTCATTGAGCTACACACACTGGCAGAATATCAGACAAATGGCATTCACTGCTCGAAGGTATTCAGAGTAACTTTGGAACCGATTGTGGATTTCTTTCAACTTGCTGAACTCATGGAGACAAGGACTTTACCACTTTCTCATTTCATTGTGATACACGCATAGACAGAATAACAGCCAATGGCATTCACTGCTCGACTGTATTCAGAGAAACTTTGGAACCGATTGTGGATTTCTTGCAACTTGCTGAACTCGTGGAGACAAAGACTTTACCACTTTCTCATTTCATTGAGATACACGCATTGGCAGAGTATCAACCAAAGTTCATTCACTGCTCCAAGGCATTCAGTGAATCTTTGGAACCTGTTGGGGATATCTTACAACTTGCTGAACTCATTGAGATAAGGACTTTACCACTTTCTCAATTCATTGAGATAAACACATTGGCAGAATTTCATCCAAATTGCTCGAAGGAATTCAGAGAAACCTTAGAACCTATTGTGGATTTCCCCCAACTTGCTGAACTCATCGAGATAAGCACTATACAACCTTCTCATTTCATTGAGATACACGCATTGGCAGAATATCAGCCAAATTGCATTCACTACACGAAGGTATTCAGAGAAACTTTGGAACCTATTGTGGATTTCCCCCAACTTGCTGATCTCATCGAGATAAGCACTATACAACTTTCTCATTTCATTGAGATACACGCATTGGCAGAATATCAGCCAAATTACATTCACTACTCGAAGGTATTCAGACAAACTTTGGAATATATTGAGGATTTCTTCCAACTTGCTGAAGTCATTGAGATAAAAACTTTACCATTATCTCATTTCATTGAGCTATACACACTGGCAAAATATCAGCCAAATGGCATTCATTGCTCCAAGGTATTGCGAGAAACTTTGGAACCTATTGTGGATTTCTTCCAATTTGCTGAACTGAATGAGATAAACACTTGACCACTTTCTCATTTCATTGTGATACACACATTAGCACAATATCAGGCAAATGGCATTCACTACTCGCAGGCAGTCAGTGAATCTTTGGAACCTATTGGGGATTTCTTTCAACTTGCTGAACTCATTGAGATAAGGACTTTACCACTATCTCATTGCATTGAGATAAACACATTGGCAGAATTTCAGTCAAATTGCATTCACTACTCGAAGGAATTCAGAGAAACCTTAGAACCTATTGTGGATTTCCCCCAACTTGAAGCTCACGTCGAGATAAGCACTATACAACTTTCTCATTTCATTGAGATACACACACTGGCAGAATATCAGACAAATGGCATTCACTGCTCGAAGGTATTCAGAGTAACTTTGGAACCGATTGTGGATTTCTTGCAACTTGCTTAACTCATGGAGACAAGGACTTTACCACTTTCTCATTTCATTGGGATACACGCATAGACAGAATAACAGCCAATGGCATTCACTGCTCGACTGTATTCAGAGAAACTTTGGAACCGATTGTGGATTTCTTGCAACTTGCTGAACTCGTGGAGACAAAGACTTTACCACTTTCTCATTTCATTGAGATACACGCATTGGCAGAGTATCAACCAAAGTTCATTCACTGCTCCAAGGCATTCAGTGAATCTTTGGAACCTGTTGGGGATATCTTACAACTTGCTGAACTCATTGAGATAAGGACTTTACCACTTTCTCAATTCATTGAGATAAACACATTGGCAGAATTTCATCCAAATTGCTCGAAGGAATTCAGAGAAACCTTAGAACCTATTGTGGATTTCCCCCAACTTGCTGAACTCATCGAGATAAGCACTATACAACTTTCTCATTTCATTGAGATACACGCATTGGCAGAATATCAGCCAAATTGCATTCACTACTCGAAGGTATTCAGAGAAACTTTGGAACCTATTGCGGATTTCTTCCAACTTGCTGAAGTCATCGAGATAAGCACTATATATCTTTCTCATTTCATTGAGATACACGCATTGGCAGAATATCAGTCAAATTGCGTTCACTACTCGAAGGTATTGCGAGAAACTTTGGAACCTATTCTGGATTTCATCCAATTTGCTGAACTGAATGAGATAAACACTTGACCACTTTCTCATTTCATTGTGATACACACATTAGCAGAATATCAGGCAAATGGCATTCATTACTCGCAGGCAGTCAGTGAATCTTTGGAACCTATTGGGGATTTCTTTCAACTTGCTGAACCCATTGAGATAAGAACTTTACCACTATCTCATTGCATTGAGATAAACACATTGGCAGAATTTCAGTCAAATTCCATTCACTACTCGAAGGAATTCAGAGAAACCTTGGAACCTATTGTGGATTTCCCCCAACTTGCTGATCCCATCGAGATAAGCACTATACAACTTTCTCATTTCATTGAGATACACGCATTGGCAGAATATCAGTCAAATTACATTCACTACTCGAAGGTATTCAGAGAAACTTTGGAATATATTGCGGATTTCTTCCAACTTGCTGAAGTCATCGAGATAAAAACTTTACCATTATCTCATTTCATTGAGCTATACACACTGGCAAAATATCAGCCAAATGGCATTCATTGCTCCAAGGTATTGCGAGAAACTTTGGAACCTATTGTGGATTTCTTCCAATTTGCTGAACTGAATGAGATAAACACTTGACCACTTTCTCATTTCATTGTGATACACACATTAGCAGAATATCAGGCAAATGGCATTCACTACTCGCAGGCAGTCAGTGAATCTTTGGAACCTATTGGGGATTTCTTTCAACTTGCTGAACTCATTGAGATAAGGACTTTACCACTATCTCATTGCATTGAGATAAACACATTGGCAGAATTTCAGTCAAATTGCATTCACTACTCGAAGGAATTCAGAGAAACCTTGGAACCTACTGTGGATTTCCCCCAACTTGAAGCTCACATCGAGATAAGCACTATACAACTTTCTCATTTCATTGAGATACACAAACTGGCAGAATATCAGACAAATGGCATTCACTGCTCGAAGGTATTCAGAGTAACTTTGGAACCGATTGTGGATTTCTTGCAACTTGCTGAACTCATGGAGACAAGGACTTTACCACTTTCTCATTTCATTGGGATACACGCATAGACAGAATAACAGCCAATGGCATTCACTGCTCGACTGTATTCAGAGAAACTTTGGAACCGATTGTGGATTTCTTGCAACTTGCTGAACTCGTGGAGACAAAGACTTTACCACTTTCTCATTTCATTGAGATACACGCATTGGCAGAGTATCAACCAAAGTTCATTCACTGCTCCAAGGCATTCAGTGAATCTTTGGAACCTATTGGGGATATCTTACAACTTGCTGAACTCATTGAGATAAGGACTTTACCACTTTCTCAATTCATTGAGATAAACACATTGGCAGAATTTCATCCAAATTGCTCGAAGGAATTCAGAGAAACCTTAGAACCTATTGTGGATTTCCCCCAACTTGCTGAACTCATCGAGATAAGCACTGTACAACTTTCTCATTTCATTGAGATACACGCATTGGCAGAATATCAGCCAAATTGCATTCACTACTCGAAGGTATTCAGAGAAACCTTGGAACCTACTGCGGATTTCTTCCAACTTGCTGAAGTCATCGAGATAAGCACTATATAACTTTCTCATTTCATTGAGATACACGCATTGGCAGAATATCAGTCAAATTGCATTCACTAGTCGAAGGTATTGCGAGAAACTTTGGAACCTATTGTGGATTTCTTCCAATTTGCTGAACTGAATGAGATAAACACTTGACCACTTTCTCATTTCATTGTGATACACACATTAGCAGAATATCAGGCAAATGGCATTCATTTACTCGCAGGCAGTCAGTGAATCTTTGGAACCTATTGGGGATTTCTTTCAACTTGCTGAACTCATTGAGATAAGTACTTTACCACTATCTCACTGCATTGAGATAAACACATTGGCAGAATTTCATCCAAATTGCTCGAAGGAATTCAGAGAAACCTTAGAACCTATTGTGGATTTCCCCCAACTTGCTGATCTCATCGAGATAAGCACTATACAACTTTCCCATTTCATTGAGATACACGCATTGGCAGAATATCAGCCAAATTACATTCACTACTCGAAGGTATTCAGACAAACTTTGGAATATATTGAGGATTTCTTCCAACTTGCTGAAGTAATCGAGATAAGAACTTTACCATTATCTCATTTCATTGAGCTACACACACTGGCAAAATATCACACAAATGGCATTCACTGCTCCAAGGTATTGCGAGAAACTTTGTAACCTATTGTGGATTTCTTCCAATTTGCTGAACTGAATGAGATAAACACTTGACCACTTTCTCATTTCGTTGAGATACACACATTAGCAGAATATCAAGCAAATGGCATTCATTACTCGCAGGCAGTCAGTGAATCTTTGGAACCTATTGGGGATTTCTTTCAACTTGCTGAACTCATTGAGATAAGGACTTTACCACTATCTCACTGCATTGAGATAAACACATCGGCAGAATTTCAGTCAAATTGCATTCACTGCTCGAAGGAATTCAGAGAAACCTTGGAACCTATTGTGGATTTCCCCCAACTTGCTGATCCCATCGAGATAAGCACTATACAACTTTCTCATTTCATTGAGATACACGCATTGGCAGAATATCAGTCAAATTACATTCACTACTCGAAGGTATTCAGAGAAACTTTGGAATATATTGCGGATTTCTTCCAACTTGCTGAAGTCATCGAGATAAAAACTTTACCATTATCTCATTTCATTGAGCTATACACACTGGCAAAATATCAGCCAAATGGCATTCATTGCTCCAAGGTATTGCGAGAAACTTTGGAACCTATTGTGGATTTCTTCCAATTTGCTGAACTGAATGAGATAAACACTTGACCACTTTCTCATTTCATTGTGATACACACATTAGCACAATATCAGGCAAATGGCATTCACTACTCGCAGGCAGTCAGTGAATCTTTGGAACCTATTGGGGATTTCTTTCAACTTGCTGAACTCATTGAGATAAGGACTTTACCACTATCTCATTGCATTGAGATAAACACATTGGCAGAATTTCAGTCAAATTGCATTCACTACTCGAAGGAATTCAGAGAAACCTTAGAACCTATTGTGGATTTGCCCCAACTTGAAGCTCACGTGGAGATAAGCACTATACAACTTTCTCATTTCATTGAGATACACACACTGGCAGAATATCAGACAAATGGCATTCACTGCTCGAAGGTATTCAGAGTAACTTTGGAACCGATTGTGGATTTCTTGCAACTTGCTTAACTCATGGAGACAAGGACTTTACCACTTTCTCATTTCATTGGGATACACGCATAGACAGAATAACAGCCAATGGCATTCACTGCTCGACTGTATTCAGAGAAACTTTGGAACCGATTGTGGATTTCTTGCAACTTGCTGAACTCGTGGAGACAAAGACTTTACCACTTTCTCATTTCATTGAGATACACGCATTGGCAGAGTATCAACCAAAGTTCATTCACTGCTCCAAGGCATTCAGTGAATCTTTGGAACCTGTTGGGGATATCTTACAACTTGCTGAACTCATTGAGATAAGGACTTTACCACTTTCTCAATTCATTGAGATAAACACATTGGCAGAATTTCATCCAAATTGCTCGAAGGAATTCAGAGAAACCTTAGAACCTATTGTGGATTTCCCCCAACTTGCAGAACTCATCGAGATAAGCACTATACAACTTTCTCATTTCATTGAGATACACGCATTGGCAGAATATCAGCCAAATTGCATTCACTACACGAAGGTATTCAGACAAAATTTGGAACCTATTGCGAATTTCTTCCAACTTGCTGAAGACATCGAGATAAGCACTATACAACTTTCTCATTTCATTGAGATACACGCATTGGCAGAATATCAGACAAATGGCATTCACTGCTCCAAGGTATTGCGAGAAACTTTGGAACCTATTGTGGATTTCTTCCAATTTGCTGAACTGAATGAGATAAACACTTGACCACTTTCTCATTTCATTGTGATACACACATTAGCAGAATGTCAGGCAAATGGCATTCATTACTCGCAGGCAGTCAGTGAATCTTTGGAACCTATTGGGGATTTCTTTCAACTTGCTGAACTCATTGAGATAAGTACTTTACCACTATCTCACTGCATTGAGATAAACACATTGGCAGAATTTCATCCAAAGTGCTCGAAGGAATTCAGAGAAACCTTAGAACCTATTGTGGATGTCCCCCAACTTGCTGATCTCATCGAGATAAGCACTATACAACTTTCTCATTTCATTGAGATACACGCATTGGCAGAATATCAGCCAAATTACATTCACTACTCGAAGGTATTCAGACAAACTTTGGAATATATTGAGGATTTCTTCCAACTTGCTGAAGTCATCGAGATAAGAACTTTACCATTATCTCATTTCATTGAGCTACATACACTGGCAAAATATCACACATATGGCATTCACTGCTCCAAGGTATTGCGAGAAACTTTGTAACCTATTGTGGATTTCTTCCAATTTGCTGAACTGAATGAGATAAACACTTGACCACTTTCTCATTTCATTGTGATACACACATTAGCAGAATATATATATATACTCGCAGGCAGTCAGTGAATCTTTGGAACCTATTGGGGATTTCTTTCAACTTGCTGAACTCATTCAGATCCGGACTTTACCACTATATCATTGCATTGAGATAAACAGATTGGCAGAATTTCAGTCAAATTGCATTCACTGCTCGAAGGAATTCAGAGAAACCTTGGAACCTATTGTGGATTTCCCCAAACTTGAAGATCTCATCGAGATAAGCACTATACAACTTTCTCATTTCATTGAGATACACACACTGGCAGAATATCAGACAAATGGCATTCACTGCTCGAAGGTATTCAGAGAAACCTTGGAAACTATTGTGGATTTCCCCCAACCTGCTGATCTCATCGAGATAAGCACTATACAACTTTCTCATTTCATTGAGATACACACACTGGCAGAATATCAGACAAATGGCATTCACTGCTCGAAGGTATTCAGAGTAACTTTGGAACCGATTGTGGATTTCTTGCAACTTGCTTAACTCATGGAGACAAGGACTTTACCACTTTCTCATTTCATTGGGATACACGCATAGACAGAAGAACAGCCAATGGCATTCACTGCTCGACTGTATTCAGAGAAACTTTCGAACCGATTGTGGATTTCTTTCAACTTGCTGAACTCGTGGAGACAAATACTTTACCACTTTCTCATTTCATTGAGATACACGCATTGGCAGAGTATCAACCAAAGTTCATTCACTGCTCCAAGGCATTCAGTGAATCTTTGGAACCTATTGGGGATATCTCACAACTTGCTGAACTCATTGAGATAAGGACTTTACCACTATCTCATTGCATTGAGATAAACACATTGGCAGAATTTCAGTCAAATTGCATTCACTACTCGAAGGAATTCAGAGAAACCTTGGAACCTATTGTGGATTTCCCCCAACTTGAAGATCACATCGAGATAAGCACTATACAACTTTCTCATTTCATTGAGATACACACACTGGCAGAATATCAGACAAATGGCATTCACTGCTCGAAGGTATTCAGAGTAACTTTGGAACCGATTGTGGATTTCTTGCATCTTGCTGAACTCATGGAGACATTGACTTTACCACTTTCTCATTTCATTGGGATACACGCATAGACAGAATAACAGCCAATGGGATTCACTACTCGAAGGTATTCAGAGAAACTTTGGAACCTATTGCGGATTTCTTCCAACTTGCTGAAGACATCGGGATAAGCACTATATAACTTTCTCATTTCATTGAGATACGCGCATTGGCAGAATATCAGCCAAATTGCATTCACTACTCGAAGGTATTGCGAGAAACTTTGGAACCTATTGTGGATTTCTTCCAATTTGCTGAACTGAATGAGATAAACACTTGACCACTTTCTCATTTCATTGTGATACACACATTAGCAGAATATCAGGCAAATGGCATTCACTACTCGCAGGCAGTCAGTGAATCTTTGGAACCTATTGGGGATTTCTTTCAACTTGCTGAACTCATTGAGATAAGGACTTTACCATTATCTCATTGCATTGAGATAACCACATTGGCAGAATTTCAGTCAAATTGCATTCACTACTCGAAGGAATTCAGAGAAACCTTAGAACCTATTGTGGATTTCCCCCAACTTGAAGCTCACGTCGAGATAAGCACTATACAACTTTCTCATTTCATTGAGATACAGACACTGGCAGAATATCAGACAAATGGCATTCACTGCTCGAAGGTATTCAGAGTAACTTTGGAACCGATTGTGGATTTCTTGCAACTTGCTTAACTCATGGAGACAAGGACTTTACCACTTTCTCATTTCATTGGGATACACGCATAGACAGAAGAACAGCCAATGGCATTCACTGCTCGACTGTATTCAGTGAAACTTTCGAACCGATTGTGGATTTCTTCCAACTTGCTGAACTCGTGGAGACAAATACTTTACCACTTTCTCATTTCATTGAGATACACGCATTGGCAGAGTATCAACCAAAGTTCATTCACTGCTCCAAGGCATTCAGTGAATCTTTGGAACCTATTGGGGATATCTCACAACTTGCTGAACTCATTGAGATAAGGACTTTACCACTTTCTCAATTCATTGAGATAAACACATTGGCAGAATTTCATCCAAATTGCTCGAAGGAATTCAGAGAAACCTTAGAACCTATTGTGGATTTCCCCCAACTTGCTGAACTCATCGAGATAAGCACTATACAACTTTCTCATTTCATTGAGATACACGCATTGGCAGAATATCAGCCAAATTGCATTCACTACTCGAAGGTATTCAGAGAAACTTTGGAACCTATTGCGGATTTCTTCCAACTTGCTGAAGTCATCGAGATAAGCACTATATAACTTTCTCATTTCATTGAGATACACGCATTGGCAGAATATTAGTCAAATTGCATTCACTACTCGAAGGTATTGCGAGAAACTTTGGAACCTATTGTGGATTTCATCCAATTTGCTGAACTGAATGAGATAAACACTTGACCACTTTCTCATTTCATTGTGATACACACATTAGCAGAATATCAGGCAAATGGCATTCATTACTCGCAGGCAGTCAGTGAATCTTTGGAACCTATTGGGGATTTCTTTCAACTTGCTGAACCCATTGAGATAAGAACTTTACCACTATCTCATTGCATTGAGATAAACACATTGGCAGAATTTCAGTCAAATTGCATTCACTACTCGAAGGAATTCAGAGAAACCTTGGAACCTATTATGGATTTCCCCCAACTTGAAGATCACATCGAGATAAGCACTATACAACTTTCTCATTTCATTGAGATACACGCATTGGCAGAATATTAGTCAAATTACATTCACTACTCGAAGGTATTCAGACAAACTTTGGAATATATTGAGGATTTCTTCCAACTTGCTGAAGTCATCGAGATAAGAACTTTACCATTATCTCATTTCATTGAGCTACACACACTGGCAAAATATCACACAAATGGCATTCACTGCTCCAAGGTATTGCGAGAAACTTTGGAACCTATTGTGGATTTCTTCCAATTTGCTGAACTGAATGAGATAAACACTTGACCACTTTCTCATTTCATTGTGATACACACATTACCAGAATATCAAGCAAATGTCATTCATTACTCGCAGGCAGTCAGTGTGTCTTTGGAACCTATTGGGGATTTCTTTCAACTTGCTGAACTCATTGAGATAAGGACTTTACCACTATCTCATTGCATTGAGATAAACACATTGGCAGAATTTCAGTGAAATTGCATTCACTGCTCGAAGGAATTCAGAGAAACCTTGGAACCTATTGTGGATTTCCCCCAACTTGCTGATCCCATCGAGATAAGCACTATACAACTTTCTCATTTCATTGAGATACACGCATTGGCAGAATGTCAGTCAAATTACATTCACTACTCGAAGGTATTCAGAGAAACTTTGGAATATATTGCGGATTTCTTCCAACTTGCTGAAGTCATCGAGATAAGAACTTTACCACTTTCTCACTTCATTGTGATACACGCATAGACAGAATAACAGCCAATGGCATTCACTGCTCGACTGTATTCAGAGAAACTTTGGAACCGATTGTGGATTTCTTGCAACTTGCTGAACTCGTGGAGACAAAGACTTTACCACTTTCTCATTTCATTGAGATACACGCATTGGCAGAGTATCAACCAAAGTTCATTCACTGCTCCAAGGCATTCAGTGAATCTTTGGAACCTGTTGGGGATATCTTACAACTTGCTGAACTCATTGAGATAAGGACTTTACCACTTTCTCAATTCATTGAGATAAACACATTGGCAGAATTTCATCCAAATTGCTCGAAGGAATTCAGAGAAACCTTAGAACCTATTGTGGATTTCCCCCAACTTGCTGAACTCATCGAGATAAGCACTATACAACTTTCTCATTTCATTGAGATACACGCATTGGCAGAATATCAGCCAAATTACATTCACTACACGAAGGTATTCAGAGAAACTTTGGAACCTATTGTGGATTTCCCCCAACTTGCTGAAGTCATCGAGATAAAAACTTTACCATTATCTCATTTCATTGAGCTATACACACTGGCAAAATATCAGCCAAATGGCATTCATTGCTCCAAGGTATTGCGAGAAACTTTGGAACCTATTGTGGATTTCTTCCAATTTGCTGAACTGAATGAGATAAACACTTGACCACTTTCTCATTTCATTGTGATACACACATTAGCAGAATATCAGGCAAATGGCATTCACTACTCGCAGGCAGTCAGTGAATCTTTGGAACCTATTGGGGATTTCTTTCAACTTGCTGAACTCATTGAGATAAGGACTTTACCACTATCTCATTGCATTGAGATAAACACATTGGCAGAATTTCAGTCAAATTGCATTCACTACTCGAAGGAATTCAGAGAAACCTTGGAACCTACTGTGGATTTCTCCCAACTTGAAGCTCACATCGAGATAAGCACTATACAACTTTCTCATTTCATTGAGATACACACACTGGCAGAATATCAGACAAATGGCATTCACTGCTCGAAGGTATTCAGAGTAACTTTGGAACCGATTGTGGATTTCTTGCAACTTGCTGAACTCATGGAGACAAGGACTTTACCACTTTCTCATTTCATTGTGATACACGCATAGACAGAATAACAGCCAATGGCATTCAGTGCTCGACTGTATTCAGAGAAACTTTGGAACCGATTGTGGATTTCTTGCAACTTGCTGAACTCGTGGAGACAAAGACTTTACCACTTTCTCATTTCATTGAGATACACGCATTGGCAGAGTATCAACCAAAGTTCATTCACTGCTCCAAGGCATTCAGTGAATCTTTGGAACCTATTGGGGATATCTTACAACTTGCTGAACTCATTGAGATAAGGACTTTACCACTTTCTCAATTCATTGAGATAAACACATTGGCAGAATTTCATCCAAATTGCTCGAAGGAATTCAGAGAAACCTTAGAACCTATTGTGGATTTCCCCCAACTTGCTGAACTCATCGAGATAAGCACTGTACAATTTTCTCATTTCATTGAGATACACGCATTGGCAGAATATCAGCCAAATTGCATTCACTACTCGAAGGTATTCAGAGAAACCTTGGAACCTACTGCGGATTTCTTCCAACTTGCTGAAGTCATCGAGATAAGCACTATATAACTTTCTCATTTCATTGAGATACACGCATTGGCAGAATATCAGTCAAATTGCATTCACTAGTCGAAGGTATTGCGAGAAACTTTGGAACCTATTGTGGATTTCTTCCAATTTGCTGAAATGAATGAGATAAACACTTGACCACTTTCTCATTTCATTGTGATACACACATTAGCAGAATATCAGGCAAATGGCATTCATTTACTCGCAGGCAGTCAGTGAATCTTTGGAACCTATTGGGGATTTCTTTCAACTTGCTGAACTCATTGAGATAAGTACTTTACCACTATCTCACTGCATTGAGATAAACACATTGGCAGAATTTCATCCAAATTGCTCGAAGGAATTCAGAGAAACCTTAGAACCTATTGTGGATTTCCCCCAACTTGCTGATCTCATCGAGATAAGCACTATACAACTTTCTCATTTCATTGAGATACACGCATTGGCAGAATATCAGCCAAATTACATTCACTACTCGAAGGTATTGCGACAAACTTTGGAATATATTGAGGATTTCTTCCAACTTGCTGAAGTCATCGAGATAAGAACTTTACCATTATCTCATTTCATTGAGCTACACACACTGGCAAAATATCACACAAATGGCATTCACTGCTCCAAGGTATTGCGAGAAACTTTGTAACCTATTGTGGATTTCTTCCAATTTGCTGAACTGAATGAGATAAACACTTGACCACTTTCTCATTTCATTGTGATACACACATTAGCAGAATATCAAGCAAATGGCATTCATTACTCGCAGGCAGTCAGTGAATCTTTGGAACCTATTGGGGATTTCTTTCAACTTGCTGAACTCATTGAGATAAGGACTTTACCACTATCTCATTGCATTGAGATAAACACATCGGCAGAATTTCAGTCAAATTGCATTCACTGCTCGAAGGAATTCAGAGAAACCTTGGAACCTATTGTGGATTTCCCCCAACTTGCTGATCCCATCGAGATAAGCACTATACAACTTTCTCATTTCATTGAGATACACGCATTGGCAGAATATCAGTCAAATTACATTCACTACTCGAAGGTATTCAGAGAAACTTTGGAATATATTGCGGATTTCTTCCAACTTGCTGAAGTCATCGAGATAAAAACTTTACCATTATCTCATTTCATTGAGCTATACACACTGGCAAAATATCAGCCAAATGGCATTCATTGCTCCAAGGTATTGCGAGAAACTTTGGAACCTATTGTGGATTTCTTCCAATTTGCTGAACTGAATGAGATAAACACTTGACCACTTTCTCATTTCATTGTGATACACACATTAGCAGAATATCAGGCAAATGGCATTCACTACTCGCAGGCAGTCAGTGAATCTTTGGAACCTATTGGGGATTTCTTTCAACTTGCTGAACTCATTGAGATATGGACTTTACCACTATCTCATTGCATTGAGATAAACACATTGGCAGAATTTCAGTCAAATTGCATTCACTACTCGAAGGAATTCAGAGAAACCTTAGAACCTATTGTGGATTTCCCCCAACTTGAAGCTCACGTCGAGATAAGCACTATACAACTTTCTCATTTCATTGAGATACACACACTGGCAGAATATCAGACAAATGGCATTCACTGCTCGAAGGTATTCAGAGTAACTTTGGAACCGATTGTGGATTTCTTGCAACTTGCTGAACTCATGGAGACAAGGACTTTACCACTTTCTCATTTCATTGGGATACACGCATAGACAGAATAACAGCCAATGGCATTCAGTGCTCGACTGTATTCAGAGAAACTTTGGAACCAATTGTGGATTTCTTGCAACTTGCTGAACTCGTGGAGACAAAGACTTTACCACTTTCTCATTTCATTGAGATACACGCATTGGCAGAGTATCAACCAAAGTTCATTCACTGCTCCAAGGCATTCAGTGAATCTTTGGAACCTGTTGGGGATATCTTACAACTTGCTGAACTCATTGAGATAAGGACTTTACCACTTTCTCAATTCATTGAGATAAACACATTGGCAGAATTTCATCCAAATTGCTCGAAGGAATTCAGAGAAACCTTAGAACCTATTGTGGATTTCCCCCAACTTGCTGAACTCATCGAGATAAGCACTATACAACTTTCTCATTTCATTGAGATACACGCATTGGCAGAATATCAGCCAAATTGCATTCACTACTCGAAGGTATTCAGAGAAACTTTGGAACCTATTGAGGATTTCTTCCAACTTGCTGAAGTCATCGAGATAAGCACTATATAACTTTCTCATTTCATTGAGATACACGCATTGGCAGAATATCAGTCAAATTGCATTCACTACTCGAAGGTATTGCGAGAAACTTTGGAACCTATTCTGGATTTCATCCAATTTGCTGAACTGAATGAGATAAACACTTGACCACTTTCTCATTTCATTGTGATACACACATTAGCAGAATATCAGGCAAATGGCATTCATTACTCGCAGGCAGTCAGTGAATCTTTGGAACCTATTGGGGATTTCTTTCAACTTGCTGAACCCATTGAGATAAGAACTTTACCACTATCTCATTGCATTGAGATAAACACATTGGCAGAATTTCAGTCAAATTCCATTCACTACTCGAAGGAATTCAGAGAAACCTTGGAACCTATTGTGGATTTCCCCCAACTTGCTGATCCCATCGAGATAAGCACTATACAACTTTCTCATTTCATTGAGATACACGCATTGGCAGAATATCAGTCAAATTACATTCACTACTCGAAGGTATTCAGAGAAACTTTGGAATATATTGCGGATTTCTTCCAACTTGCTGAAGTCATCGAGATAAAAACTTTACCATTATCTCATTTCATTGAGCTATACACACTGGCAAAATATCAGCCAAATGGCATTCATTGCTCCAAGGTATTGCGAGAAACTTTGGAACCTATTGTGGATTTCTTCCAATTTGCTGAACTGAATGAGATAAACACTTGACCACTTTCTCATTTCATTGTGATACACACATTAGCAGAATATCAGGCAAATGGCATTCACTACTCGCAGGCAGTCAGTGAATCTTTGGAACCTATTGGGGATTTCTTTCAACTTGCTGAACTCATTGAGATAAGGACTTTACCACTATCTCATTGCATTGAGATAAACACATTGGCAGAATTTCAGTCAAATTGCATTCACTACTCGAAGGAATTCAGAGAAACCTTGGAACCTACTGTGGATTTCCCCCAACTTGAAGCTCACATCGAGATAAGCACTATACAACTTTCTCATTTCATTGAGATACACACACTGGCAGAATATCAGACAAATGGCATTCACTGCTCGAAGGTATTCAGAGTAACTTTGGAACCGATTGTGGATTTCTTGCAACTTGCTGAACTCATGGAGACAAGGACTTTACCACTTTCTCATTTCATTGGGATACACGCATAGACAGAATAACAGCCAATGGCATTCAGTGCTCGACTGTATTCAGAGAAACTTTGGAACCGATTGTGGATTTCTTGCAACTTGCTGAACTCGTGGAGACAAAGACTTTACCACTTTCTCATTTCATTGAGATACACGCATTGGCAGAGTATCAACCAAAGTTCATTCACTGCTCCAAGGCATTCAGTGAATCTTTGGAACCTATTGGGGATATCTTACAACTTGCTGAACTCATTGAGATAAGGACTTTACCACTTTCTCAATTCATTGAGATAAACACATTGGCAGAATTTCATCCAAATTGCTCGAAGGAATTCAGAGAAACCTTAGAACCTATTGTGGATTTCCCCCAACTTGCTGAACTCATCGAGATAAGCACTGTACAATTTTCTCATTTCATTGAGATACACGCATTGGCAGAATATCAGCCAAATTGCATTCACTACTCGAAGGTATTCAGAGAAACCTTGGAACCTACTGCGGATTTCTTCCAACTTGCTGAAGTCATCGAGATAAGCACTATATAACTTTCTCATTTCATTGAGATACACGCATTGGCAGAATATCAGTCAAATTGCATTCACTACTCGAAGGTATTGCGAGAAACTTTGGAACCTATTCTGGATTTCTTCCAATTTGCTGAACTGAATGAGATAAACACTTGACCACTTTCTCATTTCATTGTGATACACACATTAGCAGAATATCAGGCAAATGGCATTCATTTACTCGCAGGCAGTCAGTGAATCTTTGGAACCTATTGGGGATTTCTTTCAACTTGCTGAACTCATTGAGATAAGTACTTTACCACTATCTCACTGCATTGAGATAAACACATTGGCAGAATTTCATCCAAATTGCTCGAAGGAATTCAGAGAAACCTTAGAACCTATTGTGGATTTCCCCCAACTTGCTGATCTCATCGAGATAAGCACTATACAACTTTCCCATTTCATTGAGATACACGCATTGGCAGAATATCAGCCAAATTACATTCACTACTCGAAGGTATTCAGACAAACTTTGGAATATATTGAGGATTTCTTCCAACTTGCTGAAGTCATCGAGATAAGAACTTTACCATTATCTCATTTCATTGAGCTACACACACTGGCAAAATATCACACAAATGGCATTCACTGCTCCAAGGTATTGCGAGAAACTTTGTAACCTATTGTGGATTTCTTCCAATTTGCTGAACTGAATGAGATAAACACTTGACCACTTTCTCATTTCATTGTGATACACACATTAGCAGAATATCAAGCAAATGGCATTCATTACTCGCAGGCAGTCAGTGAATCTTTGGAACCTATTGGGGATTTCTTTCAACTTGCTGAACTCATTGAGATAAGGACTTTACCACTATCTCACTGCATTGAGATAAACACATCGGCAGAATTTCAGTCAAATTGCATTCACTGCTCGAAGGAATTCAGAGAAACCTTGGAACCTATTGTGGATTTCCCCCAACTTGCTGATCCCATCGAGATAAGCACTATACAACTTTCTCATTTCATTGAGATACACGCATTGGCAGAATATCAGTCAAATTACATTCACTACTCGAAGGTATTCAGAGAAACTTTGGAATATATTGCGGATTTCTTCCAACTTGCTGAAGTCATCGAGATAAAAACTTTACCATTATCTCATTTCATTGAGCTATACACACTGGCAAAATATCAGCCAAATGGCATTCATTGCTCCAAGGTATTGCGAGAAACTTTGGAACCTATTGTGGATTTCTTCCAATTTGCTGAACTGAATGAGATAAACACTTGACCACTTTCTCATTTCATTGTGATACACACATTAGCACAATATCAGGCAAATGGCATTCACTACTCGCAGGCAGTCAGTGAATCTTTGGAACCTATTGGGGATTTCTTTCAACTTGCTGAACTCATTGAGATAAGGACTTTACCACTATCTCATTGCATTGAGATAAACACATTGGCAGAATTTCAGTCAAATTGCATTCACTACTCGAAGGAATTCAGAGAAACCTTAGAACCTATTGTGGATTTCCCCCAACTTGAAGCTCACGTCGAGATAAGCACTATACAACTTTCTCATTTCATTGAGATACACATACTGGCAGAATATCAGACAAATGGCATTCACTGCTCGAAGGTATTCAGAGTAACTTTGGAACCGATTGTGGATTTCTTGCAACTTGCTTAACTCATGGAGACAAGGACTTTACCACTTTCTCATTTCATTGGGATACACGCATAGACAGAATAACAGCCAATGGCATTCACTGCTCGACTGTATTCAGAGAAACTTTGGAACCGATTGTGGATTTCTTGCAACTTGCTGAACTCGTGGAGACAAAGACTTTACCACTTTCTCATTTCATTGAGATACACGCATTGGCAGAGTATCAACCAAAGTTCATTCACTGCTCCAAGGCATTCAGTGAATCTTTGGAACCTGTTGGGGATATCTTACAACTTGCTGAACTCATTGAGATAAGGACTTTACCACTTTCTCAATTCATTGAGATAAACACATTGGCAGAATTTCATCCAAATTGCTCGAAGGAATTCAGAGAAACCTTAGAACCTATTGTGGATTTCCCCCAACTTGCTGAACTCATCGAGATAAGCACTATACAACTTTCTCATTTCATTGAGATACACGCATTGGCAGAATATCAGCCAAATTGCATTCACTACACGAAGGTATTCAGAGAAACTTTGGAACCTATTGCGAATTTCTTCCAACTTGCTGAAGTCATCGGGATAAGCACTATACAACTTTCTCATTTCATTGAGATACACGCATTGGCAGAATATCAGACAAATGGCATTCACTGCTCCAAGGTATTGCGAGAAACTTTGGAACCTATTGTGGATTTCTTCCAATTTGCTGAACTGAATGAGATAAACACTTGACCACTTTCTCATTTCATTGTGATACACACATTAGCAGAATGTCAGGCAAATGGCATTCATTACTCGCAGGCAGTCAGTGAATCTTTGGAACCTATTGGGGATTTCTTTCAACTTGCTGAACTCATTGAGATAAGTACTTTACCACTATCTCACTGCATTGAGATAAACACATTGGCAGAATTTCATCCAAAGTGCTCGAAGGAATTCAGAGAAACCTTAGAACCTATTGTGGATTTCCCCCAACTTGCTGATCTCATCGAGATAAGCACTATACAACTTTCTCATTTCATTGAGATACACGCATTGGCAGAATATCAGCCAAATTACATTCACTACTCGAAGGTATTCAGACAAACTTTGGAATATATTGAGGATTTCTTCCAACTTGCTGAAGTCATCGAGATAAGAACTTTACCATTATCTCATTTCATTGAGCTACATACACTGGCAAAATATCACACATATGGCATTCACTGCTCCAAGGTATTGCGAGAAACTTTGGAACCTATTGTGGATTTCTTCCAATTTGCTGAACTGAATGAGATAAACACTTGACCACTTTCTCATTTCATTGTGATACACACATTAGCAGAATATATATATATACTCGCAGGCAGTCAGTGAATCTTTGGAACCTATTGGGGATTTCTTTCAACTTGCTGAACTCATTCAGATCCGGACTTTACCACTATATCATTGCATTGAGATAAACACATTGGCAGAATTTCAGTCAAATTGCATTCACTGCTCGAAGGAATTCAGAGAAACCTTGGAACCTATTGTGGATTTCCCCAAACTTGAAGATCTCATCGAGATAAGCACTATACAACTTTCTCATTTCATTGAGATACACACACTGGCAGAATATCAGACAAATGGCATTCACTGCTCGAAGGTATTCAGAGAAACCTTGGAAACTATTGTGGATTTCCCCCAACCTGCTGATCTCATCGAGATAAGCACTATACAACTTTCTCATTTCATTGAGATACACACACTGGCAGAATATCAGACAAATGGCATTCACTGCTCGAATGTATTCAGAGTAACTTTGGAACCGATTGTGGATTTCTTGCAACTTGCTTAACTCATGGAGACAAGGACTTTACCACTTTCTCATTTCATTGGGATACACGCATAGACAGAAGAACAGCCAATGGCATTCACTGCTCGACTGTATTCAGAGAAACTTTCGAACCGATTGTGGATTTCTTTCAACTTGCTGAACTCGTGGAGACAAATACTTTACCACTTTCTCATTTCATTGAGATACACGCATTGGCAGAGTATCAACCAAAGTTCATTCACTGCTCCAAGGCATTCAGTGAATCTTTGGAACCTATTGGGGATATCTCACAACTTGCTGAACTCATTGAGATAAGGACTTTACCACTTTCTCAATTCATTGAGATAAACACATTGGCAGAATTTCATCCAAATTGCTCGAAGGAATTCAGAGAAACCTTAGAACCTATTGTGGATTTCCCCCAACTTGCTGAACTCATCGAGATAAGCACTATACAACTTTCTCATTTCATTGAGATACACGCATTGGCAGAATATCAGCCAAATTGCATTCACTACTCGAAGGTATTCAGAGAAACTTTGGAACCTATTGCGGATTTCTTCCAACTTGCTGAAGTCATCGAGATAAGCACTATATAACTTTCTCATTTCATTGAGATACACGCATTGGCAGAATATCAGTCAAATTGCATTCACTACTCGAAGGTATTGCGAGAAACTTTGGAACCTATTGTGGATTTCATCCAATTTGCTGAACTGAATGAGATAAACACTTGACCACTTTCTCATTTCATTGTGATACACACATTAGCAGAATATCAGGCAAATGGCATTCATTACTCGCAGGCAGTCAGTGAATCTTTGGAACCTATTGGGGATTTCTTTCAACTTGCTGAACCCATTGAGATAAGAACTTTACCACTATCTCATTGCATTGAGATAAACACATTGGCAGAATTTCAGTCAAAT
Source organism: Prionace glauca (assembly GCA_037974335.1). NCBI lineage: Eukaryota > Metazoa > Chordata > Chondrichthyes > Carcharhiniformes > Carcharhinidae > Prionace > Prionace glauca. The sequence goes on along the minus strand of CM075744.1, from coordinate 50,543,488 downwards.
TGCATTCACTACTCGAAGGAATTCAGAGAAACCTTGGAACCTATTATGGATTTCCCCCAACTTGAAGATCACATCGAGATAAGCACTATACAACTTTCTCATTTCATTGAGATACACGCATTGGCAGAATATTAGTCAAATTACATTCACTACTCGAAGGTATTCAGACAAACTTTGGAATATATTGAGGATTTCTTCCAACTTGCTGAAGTCATCGAGATAAGAACTTTACCATTATCTCATTTCATTGAGCTACACACACTGGCAAAATATCACACAAATGGCATTCACTGCTCCAAGGTATTGCGAGAAACTTTGGAACCTATTGTGGATTTCTTCCAATTTGCTGAACTGAATGAGATAAACACTTGACCACTTTCTCATTTCATTGTGATACACACATTACCAGAATATCAAGCAAATGTCATTCATTACTCGCAGGCAGTCAGTGTGTCTTTGGAACCTATTGGGGATTTCTTTCAACTTGCTGAACTCATTGAGATAAGGACTTTACCACTATCTCATTGCATTGAGATAAACACATTGGCAGAATTTCAGTGAAATTGCATTCACTGCTCGAAGGAATTCAGAGAAACCTTGGAACCTATTGTGGATTTCCCCCAACTTGCTGATCCCATCGAGATAAGCACTATACAACTTTCTCATTTCATTGAGATACACGCATTGGCAGAATGTCAGTCAAATTACATTCACTACTCGAAGGTATTCAGAGAAACTTTGGAATATATTGCGGATTTCTTCCAACTTGCTGAAGTCATCGAGATAAGAACTTTACCACTTTCTCACTTCATTGTGATACACGCATAGACAGAATAACAGCCAATGGCATTCACTGCTCGACTGTATTCAGAGAAACTTTGGAACCGATTGTGGATTTCTTGCAACTTGCTGAACTCGTGGAGACAAAGACTTTACCACTTTCTCATTTCATTGAGATACACGCATTGGCAGAGTATCAACCAAAGTTCATTCACTGCTCCAAGGCATTCAGTGAATCTTTGGAACCTGTTGGGGATATCTTACAACTTGCTGAACTCATTGAGATAAGGACTTTACCACTTTCTCAATTCATTGAGATAAACACATTGGCAGAATTTCATCCAAATTGCTCGAAGGAATTCAGAGAAACCTTAGAACCTATTGTGGATTTCCCCCAACTTGCTGAACTCATCGAGATAAGCACTATACAACTTTCTCATTTCATTGAGATACACGCATTGGCAGAATATCAGCCAAATTGCATTCACTACACGAAGGTATTCAGAGAAACTTTGGAACCTATTGTGGATTTCCCCCAACTTGCTGATCTCATCGAGATAAGCACTATACAACTTTCTCATTTCATTGAGATACACGCATTGGCAGAATATCAGCCAAATTACATTCACTACTCGAAGGTATTCAGACAAACTTTGGAATATATTGAGGATTTCTTCCAACTTGCTGAAGTCATCGAGATAAAAACTTTACCATTATCTCATTTCATTGAGCTATACACACTGGCAAAATATCAGCCAAATGGCATTCATTGCTCCAAGGTATTGCGAGAAACTTTGGAACCTATTGTGGATTTCTTCCAATTTGCTGAACTGAATGAGATAAACACTTGACCACTTTCTCATTTCATTGTGATACACACATTAGCAGAATATCAGGCAAATGGCATTCACTACTCGCAGGCAGTCAGTGAATCTTTGGAACCTATTGGGGATTTCTTTCAACTTGCTGAACTCATTGAGATAAGGACTTTACCACTATCTCATTGCATTGAGATAAACACATTGGCAGAATTTCAGTCAAATTGCATTCACTACTCGAAGGAATTCAGAGAAACCTTGGAACCTACTGTGGATTTCCCCCAACTTGAAGCTCACATCGAGATAAGCACTATACAACTTTCTCATTTCATTGAGATACACACACTGGCAGAATATCAGACAAATGGCATTCACTGCTCGAAGGTATTCAGAGTAACTTTGGAACCGATTGTGGATTTCTTGCAACTTGCTGAACTCATGGAGACAAGGACTTTACCACTTTCTCATTTCATTGGGATACTCGCATAGACAGAATAACAGCCAATGGCATTCAGTGCTCGACTGTATTCAGAGAAACTTTGGAACCGATTGTGGATTTCTTGCAACTTGCTGAACTCGTGGAGACAAAGACTTTACCACTTTCTCATTTCATTGAGATACACGCATTGGCAGAGTATCAACCAAAGTTCATTCACTGCTCCAAGGCATTCAGTGAATCTTTGGAACCTATTGGGGATATCTTACAACTTGCTGAACTCATTGAGATAAGGACTTTACCACTTTCTCAATTCATTGAGATAAACACATTGGCAGAATTTCATCCAAATTGCTCGAAGGAATTCAGAGAAACCTTAGAACCTATTGTGGATTTCCCCCAACTTGCTGATCTCATCGAGATAAGCACTATACAACTTTTTCATTTCATTGAGATACACGCATTGGCAGAATATCAGCCAAATTACATTCACTACTCGAAGGTATTCAGACAAACTTTGGAATATATTGAGGATTTCTTCCAACTTGCTGAAGTCATCGAGATAAAAACTTTACCATTATCTCATTTCATTGAGCTACACACACTGGCAAAATATCACACAAATGGCATTCACTGCTCCAAGGTATTGCGAGAAACTTTGGAACCTATTGTGGATTTCTTCCAATTTGCTGAACTGAATGAGATAAACACTTGACCACTTTCTCATTTCATTGTGATACACACATTACCAGAATATCAAGCAAATGTCATTCATTACTCGCAGGCAGTCAGTGTGTCTTTGGAACCTATTGGGGATTTCTTTCAACTTGCTGAACTCATTGAGATAAGGACTTTACCACTATCTCATTGCATTGAGATAAACACATTGGCAGAATTTCAGTGAAATTGCATTCACTGCTCGAAGGAATTCAGAGAAACCTTGGAACCTATTGTGGATTTCCCCCAACTTGCTGATCCCATCGAGATAAGCACTATACAACTTTCTCATTTCATTGAGATACACGCATTGGCAGAATGTCAGTCAAATTACATTCACTACTCGAAGGTATTCAGAGAAACTTTGGAATATATTGCGGATTTCTTCCAACTTGCTGAAGTCATCGAGATAAGAACTTTACCATTAACTCATTTCATTGAGCTACACACACTGGCAGAATATCAGACAAATGGCATTCACTGCTCGAAGGTATTCAGAGTAACTTTGGAACCGATTGTGGATTTCTTGCAACTTGCTGAACTCATGGAGACAAAGACTTTACCACTTTCTCATTTCATTGAGATACACGCATTGGCAGAGTATCAACCAAAGTTCATTCACTGCTCCAAGGCATTCAGTGAATCTTTGGAACCTATTGGGGATTTCTTTTAACTTGCTGAACCCATTGAGATAAGAACTTTACCACTATCTCATTGCATTGAGATAAACACATTGGCAGAATTTCAGTCAAATTACATTCACTACTCGAAGGTATTCAGACAAACTTTGGAACCTATTGCGAATTTCTTCCAACTTGCTGAAGTCATCGAGATAAGCACTATACAACTTTCTCATTTCATTGAGATACACGCATTGGCAGAATATCAGACACTGCTCCAAGGTATTGCGAGAAACTTTGGAACCTATTGTGGATTTCTTCCAATTTGCTGAACTGAATGAGATAAACACTTGACCACTTTCTCATTTCATTGTGATACACACATTAGCAGAATATCAGGCAAATGGCATTCACTACTCGCAGGCAGTCAGTGAATCTTTGGAACCTATTGGGGATTTCTTTCAACTTGCGGAACTCATTGAGATCAGGACTTTACCACTATATCATTGCATTCAGATAAACACATTGGCAGAATTTCAGTCAAATTGCATTCACTGCTCGAAGGAATTCAGAGAAACCTTGGAACCTATTGTGGATTTCCCCCAACTTGCTGATCTCATCGAGATAAGCACTATACAACTTTCTCATTTCATTGAGATACACACACTGGCAGAATATCAGACAAATGGCATTCACTGCTCGAAGGTATTCAGAGAAACCTTGGAACCTATTGTGGATTTCCCCCAACTTGCTGATCTCATCGAGATAAGCACTACACAACTTTCTCATTTCATTGAGATACACACACTGGCAGAATATCAGACAAATGGCATTCACTGCTCGACTGTATTCAGAGAAACTTTGGAACCGATTGTGGATTTCTTGCAACTTGCTGAACTCGTGGAGACAAATACTTTACCACTTTCTCATTTCATTGAGATACACGCATAGACAGAATAACAGCCAATGGCATTCAGTGCTCGACTGTATTCAGAGAAACTTTGGAACCGATTGTGGATTTCTTGCAACTTGCTGAACTCGTGGAGACAAAGACTTTACCACTTTCTCATTTCATTGAGATACACGCATTGGCAGAGTATCAACCAAAGTTCATTCACTGCTCCAAGGCATTCAGTGAATCTTTGGAACCTATTGGGGATATCTTACAACTTGCTGAACTCATTGAGATAAGGACTTTACCACTTTCTCAATTCATTGAGATAAACACATTGGCAGAATTTCATCCAAATTGCTCGAAGGAATTCAGAGAAACCTTAGAACCTATTGTGGATTTCCCCCAACTTGCTGAACTCATCGAGATAAGCACTATACAACTTTCTTATTTCATTGAGATACACGCATTGGCAGAATATCAGCCAAATTGCATTCACTACTCGAAGGTATTCAGAGAAACTTTGGAACCTATTGCGGATTTCTTCCAACTTGCTGAAGTCATCGGGATAAGCACTATATAACTTTCTCATTTCATTGAGATACACGCATTGGCAGAATATCAGCCAAATTGCATTCACTACTCGAAGGTATTGCGAGAAACTTTGGAACCTATTGTGGATTTCTTCCAATTTGCTGAACTGAATGAGATAAACACTTGACCACTTTCTCATTTCATTGTGATACACACATTAGCAGAATATCAGGCAAATGGCATTCATTACTCGCAGGCAGTCAGTGAATCTTTGGAACCTATTGGTGATATCTTTCAACTTGCTGAACTCATTGAGATAAGGACTATCTCATTGCATTGAGATAAACACATTGGCAGAATTTCATCCAAATTGCTCGAAGGAATTCAGAGAAGCCTTAGAACCTATTGTGGATTTCCCCCAACTTGCTGATCTCATCGAGATAAGCACTATACAAGTTTCTCATTTCATTGACATACACGCATAGACAGAATAACAGCCAATGGCATTCACTGCTCGACTGTATTCAGAGAAACTTTGGAACCTATTGCGGATTTCTTCCAACTTGCTGAAGTCATCGAGATAAGCACGATACAACTTTCTCATTTCATTGAGATACACGCATTGGCAGAATATCAGACAAATGGCATTCACTGCTCCAAGGTATTGCGAGAAACTTTGGAACCTATTGTGGATTTCTTCCAATTTGATGAACTGAATGAGATAAACACTTGACCACTTTCTCATTTCATTGTGATACACACATTAGCAGAATATCAGGCAAATGGCATTCATTACTCGCAGGCAGTCAGTGAATCTTTGGAACCTATTGGGGATTTCTTTCAACTTGCTGAACCCATTGAGATCCGGACTTTACCACTATATCATTGCATTGAGTTAAACACATTGGCAGAATTTCAGTCAAATTGCATTCACTGCTCGAAGGAATTCAGAGAAACCTTGTAACCTATTGTGGATTTCCCCCAACTTGAAGATCTCATCGAAATAAGCACTATACGACTTTCTCATTTCATTGAGATACACACACTGGCAGAATATCAGACAAATGGCATTCACTGCTCGAAGGTATTAAGAGAAACTTTGGAACCTATTGTGGATTTCCCCCAACTTGCTGATCTCATCGAGATAAGCACTATACAACTTTCTCATTTCATTGAGATACACACACTGGCAGAATATCAGACAAATGGCATTCACTGCTCGAAGGTATTCAGAGAACCTTTGGAACCGATTGTGGATTTCTTGCAACTTGCTGAACTCGTGGAGACAAATACTTTACCACTTTCTCATTTCATTGAGATACACGCATTGGCAGGGTATCAACCAAAGTTCATTCACTGCTCCAAGGCATTCAGTGAATCTTTGGAACCTATTGGGGATATCTCACAACTTGCTGAACTCATTGAGATAAGGTCATTACCACTTTCTCAATTCATTGAGATAAACACATTGGCAGAATTTCATCCAAATTGCTCGAAGGAATTCAGAGAAACCTTAGAACCTATTGTGGATTTCCCCCAACTTGCTGAACTCATCGAGATAAGCACTATACAACTTTCTCATTTCATTGAGATACACGCATTGGCAGAATATCAGCCAAATTGCATTCACTACTCGAAGGTATTCAGAGAAACTTTGGAACCTATTGCGGATTTCTTCCAACTTGCTGAAGTCATCGAGATAAGCACTATACAACTTTCTCATTTCATTGAGATACACGCATTGGCAGAACATCAGACAAATGGCATTCGCTGCTCCAAGGTATTGCGAGAAACTTTGGAACCTGTTGTGGATTTCTTCCAATTTGCTGAACTGAATGAGATAAACACTTGACCACTTTCTCATTTCATTGTGATACACACATTAGCAGAATATCAGGCAAATGGCATTCATTACTCGCAGGCAGTCAGTGAATCTTTGGAACCTATTGGGGATTTCTTTCAACTTGCTGAACTCATTGAGATAAGTACTTTACCACTATCTCACTGCATTGAGATAAACACATTGGCAGAATTTCATCCAAATTGCTCGAAGGAATTCAGAGAAACCTTGGAACCTATTGTGGATTTCCCCCAACTTGCTGATCTCATCGAGATAAGCACTATACAACTTTCTCATTTCATTGAGATACACTCATTGGCAGAATATCAGCCAAATTACATTCACTACTCGAAGGTATTCAGACAAACTTTGGAATATATTGAGGATTTCTTCCAACTTGCTGAAGTCATCGAGATAAGAACTTTACCATTATCTCATTTCATTGAGCTACATACACTGGCAAAATATCAGACAAATGGCATTCACTGCTCCAAGGTATTGCGAGAAACTTTGTAACCTTTGTGGATTTCTTCCAATTTGCTGAACTGAATGAGATAAACACTTGACCACTTTCTCATTTCATTGTGATACACACATTAGCAGAATATCAAGCAAATGGCATTCATTACTGGCAGGCAGTCAGTGAATCTTTGGAACCTATTGGGGATTTCTTTCAACTTGCTGAACTCATTGAGATAAGGACTTTACCACTATCTCATTGCATTGAGATAAACACATTGGCAGAATTTCAGTCAAATTGCATTCACTACTCGAAGGAATTCAGAGAAACCTTGGAACCTATTGTGGATTTCCCCCAACTTGAAGATCACATCGAGATAAGCACTATACAACTTTCTCATTTCATTGAGATACACACACTGGCAGAATATCAGACAAATGGCATTCACTGCTCGAAGGTATTCAGAGTAACTTTGGAACCGATTGTGGATTTCTTGCAACTTGCTGAACTCATGGAGACATTGACTTTACCACTTTCTCATTTCATTGGGATACACGCATAGACAGAATAACAGCCAATGGGATTCACTACTCGAAGGTATTCAGAGAAACTTTGGAACCTATTGCGGATTTCTTCCAACTTGCTGAAGTCATCGGGATAAGCACTATATAACTTTCTCATTTCATTGAGATACGCGCATTGGCAGAATATCAGCCAAATTGCATTCACTACTCGAAGGTATTGCGAGAAACTTTGGAACCTATTGTGGATTTCTTCCAATTTGCTGAACTGAATGAGATAAACACGTGACCACTTTCTCATTTCATTGTGATACACACATTAGCAGAATATCACGCAAATGGCATTCATTACTCGCAGGCAGTCAGTGAATCTTTGGAACCTATTGGTGATTTCTTTCAACTTGCTGAACTCATTGAGATAAGGACTATCTCATTGCATTGAGATAAACACATTGGCAGAATTTCATCCAAATTGCTCGAAGGAATTCAGAGAAACCTTAGAACCTATTGTGGATTTCCCCCAACTTGCTGATCTCATCGAGATAAGCACTATACAACTTTCTCATTTCATTGAGATACACGCATTGGCAGAATATCAGACAAATGGCATTCACTGCTCCAAGGTATTGCGAGAAACTTTGGAACCTATTGTGGATTTCTTCCAATTTGCTGAACTGAATGAGATAAACACTTGACCACTTTCTCATTTCATTGTGATACACACATTAGCAGAATATCAGGCAAATGGCATTCATTACTCGCAGGCAGTCAGTGAATCTTTGGAACCTATTGGGGATTTCTTTCAACTTGCTGAACTCATTGAGATCCGGACTTTACCACTATATCATTGCATTGAGATAAACACATTGGCAGAATTTCAGTCAAATTGCATTCACTGCTCGAAGGAATTCAGAGAAACCTTGGAACCTATTGTGGATTTCCCCCAACTTGCTGATCCCATCGAGATAAGCACTATACAACTTTCTCATTTCATTGAGATACACGCATTGGCAGAATATCAGTCAAATTACATTCACTACTCGAAGATATTCAGAGAAACTTTGGAATATATTGCGGATTTCTTCCAACTTGCTGAAGTCATCGAGATAAAAACTTTACCATTATCTCATTTCATTGAGCTATACACACTGGCAAAATATCAGCCAAATGGCATTCATTGCTCCAAGGTATTGCGAGAAACTTTGGAACCTATTGTGGATTTCTTCCAATTTGCTGAACTGAATGAGATAAACACTTGACCACTTTCTCATTTCATTGTGATACACACATTAGCAGAATATCAGGCAAATGGCATTCACTACTCGCAGGCAGTCAGTGAATCTTTGGAACCTATTGGGGATTTCTTTCAACTTGCTGAACTCATTGAGATAAGGACTTTACCACTATCTCATTGCATTGAGATAAACACATTGGCAGAATTTCAGTCAAATTGCATTCACTACTCGAAGGAATTCAGAGAAACCTTAGAACCTATTGTGGATTTCCCCCAACTTGAAGCTCACGTCGAGATAAGCACTATACAACTTTCTCATTTCATTGAGATACACACACTGGCAGAATATCAGACAAATGGCATTCACTGCTCGAAGGTATTCAGAGTAACTTTGGAACCGATTGTGGATTTCTTGCAACTTGCTGAACTCATGGAGACAAAGACTTTACCACTTTCTCATTTCATTGAGATACACGCATTGGCAGAGTATCAACCAAAGTTCATTCACTGCTCCAAGGCATTCAGTGAATCTTTGGAACCTATTGGGGATATCTTACAACTTGCTGAACTCATTGAGATAAGGACTTTACCACTTTCTCAATTCATTGAGATAAACACATTGGCAGAATTTCATCCAAATTGCTCGAAGGAATTCAGAGAAACCTTAGAACCTATTGTGGATTTCCCCCAAGTTGCTGAACTCATCGAGATAAGCACTATACAACTTTCTCATTTCATTGAGATACACGCATTGGCAGAATATCAGCCAAATTGCATTCACTACTCGAAGGTATTCAGAGAAACTTTGGAACCTATTGTGGATTTCTTCCAATTTGCTGAACTGAATGAGATAAACACTTGACCACTTTCTCATTTCATTGTGATACACACATTAGCAGAATATCAGGCAAATGGCATTCATTACTCGCAGGCAGTCAGTGAATCTTTGGAACCTATTGGGGATTTCTTTTAACTTGCTGAACCCATTGAGATAAGAACTTTACCACTATCTCATTGCATTGAGATAAAGACATTGGCAGAATTTCAGTCAAATTGCATTCACTGCTCGAAGGAATTCAGAGAAACCTTGGAACCTATTGTGGATTTCCCCCAACTTGCTGATCCCATCGAGATAAGCACTATACAACTTTCTCATTTCATTGAGATACGCGCATTGGCAGAATATTAGTCAAATTACATTCACTACTCGAAGGTATTCAGACAAACGTTGGAATATATTGAGGATTTCTTCCAACTTTCTGAGGTCATCGAGATAAGAACTTTACCATTATCTCATTTCATTGAGCTACACACACTGGCAAAATATCAGCCAAATGGCATTCATTGCTCCAAGGTATTGCGACAAATTTTGGAACCTATTGTGGATTTCTTCCAATTTGCTGAACTGAATGAGATAAACACTTGACCACTTTCTCATTTCATTGTGATACACACATTAGCAGAATATCAGGCAAATGGCATTCACTACCCGCAGGCAGTCAGTGAATCTTTGGAACCTATTGGGGATTTCTTTCAACTTGCTGAACTCATTGAGATAAGGACTTTACCACTATCTCAGTGCATTGAGATAAACACATTGGCAGAATTTCAGTCAAATTGCATTCACTACTCGAAGGAATTCAGAGAAATCTTGGAACCTATTGTGGATTTCCCCCAACTTGAAGATCACATCGAGATAAGCACTATACAACTTTCTCATTTCATTGAGATACACACACTGGCATAATATCAGACAAATGGCATTCACTGCTCGAAGGTATTCAGAGTAACTTTGGAACCGATTGTGGATTTCTTGCAACTTGCTGAACTCATGGAGACAAGGACTTTACCACTTTCTCATTTCATTGTGATACACGCATAGACAGAATAACAGCCAATGGCATTCACTGCTCGACTGTATTCAGAGAAACTTTGGAACCGATTGTGGATTTCTTGCAACTTGCTGAACTCGTGGAGACAAAGACTTTACCACTTTCTCATTTCATTGTGATACACGCATTGGCAGAATATCAGCCAAATTGCATTCACTACACGAAGGTATTCAGAGAAACTTTGGAACCTATTGCGAATTTCTTCCAACTTGCTGAACTCATTGAGATAAGTACTTTACCACTATCTCACTGCATTGAGATAAACACATTGGCAGAATTTCATCCAAATTGCTCGAAGGAATTCAGAGAAACCTTGGAACCTATTGCGGATTTCTTCCAACTTGCTGAAGTCATCGAGATAAGCACTATATAACTTTCTCATTTCATTGAGATACACGCATTGGCAGAATATCAGTCAAATTGCATTCACTGCTCGAAGGTATTGCGAGAAACTTTGGAACCTATTGTGGATTTCATCCAATTTGCTGAACTGAATGAGATAAACACTTGACCACTTTCTCATTTCATTGTGATACACACATTAGCAGAATATCAGGCAAATGGCATTCATTACTCGCAGGCAGTCAGTGAATCTTTGGAACCTATTGGGGATTTCTTTCAACTTGCTGAACCCATTGAGATAAGAACTTCACCACTATCTCATTGCATTGAGATAAACACATTGGCAGAATTTCAGTCAAATTGCATTCACTACTCGAAGGAATTCAGAGAAACCTTGGAACCTATTGTGGATTTCCCCCAACTTGAAGATCACATCGAGATAAGCACTATACAACTTTCTCATTTCATTGAGATACACGCATTGGCAGAATATTAGTCAAATTACATTCACTACTCGAAGGTATTCAGACAAACTTTGGAATATATTGAGGATTTCTTCCAACTTGCTGAAGTCATCGAGATAAGAACTTTACCATTATCTCATTTCATTGAGCTACACACACTGGCAAAATATCACACAAATGGCATTCACTGCTCCAAGGTATTGCGAGAAACTTTGGAACCGATTGTGGATTTCTTGCAACTTGCTGAACTCGTGGAGACAAAGACTTTACCACTTTCTCATTTCATTGAGATACACGCATTGGCAGAGTATCAACCAAAGTTCATTCACTGCTCCAAGGCATTCAGTGAATCTTTGGAACCTGTTGGGGATATCTTACAACTTGCTGAACTCATTGAGATAAGGACTTTACCACTTTCTCAATTCATTGAGATAAACACATTGGCAGAATTTCATCCAAATTGCTCGAAGGAATTCAGAGAAACCTTAGAACCTATTGTGGATTTCCCCCAACTTGCTGAACTCATCGAGATAAGCACTATACAACTTTCTCATTTCATTGAGATACACGCATTGGCAGAATATCAGCCAAATTGCATTCACTACTCGAAGGTATTCAGAGAAACTTTGGAACCTATTGCGGATTTCTTCCAACTTGCTGAAGTCATCGAGAGAAGCACTATACAACTTTCTCATTTCATTGAGATACACGCATTGGCAGAATATCAGACAAATGGCATTCACTGCTCCAAGGTATTGCGAGAAACTTTGGAACCTATTGTGGATTTCTTCCAATTTGCTGAACTGAATGAGATAAACACTTGACCACTTTCTCATTTCATTGTGATACACACATTAGCAGAATATCAGGCAAATGGCATTCATTACTCGCAGGCAGTCAGTGAATCTTTGGAACCTATTGGGGATTTCTTTCAACTTGCTGAACTCATTGAGATAAGTACTTTACCACTATCTCACTGCATTGAGATAAACACATTGGCAGAATTTCATCCAAATTGCTCGAAGGAATTCAGAGAAACCTTGGAACCTATTGTGGATTTCCCCCAACTTGCTGATCTCATCGAGATAAGCACTATACAACTTTCTCATTTCATTGAGATACACGCATTGGCAGAATATCAGCCAAATTACATTCACTACTCGAAGGTATTCAGACAAACTTTGGAATATATTGAGGATTTCTTCCAACTTGCTGAAGTCATCGAGATAAGAACTTTACCATTATCTCATTTCATTGAGCTACATACACTGGCAAAATATCAGACAAATGGCATTCACTGCTCCAAGGTATTGCGAGAAACTTTGTAACCTTTGTGGATTTCTTCCAATTTGCTGAACTGAATGAGATAAACACTTGACCACTTTCTCATTTCATTGTGATACACACATTAGCAGAATATCAAGCAAATGGCATTCATTACTCGCAGGCAGTCAGTGAATCTTTGGAACCTATTGGGGATTTCTTTCAACTTGCTGAACTCATTGAGATAAGGACTTTACCACTATCTCATTGCATTGAGATAAACACATTGGCAGAATTTCAGTCAAATTGCATTCACTACTCGAAGGAATTCAGAGAAACCTTGGAACCTATTGTGGATTTCCCCCAACTTGAAGATCACATCGAGATAAGCACTATACAACTTTCTCATTTCATTGAGATACACACACTGGCAGAATATCAGACAAATGGCATTCACTGCTCGAAGGTATTCAGAGTAACTTTGGAACCGATTGTGGATTTCTTGCAACTTGCTGAACTCATGGAGACATTGACTTTACCACTTTCTCATTTCATTGGGATACACGCATAGACAGAATAACAGCCAATGGGATTCACTACTCGAAGGTATTCAGAGAAACTTTGGAACCTATTGCGGATTTCTTCCAACTTGCTGAAGTCATCGGGATAAGCACTATATAACTTTCTCATTTCATTGAGATACGCGCATTGGCAGAATATCAGCCAAATTGCATTCACTACTCGAAGGTATTCAGACAAACTTTGGAATATATTGAGGATTTCTTCCAACTTTCTGAGGTCATCGAGATAAGAACTTTACCATTATCTCATTTCATTGAGCTACACACACTGGCAAAATATCAGCCAAATGGCATTCATTGCTCCAAGGTATTGCGACAAATTTTGGAACCTATTGTGGATTTCTTCCAATTTGCTGAACTGAATGAGATAAACACTTGACCACTTTCTCATTTCATTGTGATACACACATTAGCAGAATATCAGGCAAATGGCATTCACTACCCGCAGGCAGTCAGTGAATCTTTGGAACCTATTGGGGATTTCTTTCAACTTGCTGAACTCATTGAGATAAGGACTTTACCACTATCTCATTGCATTGAGATAAACACATTGGCAGAATTTCAGTCAAATTGCATTCACTACTCGAAGGAATTCAGAAAAAACTTGGAACCTATTGTGGATTTCCCCCAACTTGAAGATCACATCGAGATAAGCACTATACAACTTTCTCATTTCATTGAGATACACGCATTGGCAGAATATCAGCCAAATTGCATTCACTACACGAAGGTATTCAGAGAAACTTTGGAACCTATTGCGAATTTCTTCCAACTTGCTGAACTCATTGAGATAAGTACTTTACCACTATCTGACTGCATTGAGATAAACACATTGGCAGAATTTCATCCAAATTGCTCGAAGGAATTCAGAGAAACCTTGGAACCTATTGTGGATTTCCCCCAACTTGCTGATCTCATCGAGATAAGCACTATACAACTTTCTCATTTCATTGAGATACACGCATTGGCAGAATATCAGCCAAATTACATTCACTACTCGAAGGCATTCAGAGAAACTTTGGAACCTATTGCGAATTTCTTCCAACTTGCTGAAGTCATCGAGATAAGCACTATATAACTTTCTCATTTCATTGAGATACACGCATTGGCAGAATATCAGTCAAATTGCATTCACTACTCGAAGGTATTGCGAGAAACTTTGGAACCTATTGTGGATTTCATCCAATTTGCTGAACTGAATGAGATAAACACTTGACCACTTTCTCATTTCATTGTGATACACACATTAGCAGAATATCAGGCAAATGGCATTCATTACTCGCAGGCAGTCAGTGAATCTTTGGAACCTATTGGGGATTTCTTTCAACTTGCTGAACCCATTGAGATAAGAACTTTACCACTATCTCATTGCATTGAGATAAACACATTGGCAGAATTTCAGTCAAATTGCATTCACTACTCGAAGGAATTCAGAGAAACCTTGGAACCTATTATGGATTTCCCCCAACTTGAAGATCACATCGAGATAAGCACTATACAACTTTCTCATTTCATTGAGATACACGCATTGGCAGAATATTAGTCAAATTACATTCACTACTCGAAGGTATTCAGACAAACTTTGGAATATATTGAGGATTTCTTCCAACTTGCTGAAGTCATCGAGATAAGAACTTTACCATTATCTCATTTCATTGAGCTACACACACTGGCAAAACATCACACAAATGGCATTCACTGCTCCAAGGTATTGCGAGAAACTTTGGAACCTATTGTGGATTTCTTCCAATTTGCTGAACTGAATGAGATAAACACTTGACCACTTTCTCATTTCATTGTGATACACACATTACCAGAATATCAAGCAAATGGCATTCATTACTCGCAGGCAGTCAGTGTGTCTTTGGAACCTATTGGGGATTTCTTTCAACTTGCTGAACTCATTGAGATAAGGACTTTACCACTATCTCATTGCATTGAGATAAACACATTGGCAGAATTTCAGTCAAATTGCATTCACTGCTCGAAGGAATTCAGAGATACCTTGGAACCTATTGTGGATTTCCCCCAACTTGCTGATCCCATCGAGATAAGCACTATACAACTTTCTCATTTCATTGAGATACACGCATTGGCAGAATGTCAGTCAAATTACATTCACTACTCGAAGGTATTCAGAGAAACTTTGGAATATATTGCGGATTTCTTCCAACTTGCTGAAGTCATCGAGATAAGAACTTTACCATTAACTCATTTCATTGAGCTACACACACTGGCAGAATATCAGACAAATGGCATTCACTGCTCGAAGGTATTCAGAGTAACTTTGGAACCGATTGTGGATTTCTTGCAACTTGCTGAACTCATGGAGACAAGGACTTTACCACTTTCTCATTTCGTTGTGATACACGCATAGACAGAATAACAGCCAATGGCATTCACTGCTCGACTGTATTCAGAGAAACTTTGGAACCGATTGTGGATTTCTTGCAACTTGCTGAACTCGTGGAGACAAAGACTTTACCACTTTCTCATTTCATTGAGATACACGCATTGGCAGAGTATCAACCAAAGTTCATTCACTGCTCCAAGGCATTCAGTGAATCTTTGGAACCTGTTGGGGATATCTTACAACTTGCTGAACTCATTGAGATAAGGACTTTACCACTTTCTCAATTCATTGAGATAAACACATTGGCAGAATTTCATCCAAATTGCTCGAAGGAATTCAGAGAAACCTTAGAACCTATTGTGGATTTCCCCCAACTTGCTGAACTCATCGAGATAAGCACTATACAACTTTCTCATTTCATTGAGATACACGCATTGGCAGAATATCAGCCAAATTGCATTCACTACTCGAAGGTATTCAGAGAAACTTTGGAACCTATTGCGGATTTCTTCCAACTTGCTGAAGTCATCGAGATAAGCACTATACAACTTTCTCATTTCATTGAGATACACGCATTGGCAGAATATCAGACAAATGGCATTCACTGCTCCAAGGTATTGCGAGAAACTTTGGAACCTATTGTGGATTTCTTCCAATTTGCTGAACTGAATGAGATAAACACTTGACCACTTTCTCATTTCATTGTGATACACACATTAGCAGAATATCAGGCAAATGGCATTCATTACTCGCAGGCAGTCAGTGAATCTTTGGAACCTATTGGGGATTTCTTTCAACTTGCTGAACTCATTGAGATAAGTACTTTACCACTATCTCACTGCATTGAGATAAACACATTGGCAGAATTTCATCCAAATTGCTCGAAGGAATTCAGAGAAACCTTGGAACCTATTGTGGATTTCCCCCAACTTGCTGATCTCATCGAGATAAGCACTATACAACTTTCTCATTTCATTGAGATACACGCATTGGCAGAATATCAGCCAAATTGCATTCACTACTCGAAGGCATTCAGAGAAACTTTGGAACCTATTGCGAATTTCTTCCAACTTGCTGAAGTCATCGAGATAAGCACTATATAACTTTCTCATTTCATTGAGATACACGCATTGGCAGAATATCAGTCAAATTGCATTCACTACTCGAAGGTATTGCGAGAAACTTTGGAACCTATTGTGGATTTCATCCAATTTGCTGAACTGAATGAGATAAACACTTGACCACTTTCTCATTTCATTGTGATACACACATTAGCAGAATATCAGGCAAATGGCATTCATTACTCGCAGGCAGTCAGTGAATCTTTGGAACCTATTGGGGATTTCTTTCAACTTGCTGAACCCATTGAGATAAGAACTTTACCACTATCTCATTGCATTGAGATAAACACATTGGCAGAATTTCAGTCAAATTGCATTCACTACTCGAAGGAATTCAGAGAAACCTTGGAACCTATTATGGATTTCCCCCAACTTGAAGATCACATCGAGATAAGCACTATACAACTTTCTCATTTCATTGAGATACACGCATTGGCAGAATATTAGTCAAATTACATTCACTACTCGAAGGTATTCAGACAAACTTTGGAATATATTGAGGATTTCTTCCAACTTGCTGAAGTCATCGAGATAAGAACTTTACCATTATCTCATTTCATTGAGCTACACACACTGGCAAAACATCACACAAATGGCATTCACTGCTCCAAGGTATTGCGAGAAACTTTGGAACCTATTGTGGATTTCTTCCAATTTGCTGAACTGAATGAGATAAACACTTGACCACTTTCTCATTTCATTGTGATACACACATTACCAGAATATCAAGCAAATGGCATTCATTACTCGCAGGCAGTCAGTGTGTCTTTGGAACCTATTGGGGATTTCTTTCAACTTGCTGAACTCATTGAGATAAGGACTTTACCACTATCTCATTGCATTGAGATAAACACATTGGCAGAATTTCAGTCAAATTGCATTCACTGCTCGAAGGAATTCAGAGATACCTTGGAACCTATTGTGGATTTCCCCCAACTTGCTGATCCCATCGAGATAAGCACTATACAACTTTCTCATTTCATTGAGATACACGCATTGGCAGAATGTCAGTCAAATTACATTCACTACTCGAAGGTATTCAGAGAAACTTTGGAATATATTGCGGATTTCTTCCAACTTGCTGAAGTCATCGAGATAAGAACTTTACCATTAACTCATTTCATTGAGCTACACACACTGGCAGAATATCAGACAAATGGCATTCACTGCTCGAAGGTATTCAGAGTAACTTTGGAACCGATTGTGGATTTCTTGCAACTTGCTGAACTCATGGAGACAAGGACTTTACCACTTTCTCATTTCGTTGTGATACACGCATAGACAGAATAACAGCCAATGGCATTCACTGCTCGACTGTATTCAGAGAAACTTTGGAACCGATTGTGGATTTCTTGCAACTTGCTGAACTCGTGGAGACAAAGACTTTACCACTTTCTCATTTCATTGAGATACACGCATTGGCAGAGTATCAACCAAAGTTCATTCACTGCTCCAAGGCATTCAGTGAATCTTTGGAACCTGTTGGGGATATCTTACAACTTGCTGAACTCATTGAGATAAGGACTTTACCACTTTCTCAATTCATTGAGATAAACACATTGGCAGAATTTCATCCAAATTGCTCGAAGGAATTCAGAGAAACCTTAGAACCTATTGTGGATTTCCCCCAACTTGCTGAACTCATCGAGATAAGCACTATACAACTTTCTCATTTCATTGAGATACACGCATTGGCAGAATATCAGCCAAATTGCATTCACTACTCGAAGGTATTCAGAGAAACTTTGGAACCTATTGCGGATTTCTTCCAACTTGCTGAAGTCATCGAGATAAGCACTATACAACTTTCTCATTTCATTGAGATACACGCATTGGCAGAATATCAGACAAATGGCATTCACTGCTCCAAGGTATTGCGAGAAACTTTGGAACCTATTGTGGATTTCTTCCAATTTGCTGAACTGAATGAGATAAACACTTGACCACTTTCTCATTTCATTGTGATACACACATTAGCAGAATATCAGGCAAATGGCATTCATTACTCGCAGGCAGTCAGTGAATCTTTGGAACCTATTGGGGATTTCTTTCAACTTGCTGAACTCATTGAGATAAGTACTTTACCACTATCTCACTGCATTGAGATAAACACATTGGCAGAATTTCATCCAAATTGCTCGAAGGAATTCAGAGAAACCTTGGAACCTATTGTGGATTTCCCCCAACTTGCTGATCTCATCGAGATAAGCACTATACAACTTTCTCATTTCATTGAGATACACGCATTGGCAGAATATCAGCCAAATTGCATTCACTACTCGAAGGCATTCAGAGAAACTTTGGAACCTATTGCGAATTTCTTCCAACTTGCTGAAGTCATCGAGATAGCACTATATAACTTTCTCATTTCATTGAGATACACGCATCGGCAGAATATCAGTCAAATTGCATTCACTACTCGAAGGTATTGCGAGAAACTTTGGAACCTATTGTGGATTTCATCCAATTTGCTGAACTGAATGAGATAAACACTTGACCACTTTCTCATTTCATTGTGATACACACATTAGCAGAATATCAGGCAAATGGCATTCATTACTCGCAGGCAGTCAGTGAATCTTTGGAACCTATTGGGGATTTCTTTCAACTTGCTGAACCCATTGAGATAAGAACTTTACCACTATCTCATTGCATTGAGATAAACACATTGGCAGAATTTCAGTCAAATTGCATTCACTACTCGAAGGAATTCAGAGAAACCTTGGAACCTATTATGGATTTCCCCCAACTTGAAGATCACATCGAGATAAGCACTATACAACTTTCTCATTTCATTGAGATACACGCATTGGCAGAATATTAGTCAAATTACATTCACTACTCGAAGGTATTCAGACAAACTTTGGAATATATTGAGGATTTCTTCCAACTTGCTGAAGTCATCGAGATAAGAACTTTACCATTATCTCATTTCATTGAGCTACACACACTGGCAAAACATCACACAAATGGCATTCACTGCTCCAAGGTATTGCGAGAAACTTTGGAACCTATTGTGGATTTCTTCCAATTTGCTGAACTGAATGAGATAAACACTTGACCACTTTCTCATTTCATTGTGATACACACATTACCAGAATATCAAGCAAATGGCATTCATTACTCGCAGGCAGTCAGTGTGTCTTTGGAACCTATTGGGGATTTCTTTCAACTTGCTGAACTCATTGAGATAAGGACTTTACCACTATCTCATTGCATTGATATAAACACATTGGCAGAATTTCAGTCAAATTGCATTCACTGCTCGAAGGAATTCAGAGATACCTTGGAACCTATTGTGGATTTCCCCCAACTTGCTGATCCCATCGAGATAAGCACTATACAACTTTCTCATTTCATTGAGATACGCGCATTGGCAGAATATTAGTCAAATTACATTCACTACTCGAAGGTATTCAGACAAACTTTGGAATATATTGAGGATTTCTTCCAACTTTCTGAGGTCATCGAGATAAGAACTTTACCATTATCTCATTTCATTGAGCTACACACACTGGCAAAATATCAGCCAAATGGCATTCATTGCTCCAAGGTATTGCGACAAATTTTGGAACCTATTGTGGATTTCTTCCAATTTGCTGAACTGAATGAGATAAACACTTGACCACTTTCTCATTTCATTGTGATACACACATTAGCAGAATATCAGGCAAATGGCATTCACTACCCGCAGGCAGTCAGTGAATCTTTGGAACCTATTGGGGATTTCTTTCAACTTGCTGAACTCATTGAGATAAGGACTTTACCACTATCTCATTGCATTGAGATAAACACATTGGCAGAATTTCAGTCAAATTGCATTCACTACTCGAAGGAATTCAGAAAAAACTTGGAACCTATTGTGGATTTCCCCCAACTTGAAGATCACATCGAGATAAGCACTATACAACTTTCTCATTTCATTGAGATACACGCATTGGCAGAATATCAGCCAAATTGCATTCACTACACGAAGGTATTCAGAGAAACTTTGGAACCTATTGCGAATTTCTTCCAACTTGCTGAACTCATTGAGATAAGTACTTTACCACTATCTGACTGCATTGAGATAAACACATTGGCAGAATTTCATCCAAATTGCTCGAAGGAATTCAGAGAAACCTTGGAACCTATTGTGGATTTCCCCCAACTTGCTGATCTCATCGAGATAAGCACTATACAACTTTCTCATTTCATTGAGATACACGCATTGGCAGAATATCAGCCAAATTGCATTCACTACTCGAAGGCATTCAGAGAAACTTTGGAACCTATTGCGAATTTCTTCCAACTTGCTGAAGTCATCGAGATAAGCACTATATAACTTTCTCATTTCATTGAGATACACGCATTGGCAGAATATCAGTCAAATTGCATTCACTACTCGAAGGTATTGCGAGAAACTTTGGAACCTATTGTGGATTTCATCCAATTTGCTGAACTGAATGAGATAAACACTTGACCACTTTCTCATTTCATTGTGATACACACATTAGCAGAATATCAGGCAAATGGCATTCATTACTCGCAGGCAGTCAGTGAATCTTTGGAACCTATTGGGGATTTCTTTCAACTTGCTGAACCCATTGAGATAAGAACTTTACCACTATCTCATTGCATTGAGATAAACACATTGGCAGAATTTCAGTCAAATTGCATTCACTACTCGAAGGAATTCAGAGAAACCTTGGAACCTATTATGGATTTCCCCCAACTTGAAGATCACATCGAGATAAGCACTATACAACTTTCTCATTTCATTGAGATACACGCATTGGCAGAATATTAGTCAAATTACATTCACTACTCGAAGGTATTCAGACAAACTTTGGAATATATTGAGGATTTCTTCCAACTTGCTGAAGTCATCGAGATAAGAACTTTACCATTATCTCATTTCATTGAGCTACACACACTGGCAAAACATCACACAAATGGCATTCACTGCTCCAAGGTATTGCGAGAAACTTTGGAACCTATTGTGGATTTCTTCCAATTTGCTGAACTGAATGAGATAAACACTTGACCACTTTCTCATTTCATTGTGATACACACATTACCAGAATATCAAGCAAATGGCATTCATTACTCGCAGGCAGTCAGTGTGTCTTTGGAACCTATTGGGGATTTCTTTCAACTTGCTGAACTCATTGAGATAAGGACTTTACCACTATCTCATTGCATTGAGATAAACACATTGGCAGAATTTCAGTCAAATTGCATTCACTGCTCGAAGGAATTCAGAGATACCTTGGAACCTATTGTGGATTTCCCCCAACTTGCTGATCCCATCGAGATAAGCACTATACAACTTTCTCATTTCATTGAGATACACGCATTGGCAGAATGTCAGTCAAATTACATTCACTACTCGAAGGTATTCAGAGAAACTTTGGAATATATTGCGGATTTCTTCCAACTTGCTGAAGTCATCGAGATAAGAACTTTACCATTAACTCATTTCATTGAGCTACACACACTGGCAGAATATCAGACAAATGGCATTCACTGCTCGAAGGTATTCAGAGTAACTTTGGAACCGATTGTGGATTTCTTGCAACTTGCTGAACTCATGGAGACAAGGACTTTACCACTTTCTCATTTCGTTGTGATACACGCATAGACAGAATAACAGCCAATGGCATTCACTGCTCGACTGTATTCAGAGAAACTTTGGAACCGATTGTGGATTTCTTGCAACTTGCTGAACTCGTGGAGACAAAGACTTTACCACTTTCTCATTTCATTGAGATACACGCATTGGCAGAGTATCAACCAAAGTTCATTCACTGCTCCAAGGCATTCAGTGAATCTTTGGAACCTGTTGGGGATATCTTACAACTTGCTGAACTCATTGAGATAAGGACTTTACCACTTTCTCAATTCATTGAGATAAACACATTGGCAGAATTTCATCCAAATTGCTCGAAGGAATTCAGAGAAACCTTAGAACCTATTGTGGATTTCCCCCAACTTGCTGAACTCATCGAGATAAGCACTATACAACTTTCTCATTTCATTGAGATACACGCATTGGCAGAATATCAGCCAAATTGCATTCACTACTCGAAGGTATTCAGAGAAACTTTGGAACCTATTGCGGATTTCTTCCAACTTGCTGAAGTCATCGAGATAAGCACTATACAACTTTCTCATTTCATTGAGATACACGCATTGGCAGAATATCAGACAAATGGCATTCACTGCTCCAAGGTATTGCGAGAAACTTTGGAACCTATTGTGGATTTCTTCCAATTTGCTGAACTGAATGAGATAAACACTTGACCACTTTCTCATTTCATTGTGATACACACATTAGCAGAATATCAGGCAAATGGCATTCATTACTCGCAGGCAGTCAGTGAATCTTTGGAACCTATTGGGGATTTCTTTCAACTTGCTGAACTCATTGAGATAAGTACTTTACCACTATCTCACTGCATTGAGATAAACACATTGGCAGAATTTCATCCAAATTGCTCGAAGGAATTCAGAGAAACCTTGGAACCTATTGTGGATTTCCCCCAACTTGCTGATCTCATCGAGATAAGCACTATACAACTTTCTCATTTCATTGAGATACACGCATTGGCAGAATATCAGCCAAATTGCATTCACTACTCGAAGGCATTCAGAGAAACTTTGGAACCTATTGCGAATTTCTTCCAACTTGCTGAAGTCATCGAGATAAGCACTATATAACTTTCTCATTTCATTGAGATACACGCATTGGCAGAATATCAGTCAAATTGCATTCACTACTCGAAGGTATTGCGAGAAACTTTGGAACCTATTGTGGATTTCATCCAATTTGCTGAACTGAATGAGATAAACACTTGACCACTTTCTCATTTCATTGTGATACACACATTAGCAGAATATCAGGCAAATGGCATTCATTACTCGCAGGCAGTCAGTGAATCTTTGGAACCTATTGGGGATTTCTTTCAACTTGCTGAACCCATTGAGATAAGAACTTTACCACTATCTCATTGCATTGAGATAAACACATCGGCAGAATTTCAGTCAAATTGCATTCACTACTCGAAGGAATTCAGAGAAACTTTGGAACCTATTATGGATTTCCCCCAACTTGAAGATCACATCGAGATAAGCACTATACAACTTTCTCATTTCATTGAGATACACGCATTGGCAGAATATTAGTCAAATTACATTCACTACGCGAAGGTATTCAGACAAACTTTGGAATATATTGAGGATTTCTTCCAACTTGCTGAAGTCATCGAGATAAGAACTTTACCATTATCTCATTTCATTGAGCTACACACACTGGCAAAACATCACACAAATGGCATTCACTGCTCCAAGGTATTGCGAGAAACTTTGGAACCTATTGTGGATTTCTTCCAATTTGCTGAACTGAATGAGATAAACACTTGACCACTTTCTCATTTCATTGTGATACACACATTACCAGAATATCAAGCAAATGGCATTCATTACTCGCAGGCAGTCAGTGTGTCTTTGGAACCTATTGGGGATTTCTTTCAACTTGCTGAACTCATTGAGATAAGGACTTTACCACTATCTCATTGCATTGAGATAAACACATTGGCAGAATTTCAGTCAAATTGCATTCACTGCTCGAAGGAATTCAGAGATACCTTGGAACCTATTGTGGATTTCCCCCAACTTGCTGATCCCATCGAGATAAGCACTATACAACTTTCTCATTTCATTGAGATACACGCATTGGCAGAATGTCAGTCAAATTACATTCACTACTCGAAGGTATTCAGAGAAACTTTGGAATATATTGCGGATTTCTTCCAACTTGCTGAAGTCATCGAGATAAGAACTTTACCATTAACTCATTTCATTGAGCTACACACACTGGCAGAATATCAGACAAATGGCATTCACTGCTCGAAGGTATTCAGAGTAACTTTGGAACCGATTGTGGATTTCTTGCAACTTGCTGAACTCATGGAGACAAGGACTTTACCACTTTCTCATTTCGTTGTGATACACGCATAGACAGAATAACAGCCAATGGCATTCACTGCTCGACTGTATTCAGAGAAACTTTGGAACCGATTGTGGATTTCTTGCAACTTGCTGAACTCGTGGAGACAAAGACTTTACCACTTTCTCATTTCATTGAGATACACGCATTGGCAGAGTATCAACCAAAGTTCATTCACTGCTCCAAGGCATTCAGTGAATCTTTGGAACCTGTTGGGGATATCTTACAACTTGCTGAACTCATTGAGATAAGGACTTTACCACTTTCTCAATTCATTGAGATAAACACATTGGCAGAATTTCATCCAAATTGCTCGAAGGAATTCAGAGAAACCTTAGAACCTATTGTGGATTTCCCCCAACTTGCTGAACTCATCGAGATAAGCACTATACAACTTTCTCATTTCATTGAGATACACGCATTGGCAGAATATCAGCCAAATTGCATTCACTACTCGAAGGTATTCAGAGAAACTTTGGAACCTATTGCGGATTTCTTCCAACTTGCTGAAGTCATCGAGATAAGCACTATATAACTTTCTCATTTCATTGAGATACACGCATTGGCAGAATATCAGACAAATGGCATTCACTGCTCCAAGGTATTGCGAGAAACTTTGGAACCTATTGTGGATTTCTTCCAATTTGCTGAACTGAATGAGATAAACACTTGACCACTTTCTCATTTCATTGTGATACACACATTAGCAGAATATCAGGCAAATGGCATTCATTACTCGCAGGCAGTCAGTGAATCTTTGGAACCTATTGGGGATTTCTTTCAACTTGCTGAACTCATTGAGATAAGTACTTTACCACTATCTCACTGCATTGAGATAAACACATTGGCAGAATTTCATCCAAATTGCTCGAAGGAATTCAGAGAAACCTTGGAACCTATTGTGGATTTCCCCCAACTTGCTGATCTCATCGAGATAAGCACTATACAACTTTCTCATTTCATTGAGATACACGCATTGGCAGAATATCAGCCAAATTGCATTCACTACTCGAAGGCATTCAGAGAAACTTTGGAACCTATTGCGAATTTCTTCCAACTTGCTGAAGTCATCGAGATAAGCACTATATAACTTTCTCATTTCATTGAGATACACGCATTGGCAGAATATCAGTCAAATTGCATTCACTACTCGAAGGTATTGCGAGAAACTTTGGAACCTATTGTGGATTTCATCCAATTTGCTGAACTGAATGAGATAAACACTTGACCACTTTCTCATTTCATTGTGATACACACATTAGCAGAATATCAGGCAAATGGCATTCATTACTCGCAGGCAGTCAGTGAATCTTTGGAACCTATTGGGGATTTCTTTCAACTTGCTGAACCCATTGAGATAAGAACTTTACCACTATCTCATTGCATTGAGATAAACACATTGGCAGAATTTCAGTCAAATTGCATTCACTACTCGAAGGAATTCAGAGAAACCTTGGAACCTATTATGGATTTCCCCCAACTTGAAGATCACATCGAGATAAGCACTATACAACTTTCTCATTTCATTGAGATACACGCATTGGCAGAATATTAGTCAAATTACATTCACTACTCGAAGGTATTCAGACAAACTTTGGAATATATTGAGGATTTCTTCCAACTTGCTGAAGTCATCGAGATAAGAACTTTACCATTATCTCATTTCATTGAGCTACACACACTGGCAAAACATCACACAAATGGCATTCACTGCTCCAAGGTATTGCGAGAAACTTTGGAACCTATTGTGGATTTCTTCCAATTTGCTGAACTGAATGAGATAAACACTTGACCACTTTCTCATTTCATTGTGATACACACATTACCAGAATATCAAGCAAATGGCATTCATTACTCGCAGGCAGTCAGTGTGTCTTTGGAACCTATTGGGGATTTCTTTCAACTTGCTGAACTCATTGAGATAAGGACTTTACCACTATCTCATTGCATTGAGATAAACACATTGGCAGAATTTCAGTCAAATTGCATTCACTGCTCGAAGGAATTCAGAGATACCTTGGAACCTATTGTGGATTTCCCCCAACTTGCTGATCCCATCGAGATAAGCACTATACAACTTTCTCATTTCATTGAGATACACGCATTGGCAGAATGTCAGTCAAATTACATTCACTACTCGAAGGTATTCAGAGAAACTTTGGAATATATTGCGGATTTCTTCCAACTTGCTGAAGTCATCGAGATAAGAACTTTACCATTAACTCATTTCATTGAGCTACACACACTGGCAGAATATCAGACAAATGGCATTCACTGCTCGAAGGTATTCAGAGTAACTTTGGAACCGATTGTGGATTTCTTGCAACTTGCTGAACTCATGGAGACAAGGACTTTACCACTTTCTCATTTCGTTGTGATACACGCATAGACAGAATAACAGCCAATGGCATTCACTGCTCGACTGTATTCAGAGAAACTTTGGAACCGATTGTGGATTTCTTGCAACTTGCTGAACTCGTGGAGACAAAGACTTTACCACTTTCTCATTTCATTGAGATACACGCATTGGCAGAGTATCAACCAAAGTTCATTCACTGCTCCAAGGCATTCAGTGAATCTTTGGAACCTGTTGGGGATATCTTACAACTTGCTGAACTCATTGAGATAAGGACTTTACCACTTTCTCAATTCATTGAGATAAACACATTGGCAGAATTTCATCCAAATTGCTCGAAGGAATTCAGAGAAACCTTAGAACCTATTGTGGATTTCCCCCAACTTGCTGAACTCATCGAGATAAGCACTATACAACTTTCTCATTTCATTGAGATACACGCATTGGCAGAATATCAGCCAAATTGCATTCACTACTCGAAGGTATTCAGAGAAACTTTGGAACCTATTGCGGATTTCTTCCAACTTGCTGAAGTCATCGAGATAAGCACTATACAACTTTCTCATTTCATTGAGATACACGCATTGGCAGAATATCAGACAAATGGCATTCACTGCTCCAAGGTATTGCGAGAAACTTTGGAACCTATTGTGGATTTCTTCCAATTTGCTGAACTGAATGAGATAAACACTTGACCACTTTCTCATTTCATTGTGATACACACATTAGCAGAATATCAGGCAAATGGCATTCATTACTCGCAGGCAGTCAGTGAATCTTTGGAACCTATTGGGGATTTCTTTCAACTTGCTGAACTCATTGAGATAAGTACTTTACCACTATCTCACTGCATTGAGATAAACACATTGGCAGAATTTCATCCAAATTGCTCGAAGGAATTCAGAGAAACCTTGGAACCTATTGTGGATTTCCCCCAACTTGCTGATCTCATCGAGATAAGCACTATACAACTTTCTCATTTCATTGAGATACACGCATTGGCAGAATATCAGCCAAATTGCATTCACTACTCGAAGGCATTCAGAGAAACTTTGGAACCTATTGCGAATTTCTTCCAACTTGCTGAAGTCATCGAGATAAGCACTATATAACTTTCTCATTTCATTGAGATACACGCATTGGCAGAATATCAGTCAAATTGCATTCACTACTCGAAGGTATTGCGAGAAACTTTGGAACCTATTGTGGATTTCATCCAATTTGC
Source organism: Prionace glauca (assembly GCA_037974335.1). Lineage (NCBI taxonomy): Eukaryota > Metazoa > Chordata > Chondrichthyes > Carcharhiniformes > Carcharhinidae > Prionace > Prionace glauca. The sequence continues at coordinate 50,515,049 of CM075744.1, read as the reverse complement.
TGAACTGAATGAGATAAACACTTGACCACTTTCTCATTTCATTGTGATACACACATTAGCAGAATATCAGGCAAATGGCATTCATTACTCGCAGGCAGTCAGTGAATCTTTGGAACCTATTGGGGATTTCTTTCAACTTGCTGAACCCATTGAGATAAGAACTTTACCACTATCTCATTGCATTGAGATAAACACACTGGCAGAATTTCAGTCAAATTGCATTCACTACTCGAAGGAATTCAGAGAAACCTTGGAACCTATTATGGATTTCCCCCAACTTGAAGATCACATCGAGATAAGCACTATACAACTTTCTCATTTCATTGAGATACACGCATTGGCAGAATATTAGTCAAATTACATTCACTACTCGAAGGTATTCAGACAAACTTTGGAATATATTGAGGATTTCTTCCAACTTGCTGAAGTCATCGAGATAAGAACTTTACCATTATCTCATTTCATTGAGCTACACACACTGGCAAAACATCACACAAATGGCATTCACTGCTCCAAGGTATTGCGAGAAACTTTGGAACCTATTGTGGATTTCTTCCAATTTGCTGAACTGAATGAGATAAACACTTGACCACTTTCTCATTTCATTGTGATACACACATTACCAGAATATCAAGCAAATGGCATTCATTACTCGCAGGCAGTCAGTGTGTCTTTGGAACCTATTGGGGATTTCTTTCAACTTGCTGAACTCATTGAGATAAGGACTTTACCACTATCTCATTGCATTGAGATAAACACATTGGCAGAATTTCAGTCAAATTGCATTCACTGCTCGAAGGAATTCAGAGATACCTTGGAACCTATTGTGGATTTCCCCCAACTTGCTGATCCCATCGAGATAAGCACTATACAACTTTCTCATTTCATTGAGATACACGCATTGGCAGAATGTCAGTCAAATTACATTCACTACTCGAAGGTATTCAGAGAAACTTTGGAATATATTGCGGATTTCTTCCAACTTGCTGAAGTCATCGAGATAAGAACTTTACCATTAACTCATTTCATTGAGCTACACACACTGGCAGAATATCAGACAAATGGCATTCACTGCTCGAAGGTATTCAGAGTAACTTTGGAACCGATTGTGGATTTCTTGCAACTTGCTGAACTCATGGAGACAAGGACTTTACCACTTTCTCATTTCGTTGTGATACACGCATAGACAGAATAACAGCCAATGGCATTCACTGCTCGACTGTATTCAGAGAAACTTTGGAACCGATTGTGGATTTCTTGCAACTTGCTGAACTCGTGGAGACAAAGACTTTACCACTTTCTCATTTCATTGAGATACACGCATTGGCAGAGTATCAACCAAAGTTCATTCACTGCTCCAAGGCATTCAGTGAATCTTTGGAACCTGTTGGGGATATCTTACAACTTGCTGAACTCATTGAGATAAGGACTTTACCACTTTCTCAATTCATTGAGATAAACACATTGGCAGAATTTCATCCAAATTGCTCGAAGGAATTCAGAGAAACCTTAGAACCTATTGTGGATTTCCCCCAACTTGCTGAACTCATCGAGATAAGCACTATACAACTTTCTCATTTCATTGAGATACACGCATTGGCAGAATATCAGCCAAATTGCATTCACTACTCGAAGGTATTCAGAGAAACTTTGGAACCTATTGCGGATTTCTTCCAACTTGCTGAAGTCATCGAGATAAGCACTATACAACTTTCTCATTTCATTGAGATACACGCATTGGCAGAATATCAGACAAATGGCATTCACTGCTCCAAGGTATTGCGAGAAACTTTGGAACCTATTGTGGATTTCTTCCAATTTGCTGAACTGAATGAGATAAACACTTGACCACTTTCTCATTTCATTGTGATACACACATTAGCAGAATATCAGGCAAATGGCATTCATTACTCGCAGGCAGTCAGTGAATCTTTGGAACCTATTGGGGATTTCTTTCAACTTGCTGAACTCATTGAGATAAGTACTTTACCACTATCTCACTGCATTGAGATAAACACATTGGCAGAATTTCATCCAAATTGCTCGAAGGAATTCAGAGAAACCTTGGAACCTATTGTGGATTTCCCCCAACTTGAAGATCTCATCGAGATAAGCACTATACAACTTTCTCATTTCATTGAGATACACACACTGGCAGAATATCAGACAAATGGCATTCACTGCTCGAAGGTATTCAGAGTAACTTTGGAACCGATTGTGGATTTCTTGCAACTTGCTGAACTCATGGAGACATTGACTTTACCACTTTCTCATTTCATTGGGATACACGCATAGACAGAATAACAGCCAATGGGATTCACTACTCGAAGGTATTCAGAGAAACTTTGGAACCTATTGCGGATTTCTTCCAACTTGCTGAAGTCATCGGGATAAGCACTATATAACTTTCTCATTTCATTGAGATACGCGCATTGGCAGAATATCAGCCAAATTGCATTCACTACTCGAAGGTATTGCGAGAAACTTTGGAACCTATTGTGGATTTCTTCCAATTTGCTGAACTGAATGAGATTAACACGTGACCACTTTCTCATTTCATTGTGATACACACATTAGCAGAATATCACGCAAATGGCATTCATTACTCGCAGGCAGTCAGTGAATCTTTGGAACCTATTGGTGATTTCTTTCAACTTGCTGAACTCATTGAGATAAGGACTATCTCATTGCATTGAGATAAACACATTGGCAGAATTTCATCCAAATTGCTCGAAGGAATTCAGAGAAACCTTAGAACCTATTGTGGATTTCCCCCAACTTGCTGATCTCATCGAGATAAGCACTATACAACTTTCTCATTTCATTGAGATACACGCATTGGCAGAATATCAGACAAATGGCATTCATTGCTCCAAGGTATTGCGAGAAACTTTGGAACCTATTGTGGATTTCTTCCAATTTGCTGAACTGAATGAGATAAACACTTGACCACTTTCTCATTTCATTGTGATACACACATTAGCAGAATATCAGGCAAATGGCATTCATTACTCGCAGGCAGTCAGTGAATCTTTGGAACCTATTGGGGATTTCTTTCAACTTGCTGAACTCATTGAGATCCGGACTTTACCACTATATCATTGCATTGAGATAAACACATTGGCAGAATTTCAGTCAAATTGCATTCACTGCTCGAAGGAATTCAGAGAAACCTTGGAACCTATTGTGGATTTCCCCCAACTTGAAGATCTCATCGAGATAAGCACTATACAACTTTCTCATTTCATTGAGATACACACACTGGCAGAATATCAGACAAATGGCATTCACTGCTCGAAGGTATTCAGAGAAACCTTGGAACCTATTCTGGATTTCCCCCAACTTGCTGATCTCATCGAGATAAGCACTATACAACTTTCTCATTTCATTGAGATACACACACTGGCAGAATATCAGACAAATGGCATTCACTGCTCGAAGGTATTCAGAGAAACTTTGGAACCGATTGTGGATTTCTTGCAACTTGCTGAACTCGTGGAGACAAAGACTTTACCACTTTCTCATTTCATTGAGATACACGCATTGGCAGAGTATCAACGAACGTTCATTCACTGCTCCAAGGCATTCAGTGAATCTTTGGAACCTATTGGGGATATCTCACAACTTGCTGAACTCATTGAGAGAAGGTCTTTACCACTTTCTCAATTCATTGAGATAAACACATTGGCAGAATTTCATCCAAATTGCTCGAAGGAATTCAGAGAAACCTTAGAACCTATTGTGGATTTCCCCCAACTTGCTGAACTCATCGAGATAAGCACTGTACAACTTTCTCATTTCATTGAGATACACGCATTGGCAGAATATCAGCCAAATTGCATTCACTACTCGAAGGTATTCAGAGAAACTTTGGAACCTATTGCGGATTTCTTCCAACTTGCTGAAGTCATCGAGATAAGCACGATATAACTTTCTCATTTCATTGACATACACGCATTGGCAGAATATCAGAGAAATGGCATTCACTGCTCCAAGGTATTGCGAGAAACTTTGGAACCTATTGTGGATTTCTTCCAATTTGCTGAACTGAATGAGATAAACACTTGACCACTTTCTCATTTCATTGTGATACACACATTAGCAGAATATCAAGCAAATGGCATTCATTACTCGCAGGCACTCAGTGAATCTTTGGAACCTATTGGGGATTTCTTTCAACTTGCTGAACTCATTGAGATAAGGACTTTGCCACTTTCTCATTTCATTGAGATACACACACTGGCAGAATATCAGAGAAATGGCATTCACTGCTCGAAGGTATTCAGAGAAACCTTGGAACCTATTGTGGATTTCCCCCAACTTGCTGATCTCATCGAGATAAGTACTATACAACTTTCTCATTTCATTGAGATACACACACTGGCAGAATATCAGACAAATGGCATTCACTGCTCGAAGGTATTCAGAGAAACTTTGGAACCGATTGTGGATTTCTTGCAACTTGCTTAACTCATGGAGACAAGGACTTTACCACTTTCTCATTTCATTGGGATACACTCATAGACAGAATAACAGCCAATGGCATTCACTGCTCGACTGTATTCAGAGAAACTTTGGAACCGATTGTGGATTTCTTGCAACTTGCTGAACTCGTGGAGACAAATACTTTACCACTTTCTCATTTCATTGAGATACACGCATTGGCAGAGTATCAACCAAAGTTCATTCACTGCTCCAAGGCATTCAGTGAATCTTTGGAACCTATTGGGGATATCTCACAACTTGCTGAACTCATTGAGATAAGGTCTTTACCACTTTCTCAATTCATTGAGATAAACACATTGGCAGAATTTCACCCAAATTGCTCGAAGGAATTCAGAGAAACCTTAGAACCTATTGTGGATTTCCCCCAACTTGCTGAACTCATCGAGATAAGCACTATACAACTTTCTCATTTCATTGAGATACACGCATTGGCAGAATATCAGACAAATGGCATTCACTGCTCCAAGGTATTGCGAGAAACTTTGGAACCTATTGTGGATTTCTTCCAATTTGCTGAACTGAATGAGATAAACACTTGACCACTTTCTCATTTCATTGTGATACACACATTAGCAGAATATCAGGCAAATGGCATTCATTACTCGCAGGCAGTCAGTGAATCTTTGGAACCTATTGGGGATTTCTTTCAACTTGCTGAACTCATTGAGATAAGTACTTTACCAAAATCTCACTGCATTGAGATAAACACATTGGCAGAATTTCATCCAAATTGCTCGAAGGAATTCAGAGAAACCTTGGAACCTATTGTGGATTTCCCCCAACTTGCTGATCTCATCGAGATAAGCACTATACAACTTTCTCATTTCATTGAGATACACGCATTGGCAGAATATCAGCCAAATTACATTCACTACTCGAAGGTATTCAGACAAACTTTGGAATATATTGAGGATTTCTTCCAACTTGCTGAAGTCATCGAGATAAGAACTTTACCATTATCTCATTTCATTGAGCTACATACACTGGCAAAATATCAGACAAATGGCATTCACTGCTCCAAGGTATTGCGAGAAACTTTGTAACCTTTGTGGATTTCTTCCAATTTGCTGAACTGAATGAGATAAACACTTGACCACTTTCTCATTTCATTGTGATACACACATTAGCAGAATATCAGGCAAATGGCATTCACTACTCGCAGGCAGTCAGTGAATCTTTGGAACCTATTGGGGATTTCTTTCAACTTGCTGAACTCATTGAGATAAGGACTTTACCACTATCTCATTGCATTGAGATAAACACATTGGCAGAATTTCAGTCAAATTGCATTCACTACTCGAAGGAATTCAGAGTAACTTTGGAACCGATTGTGGATTTCTTGCAACTTGCTGAACTCATGGAGACATTGACTTTACCACTTTCTCATTTCATTGGGATACACGCATAGACAGAATAACAGCCAATGGGATTCACTACTCGAAGGTATTCAGAGAAACTTTGGATCCTATTGCGGATTTCTTCCAACTTGCTGAAGTCATCGGGATAAGCACTATATAACTTTCTCATTTCATTGAGATACACGCATTGGCAGAATATCAGCCAAATTGCATTCACTACTCGAAGGTATTGCGAGAAACTTTGGAACCTATTGTGGATTTCTTCCAATTTGCTGAACTGAATGAGATAAACACGTGACCACTTTCTCATTTCATTGTGATACACACATTAGCAGAATATCACGCAAATGGCATTCATTACTCGCAGGCAGTCAGTGAATCTTTGGAACCTATTGGTGATTTCTTTCAACTTGCTGAACTCATTGAGATAAGGAATATCTCATTGCATTGAGATAAACACATTGGCAGAATTTCATCCAAATTGCTCGAAGGAATTCAGAGAAACCTTAGAACCTATTGTGGATTTCCCCCAACTTGGGGATCTCATCGAGATAAGCACTATACAACTTTCTCATTTCATTGAGATACACGCATTGGCAGAATATCAGACAAATGGCATTCACTGCTCCAAGGTATTGCGAGAAACTTTGGAACCTATTGTGGATTTCCCCCAACTTGCTGATCTCATCGAGATAAGCACTATACAACTTTCTCATTTCATTGAGATACACACACTGGCAGAATATCAGACAAATGGCATTCACTGCTGGAAGGTATTCAGAGAAACTTTGGAACCGATTGCGGATTTCTTCCAACTTGCTGAAGTCATCGAGATAAGCACGATATAACTTTCTCATTTCATTGACATACACGCATTGGCAGAATATCAGAGAAATGGCATTCACTGCTCCAAGGTATTGCGAGAAACTTTGGAACCTATTGTGGATTTCTTCCAATTTGCTGAACTGAATGAGATAAACACTTGACCACTTTCTCATTTCATTGTGATACACACATTAGCAGAATATCAAGCAAATGGCATTCATTACTCGCAGGCACTCAGTGAATCTTTGGAACCTATTGGGGATTTCTTTCAACTTGCTGAACTCATTGAGATAAGGACTTTACCACTTTCTCATTTCATTGAGATACACACACTGGAAGAATATCAGAGAAATGGCATTCACTGCTCGAAGGTATTCAGAGAAACCTTGGAACCTATTGTGGATTTCCCCCAACTTGCTGATCTCATCGAGATAAGCACTATACAACTTTCTCATTTCATTGAGATACACACTCATAGACAGAATAACAGCCAATGGCATTCACTGCTCGACTGTATTCAGAGAAACTTTGGAACCGATTGTGGATTTCTTGCAACTTGCTGAACTCGTGGAGACAAATACTTTACCACTTTCTCATTTCATTGAGATACACGCATTGGCAGAGTATCAACCAAAGTTCATTCACTGCTCCAAGGCATTCAGTGAATCTTTGGAACCTATTGGGGATATCTCACAACTTGCTGAACTCATTGAGATAAGGTCTTTACCACTTTCTCAATTCATTGAGATAAACACATTGGCAGAATTTCATCCAAATTGCTCGAAGGAATTCAGAGAAACCTTAGAACCTATTGTGGATTTCCCCCAACTTGCTGAACTCATCGAGATAAGCACTATACAACTTTCTCATTTCATTGAGATACACGCATTGGCAGAATATCAGCCAAATTGCATTCACTACTCGAAGGTATTCAGAGAAACCTTGGAACCTACTGCGGATTTCTTCCAACTTGCTGAAGTCATCGAGATAAGCACTATATAACTTTCTCATTTCATTGAGATACACGCATTGGCAGAATATCAGTCAAATTGCATTCACTAGTCGAAGGTATTGCGAGAAACTTTGGAACCTATTGTGGATTTCTTCCAATTTGCTGAACTGAATGAGATAAACACTTGACCACTTTCTCATTTCATTGTGATACACACATTAGCAGAATATCAGGCAAATGGCATTCATTTACTCGCAGGCAGTCAGTGAATCTTTGGAACCTATTGGGGATTTCTTTCAACTTGCTGAACTCATTGAGATAAGGACTTTACCACTATCTCATTGCATTGAGATAAACACATTGGCAGAATTTCAGTCAAATTGCATTCACTACTCGAAGGAATTCAGAGTAACTTTGGAACCGATTGTGGATTTCTTGCAACTTGCTGAACTCATGGAGACATTGACTTTACCACTTTCTCATTTCATTGGGATACACGCATAGACAGAATAACAGCCAATGGGATTCACTACTCGAAGGTATTCAGAGAAACTTTGGAACCTATTGCGGATTTCTTCCAACTTGCTGAAGTCATCGGGATAAGCACTATATAACTTTCTCATTTCATTGAGATACGCGCATTGGCAGAATATCAGCCAAATTGCATTCACTACTCGAAGGTATTGCGAGAAACTTTGGAACCTATTGTGGATTTCTTCCAATTTGCTGAACTGAATGAGATAAACACGTGACCACTTTCTCATTTCATTGTGATACACACATTAGCAGAATATCACGCAAATGGCATTCATTACTCGCAGGCAGTCAGTGAATCTTTGGAACCTATTGGTGATTTCTTTCAACTTGCTGAACTCATTGAGATAAGGAATATCTCATTGCATTGAGATAAACACATTGGCAGAATTTCATCCAAATTGCTCGAAGGAATTCAGAGAAACCTTAGAACCTATTGTGGATTTCCCCCAACTTGGGGGTCTCATCGAGATAAGCACTATACAACTTTCTCATTTCATTGAGATACACGCATTGGCAGAATATCAGACAAATGGCATTCACTGCTCCAAGGTATTGCGAGAAACTTTGGAACCTATTGTGGATTTCTTCCAATTTGCTGAACTGAATGAGATAAACACTTGACCACTTTCTCATTTCATTGTGATACACACATTAGCAGAATATCAGGCAAATGGCATTCATTACTCGCAGGCAGTCAGTGAATCTTTGGAACCTATTGGGGATTTCTTTCAACTTGCTGAACTCATTGAGATCCGGACTTTACCACTATATCATTGCATTGAGATAAACACATTGGCAGAATTTCAGTCAAATTGCATTCACTGCTCGAAGGAATTCAGAGAAACCTTGGAACCTATTGTGGATTTCCCCCAACTTGAAGATCTCATCGAGATAAGCACTATACAACTTTCTCATTTCATTGAGATACACACACTGGCAGAATATCAGACAAATGGCATTCACTGCTCGAAGGTATTCAGAGAAACCTTGGAACCTATTGTGGATTTCCCCCAACTTGCTGATCTCATCGAGATAAGCACTATACAACTTTCTCATTTCATTGAGATACACACACTGGCAGAATATCAGACAAATGGCATTCACTGCTCGAAGGTATTCAGAGAAACTTTGGAACCGATTGCGGATTTCTTCCAACTTGCTGAAGTCATCGAGATAAGCACGATATAACTTTCTCATTTCATTGACATACACGCATTGGCAGAATATCAGAGAAATGGCATTCACTGCTCCAAGGTATTGCGAGAAACTTTGGAACCTATTGGATTTCTTCCAATTTGCTGAACTGAATGAGATAAACACTTGACCACTTTCTCATTTCATTGTGATACACACATTAGCAGAATATCAAGCAAATGGCATTCATTACTCGCAGGCACTCAGTGAATCTTTGGAACCTATTGGGGATTTCTTTCAACTTGCTGAACTCATTGAGATAAGGACTTTACCACTTTCTCATTTCATTGAGATACACACACTGGAAGAATATCAGAGAAATGGCATTCACTGCTCGAAGGTATTCAGAGAAACCTTGGAACCTATTGTGGATTTCCCCCAACTTGCTGATCTCATCGAGATAAGCACTATACAACTTTCTCATTTCATTGAGATACACACTCATAGACAGAATAACAGCCAATGGCATTCACTGCTCGACTGTATTCAGAGAAACTTTGGAACCGATTGTGGATTTCTTGCAACTTGCTGAACTCGTGGAGACAAATACTTTACCACTTTCTCATTTCATTGAGATACACGCATTGGCAGAGTATCAACCAAAGTTCATTCACTGCTCCAAGGCATTCAGTGAATCTTTGGAACCTATTGGGGATATCTCACAACTTGCTGAACTCATTGAGATAAGGTCTTTACCACTTTCTCAATTCATTGAGATAAACACATTGGCAGAATTTCATCCAAATTGCTCGAAGGAATTCAGAGAAACCTTAGAACCTATTGTGGATTTCCCCCAACTTGCTGAACTCATCGAGATAAGCACTATACAACTTTCTCATTTCATTGAGATACACGCATTGGCAGAATATCAGCCAAATTGCATTCACTACTCGAAGGTATTCAGAGAAACCTTGGAACCTATTGCGGATTTCTTCCAACTTGCTGAAGTCATCGAGATAAGCACTATATAACTTTCTCATTTCATTGAGATACACGCATTGGCAGAATATCAGTCAAATTGCATTCACTAGTCGAAGGTATTGCGAGAAACTTTGGAACCTATTGTGGATTTCTTCCAATTTGCTGAACTGAATGAGATAAACACTTGACCACTTTCTCATTTCATTGTGATACACACATTAGCAGAATATCAGGCAAATGGCATTCATTTACTCGCAGGCAGTCAGTGAATCTTTGGAACCTATTGGGGATTTCTTTCAACTTGCTGAACTCATTGAGATAAGTACTTTACCACTATCTCACTGCATTGAGATAAACACATTGGCAGAATTTCATCCAAATTGCTCGAAGGAATTCAGAGAAACCTTAGAACCTATTGTGGATTTCCCCCAACTTGCTGATCTCATCGAGATAAGCACTATACAACTTTCTCATTTCATTGAGATACACGCATTGGCAGAATATCAGCCAAATTACATTCACTACTCGAAGGTATTCATACAAACTTTGGAATATATTGAGGATTTCTTCCAACTTGCTGAAGTCATCGAGATAAGAACTTTACCATTATCTCATTTCATTGAGCTACACACACTGGCAAAATATCACACAAATGGCATTCACTGCTCCAAGGTATTGCGAGAAACTTTGTAACCTATTGTGGATTTCTTCCAATTTGCTGAACTGAATGAGATAAACACTTGACCACTTTCTCATTTCATTGTGATACACACATTAGCAGAATATCAAGCAAATGGCATTCATTACTCGCAGGCAGTCAGTGAATCTTTGGAACCTATTGGGGATTTCTTTCAACTTGCTGAACTCATTGAGATAAGGACTTTACCACTATCTCATTGCATTGAGATAAACACATCGGCAGAATTTCAGTCAAATTGCATTCACTGCTCGAAGGAATTCAGAGAAACCTTGGAACCTATTGTGGATTTCCCCCAACTTGAAGCTCACGTCGAGATAAGCACTGTACAACTTTCTCATTTCATTGAGATACACACACTGGCAGAATATCAGACAAATGGCATTCACTGCTCGAAGGTATTCAGAGTAACTTTGGAACCGATTGTGGATTTCTTGCAACTTGCTGAACTCATGGAGACAAGGACTTTACCACTTTCTCATTTCATTGGGATACACGCATAGACAGAATAACAGCCAATGGGATTCAGTGCTCGACTGTATTCAGAGAAACTTTGGAACCGATTGTGGATTTCTTAAAACTTGCTGAACTCGTGGAGACAAAGACTTTACCACTTTCTCATTTCATTGAGATACACGCATTGGCAGAATATCAGCCAAATTGCATTCACTACACGAAGGTATTCAGAGAAACTTTGGAACCTATTGCGAATTTCTTCCAACTTGCTGAAGTCATCGAGATAAGCACTATACAACTTTCTCATTTCATTGAGATACACGCATTGGCAGAATATCAGACACTGCTCCAAGGTATTGCGAGAAAGTTTGGAACCTATTGTGGATTTCTTCCAATTTGCTGAACTGAATGAGATAAACACTTGACCACTTTCTCATTTCATTGTGATACACACATTAGCAGAATGTCAGGTAAATGGCATTCATTACTCGCAGGCAGTCAGTGAATCTTTGGAACCTATTGGGGATTTCTTTCAACTTGCTGAACTCATTGAGATAAGTACTTTACCACTATCTCATTGCATTGAGATAAACACATTGGCAGAATTTCATCCAAATTGCTCGAAGGAATTCAGAGAAACCTTAGAACCTATTGTGGATTTCCCCCAACTTGCTGATCTCATCGAGATAAGCACTATACAACTTTCTCATTTCATTGAGATACACACACTGGCAGAATATCAGACAAATGGCATTCACTGCTCGAAGGTATTCAGAGAAACCTTGGAACCTATTGTGGATTTTCCCCAACTTGCTGATCTCATCGAGATAAGCACTACACAACTTTCTCATTTCATTGAGATACACACACTGGCAGAATATCAGACAAATGGCATTCACTGCTCGACTATATTCAGAGAAACTTTGGAACCGATTGTGGATTTCTTGCAACTTGCTGAACTCGTGGAGACAAATACTTTACCACTTTCTCATTTCATTGAGATACACGCATAGACAGAATAACAGCCAATGGCATTCAGTGCTCGACTGTATTCAGAGAAACTTTGGAACCGATTGTGGATTTCTTGCAACTTGCTGAACTCGTGGAGACAAAGACTTTACCACTTTCCCATTTCATTGAGATACACGCATTGGCAGAGTATCAACCAAAGTTCATTCACTGCTCCAAGGCATTCAGTGAATCTTTGGAACCTATTGGGGATATCTTACAACTTGCTGAACTCATTGAGATAAGGACTTTACCACTTTCTCAATTCATTGAGATAAACACATTGGCAGAATTTCATCCAAATTGCTCGAAGGAATTCAGAGAAACCTTAGAACCAATTGTGGATTTCCCCCAACTTGCTGAACTCATCGAGATAAGCACTATACAACTTTCTTATTTCATTGAGATACACGCATTGGCAGAATATCAGCCAAATTGCATTCACTACTCGAAGGTATTCAGAGAAACTTTGGAACCTATTGCGGATTTCTTCCAACTTGCTGAAGTCATCGGGATAAGCACTATATAACTTTCTCATTTCATTGAGATACACGCATTGGCAGAATATCAGCCAAATTGCATTCACTACTCGAAGGTATTGCGAGAAACTTTGGAACCTATTGTGGATTTCTTCCAATTTGCTGAACTGAATGAGATAAACACTTGACCACTTTCTCATTTCATTGTGATACACACATTAGCAGAATATCAGGCAAATGGCATTCATTACTCGCAGGCAGTCAGTGAATCTTTGGAACCTATTGGTGATTTCTTTCAACTTGCTGAACTCATTGAGATAAGGACTATCTCATTGCATTGAGATAAACACATTGGCAGAATTTCATCCAAATTGCTCGAAGGAATTCAGAGAAACCTTAGAACCTATTGTGGATTTCCCCCAACTTGCTGATCTCATCGAGATAAGCACTATACAACTTTCTCATTTCATTGACATACACGCATAGACAGAATAACAGCCAATGGCATTCACTGCTCGACTGTATTCAGAGAAACTTTGGAACCTATTGCGGATTTCTTCCAACTTGCTGAAGTCATCGAGATAAGCACTATACAACTTTCTCATTTCATTGAGATACACGCATTGGCAGAATATCAGACAAATGGCATTCACTGCTCCAAGGTATTGCGAGAAACTTTGGAACCTATTGTGGATTTCTTCCAATTTGATGAACTGAATGAGATAAACACTTGACCACTTTCTCATTTCATTGTGATACACACATTAGCAGAATATCAGGCAAATGGCATTCATTACTCGCAGGCAGTCAGTGAATCTTTGGAACCTATTGGGGATTTCTTTCAACTTGCTGAACCCATTGAGATCCGGACTTTACCACTATATCATTGCATTGAGTTAAACACATTGGCAGAATTTCAGTCAAATTGCATTCACTGCTCGAAGGAATTCAGAGAAACCTTGGAACCGATTGTGGATTTCCCCCAACTTGAAGATCTCATCGAGATAAGCACTATACAACTTTCTCATTTCATTGAGATACACACACTGGCAGAATATCAGACAAATGGCATTCACTGCTCGAAGGTATTCAGAGAAACCTTGGAACCTATTGTGGATTTCCCCCAACTTGCTGATCTCATCGAGATAAGCACTATACAACTTTCTCATTTCATTGAGATACACACACTGGCAGAATATCAGACAAATGGCATTCACTGCTCGAAGGTATTCAGAGAACCTTTGGAACCGATTGTGGATTTCTTGCAACTTGCTGAACTCGTGGAGACAAATACTTTACCACTTTCTCATTTCATTGAGATACACGCATTGGCAGGGTATCAACCAAAGTTCATTCACTGCTCCAAGGCATTCAGTGAATCTTTGGAACCTATTGGGGATATCTCACAACTTGCTGAACTCATTGAGATAAGGTCATTACCACTTTCTCAATTCATTGAGATAAACACATTGGCAGAATTTCATCCAAATTGCTCGAAGGAATTCAGAGAAACCTTAGAACCTATTGTGGATTTCCCCCAACTTGCTGAACTCATCGAGATAAGCACTATACAACTTTCTCATTTCATTGAGATACACGCATTGGCAGAATATCAGCCAAATTGCATTCACTACTCGAAGGTATTCAGAGAAACTTTGGAACCTATTGCGGATTTCTTCCAACTTGCTGAAGTCATCGAGATAAGCACTATACAACTTCCTCATTTCATTGAGATACACGCATTGGCAGAATATCAGACAAATGGCATTCACTGCTCCAAGGTATTGCGAGAAACTTTGGAACCTATTGTGGATTTCTTCCAATTTGCTGAACTGAATGAGATAAACACTTGACCACTTTCTCATTTCATTGTGATACACACATTAGCAGAATATCAGGCAAATGGCATTCATTACTCGCAGGCAGTCAGTGAATCTTTGGAACCTATTGGGGATTTCTTTCAACTTGCTGAACTCATTGAGATAAGTACTTTACCACTATCTCACTGCATTGAAATAAACACATTGGCAGAATTTCAGTCAAATTGCTCGAAGGAATTCAGAGAAACCTTGGAAGCTATTGTGGATTTCCCCCAACTTGCTGATCTCATCGAGATAAGCACTATACAACTTTCTCATTTCATTGAGATACACGCATTGGCAGAATATCAGCCAAATTACATTCACTACTCGAAGGTATTCAGACAAACTTTGGAATATATTGAGGATTTCTTCCAACTTGCTGAAGTCATCGAGATAAGAACTTTACCATTATCTCATTTCATTGAGCTACATACACTGGCAAAATATCAGACAAATGGCATTCACTGCTCCAAGGTATTGCGAGAAACTTTGTAACCTTTGTGGATTTCTTCCAAATTGCTGAACTGAATGAGATAAACACTTGACCACTTTCTCATTTCATTGTGATACACACATTAGCAGAATATCAAGCAAATGGCATTCATTACTGGCAGGCAGTCAGTGAATCTTTGGAACCTATTGGGGATTTCTTTCAACTTGCTGAACTCATTGAGATAAGGACTTTACCACTATCTCATTGCATTGAGATAAACACATTGGCAGAATTTCAGTCAAATTGCATTCACTACTCGAAGGAATTCAGAGAAACCTTGGAACCTATTGTGGATTTCCCCCAACTTGAAGATCACATCGAGATAAGCACTATACAACTTTCTCATTTCATTGAGATACACACACTGGCAGAATATCAGACAAATGGCATTCACTGCTCGAAGGTATTCAGAGTAACTTTGGAACCGATTGTGGATTTCTTGCAACTTGCTGAACTCATGGAGACATTGACTTTACCACTTTCTCATATCATTGGGATACACGCATAGACAGAATAACAGCCAATGGGATTCACTACTCGAAGGTATTCAGAGAAACTTTGGAACCTATTGCGGATTTCTTCCAACTTGCTGAAGTCATCGGGATAAGCACTATATAACTTTTTCATTTCATTGAGATACGCGCATTGGCAGAATATCAGCCAAATTGCATTCACTACTCGAAGGTATTGCGAGAAACTTTGGAACTTATTGTGGATTTCTTCCAATTTGCTGAACTGAATGAGATAAACACGTGACCACTTTCTCATTTCATTGTGATACACACATTAGCAGAATATCACGCAAATGGCATTCATTACTCGCAGGCAGTCAGTGAATCTTTGGAACCTATTGGTGATTTCTTTCAACTTGCTGAACTCATTGAGATAAGGACTATCTCATTGCATTGAGATAAACACATTGGCAGAATTTCATCCAAATTGCTCGAAGGAATTCAGAGAAACCTTAGAACCTATTGTGGATTTCCCCCAACTTGCTGATCTCATCGAGATAAGCACTATACAACTTTCTCATTTCATTGAGATTCACGCATTGGCAGAATATCAGACAAATGGCATTCACTGCTCCAAGGTATTGCGAGAAACTTTGGAACCTATTGTGGATTTCTTCCAATTTGCTGAACTGAATGAGATAAACACTTGACCACTTTCTCATTTCATTGTGATACACACATTAGCAGAATATCAGGCAAATGGCATTCATTACTCGCAGGCAGTCAGTGAATCTTTGGAACCTATTGGGGATTTCTTTCAACTTGCTGAACTCATTGAGATCCGGACTTTACCACTATATCATTGCATTGAGATAAACACATTGGCAGAATTTCAGTCAAATTGCATTCACTGCTCGAAGGAATTCAGAGAAACCTTGGAACCTATTGTGGATTTCCCCCAACTTGAAGATCTCATCGGGATAAGCACTATACAACTTTCTCATTTCATTGAGATACACACACTGGCAGAATATCAGACAAATGGCATTCACTGCTCGATGGTATTCAGAGAAACCTTGGAACCTATTGTGGATTTCCCCCAACTTGCTGATCTCATCGAGATAAGCACTATACAACTTTCTCATTTCATTGAGATACACACACTGGCAGAATATCAGACAAATGGCATTCACTGCTCGAAGGTATTCAGAGAAACTTTGGAACCGATTGTGGATTTCTTGCAACTTGCTGAACTCGTGGAGACAAAGACTTTACCACTTTCTCATTTCATTGAGATACACGCATTGGCAGAGTATCAACCAAAGTTCATTCACTGCTCCAAGGTATTCAGTGAATCTTTGGAACCTATTGGGGATATCTCACAACTTGCTGAACTCATTGAGAGAAGGTCTTTACCACTTTCTCAATTCATTGAGATAAACACATTGGCAGAATTTCATCCAAATTGCTCGAAGGAATTCAGAGAAACCTTAGAACCTATTGTGGATTTCCCCCAACTTGCTGAACTCATCGAGATAAGCACTGAA
Source organism: Prionace glauca (assembly GCA_037974335.1). Lineage (NCBI taxonomy): Eukaryota > Metazoa > Chordata > Chondrichthyes > Carcharhiniformes > Carcharhinidae > Prionace > Prionace glauca. The sequence goes on along the minus strand of CM075744.1, from coordinate 50,497,762 downwards.
CAACTTTCTCATTTCATTGAGATACACGCATTGGCAGAATATCAGCCAAATTGCATTCACTACTCGAAGGTATTCAGAGAAACTTTGGAACCTATTGCGGATTTCTTCCAACTTGCTGAAGTCATCGAGATAAGCACGATATAACTTTCTCATTTCATTGACATACACGCATTGGCAGAATATCAGAGAAATGGCATTCACTGCTCCAAGGTATTGCGAGAAACTTTGGAACCTATTGTGGATTTCTTCCAATTTGCTGAACTGAATGAGATAAACACTTGACCACTTTCTCATTTCATTGTGATACACACATTAGCAGAATATCAAGCAAATGGCATTCATTACTCGCAGGCACTCAGTGAATCTTTGGAACCTATTGGGGATTTCTTTCAACTTGCTGAACTCATTGAGATAAGGACTTTACCACTTTCTCATTTCATTGAGATACACACACTGGCAGAATATCAGCGAAATGGCATTCACTGCTCGAAGGTATTCAGAGAAACCTTGGAACCGATTGTGGATTTCTTGCAACTTGCTTAACTCATGGAGACAAGGACTTTACCACTTTCTCATTTCATTGGGATACACTCATAGACAGAATAACAGCCAATGGCATTCACTGCTCGACTGTATTCAGAGAAACTTTGGAACCGATTGTGGATTTCTTGCAACTTGCTGAACTCGTGGAGACAAATACTTTACCACTTTCTCATTTCATTGAGATACACGCATTGGCAGAGTATCAACCAAAGTTCATTCACTGCTCCAAGGCATTCAGTGAATCTTTGGAACCTATTGGGGATATCTCACAACTTGCTGAACTCATTGAGATAAGGTCTTTACCACTTTCTCAATTCATTGAGATAAACACATTGGCAGAATTTCATCCAAATTGCTCGAAGGAATTCAGAGAAACCTTAGAACCTATTGTGGATTTCCCCCAACTTGATGAACTCATCGAGATAAGCACTATACAACTTTCTCATTTCATTGAGATACACGCATTGGCAGAATATCAGCCAAATTGCATTCAGTATTCGAAGGTATTCAGAGAAACCTTGGAACCTACTGCGGATTTCTTCCAACTTGCTGAAGTCATCGAGATAAGCACTATATAACTTTCTCATTTCATTGAGATACACGCATTGGCAGAATATCAGTCAAATTGCATTCACTAGTCGAAGGTATTGCGAGAAACTTTGGAACCTATTGTGGATTTCTTCCAATTTGCTGAACTGAATGAGATAAACACTTGACCACTTTCTCATTTCATTGTGATACACACATTAGCAGAATATCAAGCAAATGGCATTCATTACTCGCAGGCAGTCAGTGAATCTTTGGAACCTATTGGGGATTTCTTTCAACTTGCTGAACTCATTGAGATAAGGACTTTACCACTATCTCATTGCATTGAGATAAACACATCGGCAGAATTTCAGTCAAATTGCATTCACTGCTCGAAGGAATTCAGAGAAACCTTGGAACCTATTGTGGATTTCCCCCAACTTGAAGCTCACGTCGAGATAAGCACTGTACAACTTTCTCATTTCATTGAGATACACACACTGGCAGAATATCAGACAAATGGCATTCACTGCTCGAAGGTATTCAGAGTAACTTTGGAACCGATTGTGGATTTCTTGCAACTTGCTGAACTCATGGAGACAAGGACTTTACCACTTTCTCATTTCATTGGGATACACGCATAGACAGAATAACAGCCAATGGGATTCAGTGCTCGACTGTATTCAGAGAAACTTTGGAACCGATTGTGGATTTCTTAAAACTTGCTGAACTCGTGGAGACAAAGACTTTACCACTTTCTCATTTCATTGAGATACACGCATTGGCAGAATATCAGCCAAATTGCATTCACTACACGAAGGTATTCAGAGAAACTTTGGAACCTATTGCGAATTTCTTCCAACTTGCTGAAGTCATCGAGATAAGCACTATACAACTTTCTCATTTCATTGAGATACACGCATTGGCAGAATATCAGACACTGCTCCAAGGTATTGCGAGAAAGTTTGGAACCTATTGTGGATTTCTTCCAATTTGCTGAACTGAATGAGATAAACACTTGACCACTTTCTCATTTCATTGTGATACACACATTAGCAGAATGTCAGGTAAATGGCATTCATTACTCGCAGGCAGTCAGTGAATCTTTGGAACCTATTGGGGATTTCTTTCAACTTGCTGAACTCATTGAGATAAGTACTTTACCACTATCTCATTGCATTGAGATAAACACATTGGCAGAATTTCATCCAAATTGCTCGAAGGAATTCAGAGAAACCTTAGAACCTATTGTGGATTTCCCCCAACTTGCTGATCTCATCGAGATAAGCACTATACAACTTTCTCATTTCATTGAGATACACACACTGGCAGAATATCAGACAAATGGCATTCACTGCTCGAAGGTATTCAGAGAAACCTTGGAACCTATTGTGGATTTTCCCCAACTTGCTGATCTCATCGAGATAAGCACTACACAACTTTCTCATTTCATTGAGATACACACACTGGCAGAATATCAGACAAATGGCATTCACTGCTCGACTATATTCAGAGAAACTTTGGAACCGATTGTGGATTTCTTGCAACTTGCTGAACTCGTGGAGACAAATACTTTACCACTTTCTCATTTCATTGAGATACACGCATAGACAGAATAACAGCCAATGGCATTCAGTGCTCGACTGTATTCAGAGAAACTTTGGAACCGATTGTGGATTTCTTGCAACTTGCTGAACTCGTGGAGACAAAGACTTTACCACTTTCCCATTTCATTGAGATACACGCATTGGCAGAGTATCAACCAAAGTTCATTCACTGCTCCAAGGCATTCAGTGAATCTTTGGAACCTATTGGGGATATCTTACAACTTGCTGAACTCATTGAGATAAGGACTTTACCACTTTCTCAATTCATTGAGATAAACACATTGGCAGAATTTCATCCAAATTGCTCGAAGGAATTCAGAGAAACCTTAGAACCAATTGTGGATTTCCCCCAACTTGCTGAACTCATCGAGATAAGCACTATACAACTTTCTTATTTCATTGAGATACACGCATTGGCAGAATATCAGCCAAATTGCATTCACTACTCGAAGGTATTCAGAGAAACTTTGGAACCTATTGCGGATTTCTTCCAACTTGCTGAAGTCATCGGGATAAGCACTATATAACTTTCTCATTTCATTGAGATACACGCATTGGCAGAATATCAGCCAAATTGCATTCACTACTCGAAGGTATTGCGAGAAACTTTGGAACCTATTGTGGATTTCTTCCAATTTGCTGAACTGAATGAGATAAACACTTGACCACTTTCTCATTTCATTGTGATACACACATTAGCAGAATATCAGGCAAATGGCATTCATTACTCGCAGGCAGTCAGTGAATCTTTGGAACCTATTGGTGATTTCTTTCAACTTGCTGAACTCATTGAGATAAGGACTATCTCATTGCATTGAGATAAACACATTGGCAGAATTTCATCCAAATTGCTCGAAGGAATTCAGAGAAACCTTAGAACCTATTGTGGATTTCCCCCAACTTGCTGATCTCATCGAGATAAGCACTATACAACTTTCTCATTTCATTGACATACACGCATAGACAGAATAACAGCCAATGGCATTCACTGCTCGACTGTATTCAGAGAAACTTTGGAACCTATTGCGGATTTCTTCCAACTTGCTGAAGTCATCGAGATAAGCACTATACAACTTTCTCATTTCATTGAGATACACGCATTGGCAGAATATCAGACAAATGGCATTCACTGCTCCAAGGTATTGCGAGAAACTTTGGAACCTATTGTGGATTTCTTCCAATTTGATGAACTGAATGAGATAAACACTTGACCACTTTCTCATTTCATTGTGATACACACATTAGCAGAATATCAGGCAAATGGCATTCATTACTCGCAGGCAGTCAGTGAATCTTTGGAACCTATTGGGGATTTCTTTCAACTTGCTGAACCCATTGAGATCCGGACTTTACCACTATATCATTGCATTGAGTTAAACACATTGGCAGAATTTCAGTCAAATTGCATTCACTGCTCGAAGGAATTCAGAGAAACCTTGGAACCGATTGTGGATTTCCCCCAACTTGAAGATCTCATCGAGATAAGCACTATACAACTTTCTCATTTCATTGAGATACACACACTGGCAGAATATCAGACAAATGGCATTCACTGCTCGAAGGTATTCAGAGAAACCTTGGAACCTATTGTGGATTTCCCCCAACTTGCTGATCTCATCGAGATAAGCACTATACAACTTTCTCATTTCATTGAGATACACACACTGGCAGAATATCAGACAAATGGCATTCACTGCTCGAAGGTATTCAGAGAACCTTTGGAACCGATTGTGGATTTCTTGCAACTTGCTGAACTCGTGGAGACAAATACTTTACCACTTTCTCATTTCATTGAGATACACGCATTGGCAGGGTATCAACCAAAGTTCATTCACTGCTCCAAGGCATTCAGTGAATCTTTGGAACCTATTGGGGATATCTCACAACTTGCTGAACTCATTGAGATAAGGTCATTACCACTTTCTCAATTCATTGAGATAAACACATTGGCAGAATTTCATCCAAATTGCTCGAAGGAATTCAGAGAAACCTTAGAACCTATTGTGGATTTCCCCCAACTTGCTGAACTCATCGAGATAAGCACTATACAACTTTCTCATTTCATTGAGATACACGCATTGGCAGAATATCAGCCAAATTGCATTCACTACTCGAAGGTATTCAGAGAAACTTTGGAACCTATTGCGGATTTCTTCCAACTTGCTGAAGTCATCGAGATAAGCACTATACAACTTCCTCATTTCATTGAGATACACGCATTGGCAGAATATCAGACAAATGGCATTCACTGCTCCAAGGTATTGCGAGAAACTTTGGAACCTATTGTGGATTTCTTCCAATTTGCTGAACTGAATGAGATAAACACTTGACCACTTTCTCATTTCATTGTGATACACACATTAGCAGAATATCAGGCAAATGGCATTCATTACTCGCAGGCAGTCAGTGAATCTTTGGAACCTATTGGGGATTTCTTTCAACTTGCTGAACTCATTGAGATAAGTACTTTACCACTATCTCACTGCATTGAAATAAACACATTGGCAGAATTTCAGTCAAATTGCTCGAAGGAATTCAGAGAAACCTTGGAAGCTATTGTGGATTTCCCCCAACTTGCTGATCTCATCGAGATAAGCACTATACAACTTTCTCATTTCATTGAGATACACGCATTGGCAGAATATCAGCCAAATTACATTCACTACTCGAAGGTATTCAGACAAACTTTGGAATATATTGAGGATTTCTTCCAACTTGCTGAAGTCATCGAGATAAGAACTTTACCATTATCTCATTTCATTGAGCTACATACACTGGCAAAATATCAGACAAATGGCATTCACTGCTCCAAGGTATTGCGAGAAACTTTGTAACCTTTGTGGATTTCTTCCAAATTGCTGAACTGAATGAGATAAACACTTGACCACTTTCTCATTTCATTGTGATACACACATTAGCAGAATATCAAGCAAATGGCATTCATTACTGGCAGGCAGTCAGTGAATCTTTGGAACCTATTGGGGATTTCTTTCAACTTGCTGAACTCATTGAGATAAGGACTTTACCACTATCTCATTGCATTGAGATAAACACATTGGCAGAATTTCAGTCAAATTGCATTCACTACTCGAAGGAATTCAGAGAAACCTTGGAACCTATTGTGGATTTCCCCCAACTTGAAGATCACATCGAGATAAGCACTATACAACTTTCTCATTTCATTGAGATACACACACTGGCAGAATATCAGACAAATGGCATTCACTGCTCGAAGGTATTCAGAGTAACTTTGGAACCGATTGTGGATTTCTTGCAACTTGCTGAACTCATGGAGACATTGACTTTACCACTTTCTCATATCATTGGGATACACGCATAGACAGAATAACAGCCAATGGGATTCACTACTCGAAGGTATTCAGAGAAACTTTGGAACCTATTGCGGATTTCTTCCAACTTGCTGAAGTCATCGGGATAAGCACTATATAACTTTTTCATTTCATTGAGATACGCGCATTGGCAGAATATCAGCCAAATTGCATTCACTACTCGAAGGTATTGCGAGAAACTTTGGAACTTATTGTGGATTTCTTCCAATTTGCTGAACTGAATGAGATAAACACGTGACCACTTTCTCATTTCATTGTGATACACACATTAGCAGAATATCACGCAAATGGCATTCATTACTCGCAGGCAGTCAGTGAATCTTTGGAACCTATTGGTGATTTCTTTCAACTTGCTGAACTCATTGAGATAAGGACTATCTCATTGCATTGAGATAAACACATTGGCAGAATTTCATCCAAATTGCTCGAAGGAATTCAGAGAAACCTTAGAACCTATTGTGGATTTCCCCCAACTTGCTGATCTCATCGAGATAAGCACTATACAACTTTCTCATTTCATTGAGATTCACGCATTGGCAGAATATCAGACAAATGGCATTCACTGCTCCAAGGTATTGCGAGAAACTTTGGAACCTATTGTGGATTTCTTCCAATTTGCTGAACTGAATGAGATAAACACTTGACCACTTTCTCATTTCATTGTGATACACACATTAGCAGAATATCAGGCAAATGGCATTCATTACTCGCAGGCAGTCAGTGAATCTTTGGAACCTATTGGGGATTTCTTTCAACTTGCTGAACTCATTGAGATCCGGACTTTACCACTATATCATTGCATTGAGATAAACACATTGGCAGAATTTCAGTCAAATTGCATTCACTGCTCGAAGGAATTCAGAGAAACCTTGGAACCTATTGTGGATTTCCCCCAACTTGAAGATCTCATCGGGATAAGCACTATACAACTTTCTCATTTCATTGAGATACACACACTGGCAGAATATCAGACAAATGGCATTCACTGCTCGATGGTATTCAGAGAAACCTTGGAACCTATTGTGGATTTCCCCCAACTTGCTGATCTCATCGAGATAAGCACTATACAACTTTCTCATTTCATTGAGATACACACACTGGCAGAATATCAGACAAATGGCATTCACTGCTCGAAGGTATTCAGAGAAACTTTGGAACCGATTGTGGATTTCTTGCAACTTGCTGAACTCGTGGAGACAAAGACTTTACCACTTTCTCATTTCATTGAGATACACGCATTGGCAGAGTATCAACCAAAGTTCATTCACTGCTCCAAGGTATTCAGTGAATCTTTGGAACCTATTGGGGATATCTCACAACTTGCTGAACTCATTGAGAGAAGGTCTTTACCACTTTCTCAATTCATTGAGATAAACACATTGGCAGAATTTCATCCAAATTGCTCGAAGGAATTCAGAGAAACCTTAGAACCTATTGTGGATTTCCCCCAACTTGCTGAACTCATCGAGATAAGCACTGAACAACTTTCTCATTTCATTGAGATACACGCATTGGCAGAATATCAGCCAAATTGCATTCACTACTCGAAGGTATTCAGAGAAACTTTGGAACCTATTGCGGATTTCTTCCAACTTGCTGAAGTCATCGAGATAAGCACGATATAACTTTCTCATTTCATTGACATACACGCATTGGCAGAATATCAGAGAAATGGCATTCACTGCTCCAAGGTATTGCGAGAAACTTTGGAACCTATTGTGGATTTCTTCCAATTTGCTGAACTGAATGAGATAAACACTTGACCACTTTCTCATTTCATTGTGATACACACATTAGCAGAATATCAAGCAAATGGCATTCATTACTCGCAGGCACTCAGTGAATCTTTGGAACCTATTGGGGATTTCTTTCAACTTGCTGAACTCATTGAGATAAGGACTTTACCACTTTCTCATTTCATTGAGATACACACACTGGCAGAATATCAGCGAAATGGCATTCACTGCTCGAAGGTATTCAGAGAAACCTTGGAACCGATTGTGGATTTCTTGCAACTTGCTTAACTCATGGAGACAAGGACTTTACCACTTTCTCATTTCATTGGGATACACTCATAGACAGAATAACAGCCAATGGCATTCACTGCTCGACTGTATTCAGAGAAACTTTGGAACCGATTGTGGATTTCTTGCAACTTGCTGAACTCGTGGAGACAAATACTTTACCACTTTCTCATTTCATTGAGATACACGCATTGGCAGAGTATCAACCAAAGTTCATTCACTGCTCCAAGGCATTCAGTGAATCTTTGGAACCTATTGGGGATATCTCACAACTTGCTGAACTCATTGAGATAAGGTCTTTACCACTTTCTCAATTCATTGAGATAAACACATTGGCAGAATTTCATCCAAATTGCTCGAAGGAATTCAGAGAAACCTTAGAACCTATTGTGGATTTCCCCCAACTTGATGAACTCATCGAGATAAGCACTATACAACTTTCTCATTTCATTGAGATACACGCATTGGCAGAATATCAGCCAAATTGCATTCAGTATTCGAAGGTATTCAGAGAAACCTTGGAACCTACTGCGGATTTCTTCCAACTTGCTGAAGTCATCGAGATAAGCACTATATAACTTTCTCATTTCATTGAGATACACGCATTGGCAGAATATCAGTCAAATTGCATTCACTAGTCGAAGGTATTGCGAGAAACTTTGGAACCTATTGTGGATTTCTTCCAATTTGCTGAACTGAATGAGATAAACACTTGACCACTTTCTCATTTCATTGTGATACACACATTAGCAGAATATCAAGCAAATGGCATTCATTACTCGCAGGCAGTCAGTGAATCTTTGGAACCTATTGGGGATTTCTTTCAACTTGCTGAACTCATTGAGATAAGGACTTTACCACTATCTCATTGCATTGAGATAAACACATCGGCAGAATTTCAGTCAAATTGCATTCACTGCTCGAAGGAATTCAGAGAAACCTTGGAACCTATTGTGGATTTCCCCCAACTTGAAGCTCACGTCGAGATAAGCACTGTACAACTTTCTCATTTCATTGAGATACACACACTGGCAGAATATCAGACAAATGGCATTCACTGCTCGAAGGTATTCAGAGTAACTTTGGAACCGATTGTGGATTTCTTGCAACTTGCTGAACTCATGGAGACAAGGACTTTACCACTTTCTCATTTCATTGGGATACACGCATAGACAGAATAACAGCCAATGGGATTCAGTGCTCGACTGTATTCAGAGAAACTTTGGAACCGATTGTGGATTTCTTAAAACTTGCTGAACTCGTGGAGACAAAGACTTTACCACTTTCTCATTTCATTGAGATACACGCATTGGCAGAATATCAGCCAAATTGCATTCACTACACGAAGGTATTCAGAGAAACTTTGGAACCTATTGCGAATTTCTTCCAACTTGCTGAAGTCATCGAGATAAGCACTATACAACTTTCTCATTTCATTGAGATACACGCATTGGCAGAATATCAGACACTGCTCCAAGGTATTGCGAGAAAGTTTGGAACCTATTGTGGATTTCTTCCAATTTGCTGAACTGAATGAGATAAACACTTGACCACTTTCTCATTTCATTGTGATACACACATTAGCAGAATGTCAGGTAAATGGCATTCATTACTCGCAGGCAGTCAGTGAATCTTTGGAACCTATTGGGGATTTCTTTCAACTTGCTGAACTCATTGAGATAAGTACTTTACCACTATCTCATTGCATTGAGATAAACACATTGGCAGAATTTCATCCAAATTGCTCGAAGGAATTCAGAGAAACCTTAGAACCTATTGTGGATTTCCCCCAACTTGCTGATCTCATCGAGATAAGCACTATACAACTTTCTCATTTCATTGAGATACACACACTGGCAGAATATCAGACAAATGGCATTCACTGCTCGAAGGTATTCAGAGAAACCTTGGAACCTATTGTGGATTTTCCCCAACTTGCTGATCTCATCGAGATAAGCACTACACAACTTTCTCATTTCATTGAGATACACACACTGGCAGAATATCAGACAAATGGCATTCACTGCTCGACTATATTCAGAGAAACTTTGGAACCGATTGTGGATTTCTTGCAACTTGCTGAACTCGTGGAGACAAATACTTTACCACTTTCTCATTTCATTGAGATACACGCATAGACAGAATAACAGCCAATGGCATTCAGTGCTCGACTGTATTCAGAGAAACTTTGGAACCGATTGTGGATTTCTTGCAACTTGCTGAACTCGTGGAGACAAAGACTTTACCACTTTCCCATTTCATTGAGATACACGCATTGGCAGAGTATCAACCAAAGTTCATTCACTGCTCCAAGGCATTCAGTGAATCTTTGGAACCTATTGGGGATATCTTACAACTTGCTGAACTCATTGAGATAAGGACTTTACCACTTTCTCAATTCATTGAGATAAACACATTGGCAGAATTTCATCCAAATTGCTCGAAGGAATTCAGAGAAACCTTAGAACCAATTGTGGATTTCCCCCAACTTGCTGAACTCATCGAGATAAGCACTATACAACTTTCTTATTTCATTGAGATACACGCATTGGCAGAATATCAGCCAAATTGCATTCACTACTCGAAGGTATTCAGAGAAACTTTGGAACCTATTGCGGATTTCTTCCAACTTGCTGAAGTCATCGGGATAAGCACTATATAACTTTCTCATTTCATTGAGATACACGCATTGGCAGAATATCAGCCAAATTGCATTCACTACTCGAAGGTATTGCGAGAAACTTTGGAACCTATTGTGGATTTCTTCCAATTTGCTGAACTGAATGAGATAAACACTTGACCACTTTCTCATTTCATTGTGATACACACATTAGCAGAATATCAGGCAAATGGCATTCATTACTCGCAGGCAGTCAGTGAATCTTTGGAACCTATTGGTGATTTCTTTCAACTTGCTGAACTCATTGAGATAAGGACTATCTCATTGCATTGAGATAAACACATTGGCAGAATTTCATCCAAATTGCTCGAAGGAATTCAGAGAAACCTTAGAACCTATTGTGGATTTCCCCCAACTTGCTGATCTCATCGAGATAAGCACTATACAACTTTCTCATTTCATTGACATACACGCATAGACAGAATAACAGCCAATGGCATTCACTGCTCGACTGTATTCAGAGAAACTTTGGAACCTATTGCGGATTTCTTCCAACTTGCTGAAGTCATCGAGATAAGCACTATACAACTTTCTCATTTCATTGAGATACACGCATTGGCAGAATATCAGACAAATGGCATTCACTGCTCCAAGGTATTGCGAGAAACTTTGGAACCTATTGTGGATTTCTTCCAATTTGATGAACTGAATGAGATAAACACTTGACCACTTTCTCATTTCATTGTGATACACACATTAGCAGAATATCAGGCAAATGGCATTCATTACTCGCAGGCAGTCAGTGAATCTTTGGAACCTATTGGGGATTTCTTTCAACTTGCTGAACCCATTGAGATCCGGACTTTACCACTATATCATTGCATTGAGTTAAACACATTGGCAGAATTTCAGTCAAATTGCATTCACTGCTCGAAGGAATTCAGAGAAACCTTGGAACCGATTGTGGATTTCCCCCAACTTGAAGATCTCATCGAGATAAGCACTATACAACTTTCTCATTTCATTGAGATACACACACTGGCAGAATATCAGACAAATGGCATTCACTGCTCGAAGGTATTCAGAGAAACCTTGGAACCTATTGTGGATTTCCCCCAACTTGCTGATCTCATCGAGATAAGCACTATACAACTTTCTCATTTCATTGAGATACACACACTGGCAGAATATCAGACAAATGGCATTCACTGCTCGAAGGTATTCAGAGAACCTTTGGAACCGATTGTGGATTTCTTGCAACTTGCTGAACTCGTGGAGACAAATACTTTACCACTTCCTCATTTCATTGAGATACACGCATTGGCAGGGTATCAACCAAAGTTCATTCACTGCTCCAAGGCATTCAGTGAATCTTTGGAACCTATTGGGGATATCTCACAACTTGCTGAACTCATTGAGATAAGGTCATTACCACTTTCTCAATTCATTGAGATAAACACATTGGCAGAATTTCATCCAAATTGCTCGAAGGAATTCAGAGAAACCTTAGAACCTATTGTGGATTTCCCCCAACTTGCTGAACTCATCGAGATAAGCACTATACAACTTTCTCATTTCATTGAGATACACGCATTGGCAGAATATCAGCCAAATTGCATTCACTACTCGAAGGTATTCAGAGAAACTTTGGAACCTATTGCGGATTTCTTCCAACTTGCTGAAGTCATCGAGATAAGCACTATACAACTTCCTCATTTCATTGAGATACACGCATTGGCAGAATATCAGACAAATGGCATTCACTGCTCCAAGGTATTGCGAGAAACTTTGGAACCTATTGTGGATTTCTTCCAATTTGCTGAACTGAATGAGATAAACACTTGACCACTTTCTCATTTCATTGTGATACACACATTAGCAGAATATCAGGCAAATGGCATTCATTACTCGCAGGCAGTCAGTGAATCTTTGGAACCTATTGGGGATTTCTTTCAACTTGCTGAACTCATTGAGATAAGTACTTTACCACTATCTCACTGCATTGAAATAAACACATTGGCAGAATTTCAGTCAAATTGCTCGAAGGAATTCAGAGAAACCTTGGAAGCTATTGTGGATTTCCCCCAACTTGCTGATCTCATCGAGATAAGCACTATACAACTTTCTCATTTCATTGAGATACACGCATTGGCAGAATATCAGCCAAATTACATTCACTACTCGAAGGTATTCAGACAAACTTTGGAATATATTGAGGATTTCTTCCAACTTGCTGAAGTCATCGAGATAAGAACTTTACCATTATCTCATTTCATTGAGCTACATACACTGGCAAAATATCAGACAAATGGCATTCACTGCTCCAAGGTATTGCGAGAAACTTTGTAACCTTTGTGGATTTCTTCCAAATTGCTGAACTGAATGAGATAAACACTTGACCACTTTCTCATTTCATTGTGATACACACATTAGCAGAATATCAAGCAAATGGCATTCATTACTGGCAGGCAGTCAGTGAATCTTTGGAACCTATTGGGGATTTCTTTCAACTTGCTGAACTCATTGAGATAAGGACTTTACCACTATCTCATTGCATTGAGATAAACACATTGGCAGAATTTCAGTCAAATTGCATTCACTACTCGAAGGAATTCAGAGAAACCTTGGAACCTATTGTGGATTTCCCCCAACTTGAAGATCACATCGAGATAAGCACTATACAACTTTCTCATTTCATTGAGATACACACACTGGCAGAATATCAGACAAATGGCATTCACTGCTCGAAGGTATTCAGAGTAACTTTGGAACCGATTGTGGATTTCTTGCAACTTGCTGAACTCATGGAGACATTGACTTTACCACTTTCTCATATCATTGGGATACACGCATAGACAGAATAACAGCCAATGGGATTCACTACTCGAAGGTATTCAGAGAAACTTTGGAACCTATTGCGGATTTCTTCCAACTTGCTGAAGTCATCGGGATAAGCACTATATAACTTTTTCATTTCATTGAGATACGCGCATTGGCAGAATATCAGCCAAATTGCATTCACTACTCGAAGGTATTGCGAGAAACTTTGGAACCTATTGTGGATTTCTTCCAATTTGCTGAACTGAATGAGATAAACACGTGACCACTTTCTCATTTCATTGTGATACACACATTAGCAGAATATCACGCAAATGGCATTCATTACTCGCAGGCAGTCAGTGAATCTTTGGAACCTATTGGTGATTTCTTTCAACTTGCTGAACTCATTGAGATAAGGACTATCTCATTGCATTGAGATAAACACATTGGCAGAATTTCATCCAAATTGCTCGAAGGAATTCAGAGAAACCTTAGAACCTATTGTGGATTTCCCCCAACTTGCTGATCTCATCGAGATAAGCACTATACAACTTTCTCATTTCATTGAGATTCACGCATTGGCAGAATATCAGACAAATGGCATTCACTGCTCCAAGGTATTGCGAGAAACTTTGGAACCTATTGTGGATTTCTTCCAATTTGCTGAACTGAATGAGATAAACACTTGACCACTTTCTCATTTCATTGTGATACACACATTAGCAGAATATCAGGCAAATGGCATTCATTACTCGCAGGCAGTCAGTGAATCTTTGGAACCTATTGGGGATTTCTTTCAACTTGCTGAACTCATTGAGATCCGGACTTTACCACTATATCATTGCATTGAGATAAACACATTGGCAGAATTTCAGTCAAATTGCATTCACTGCTCGAAGGAATTCAGAGAAACCTTGGAACCTATTGTGGATTTCCCCCAACTTGAAGATCTCATCGGGATAAGCACTATATAACTTTCTCATTTCATTGAGATACACACACTGGCAGAATATCAGACAAATGGCATTCACTGCTCGATGGTATTCAGAGAAACCTTGGAACCTATTGTGGATTTCCCCCAACTTGCTGATCTCATCGAGATAAGCACTATACAACTTTCTCATTTCATTGAGATACACACACTGGCAGAATATCAGACAAATGGCATTCACTGCTCGAAGGTATTCAGAGAAACTTTGGAACCGATTGTGGATTTCTTGCAACTTGCTGAACTCGTGGAGACAAAGACTTTACCACTTTCTCATTTCATTGAGATACACGCATTGGCAGAGTATCAACCAAAGTTCATTCACTGCTCCAAGGTATTCAGTGAATCTTTGGAACCTATTGGGGATATCTCACAACTTGCTGAACTCATTGAGAGAAGGTCTTTACCACTTTCTCAATTCATTGAGATAAACACATTGGCAGAATTTCATCCAAATTGCTCGAAGGAATTCAGAGAAACCTTAGAACCTATTGTGGATTTCCCCCAACTTGCTGAACTCATCGAGATAAGCACTGAACAACTTTCTCATTTCATTGAGATACACGCATTGGCAGAATATCAGCCAAATTGCATTCACTACTCGAAGGTATTCAGAGAAACTTTGGAACCTATTGCGGATTTCTTCCAACTTGCTGAAGTCATCGAGATAAGCACGATATAACTTTCTCATTTCATTGACATACACGCATTGGCAGAATATCAGAGAAATGGCATTCACTGCTCCAAGGTATTGCGAGAAACTTTGGAACCTATTGTGGATTTCTTCCAATTTGCTGAACTGAATGAGATAAACACTTGACCACTTTCTCATTTCATTGTGATACACACATTAGCAGAATATCAAGCAAATGGCATTCATTACTCGCAGGCACTCAGTGAATCTTTGGAACCTATTGGGGATTTCTTTCAACTTGCTGAACTCATTGAGATAAGGACTTTACCACTTTCTCATTTCATTGAGATACACACACTGGCAGAATATCAGCGAAATGGCATTCACTGCTCGAAGGTATTCAGAGAAACCTTGGAACCGATTGTGGATTTCTTGCAACTTGCTTAACTCATGGAGACAAGGACTTTACCACTTTCTCATTTCATTGGGATACACTCATAGACACTATACAACTTTCTCATTTCATTGACATACACGCATAGACAGAATAACAGCCAATGGCATTCACTGCTCGACTGTATTCAGAGAAACTTTGGAACCGATTGTGGATTTCTTGCAACTTGCTGAACTCGTGGAGACAAATACTTTACCACTTTCTCATTTCATTGAGATACACGCATTGGCAGAGTATCAACCAAAGTTCATTCACTGCTCCAAGGCATTCAGTGAATCTTTGGAACCTATTGGGGATATCTCACAACTTGCTGAACTCATTGAGATAAGGTCTTTACCACTTTCTCAATTCATTGAGATAAACACATTGGCAGAATTTCATCCAAATTGCTCGAAGGAATTCAGAGAAACCTTAGAACCTATTGTGGATTTCCCCCAACTTGATGAACTCATCGAGATAAGCACTATACAACTTTCTCATTTCATTGAGATACACGCATTGGCAGAATATCAGCCAAATTGCATTCAGTATTCGAAGGTATTCAGAGAAACCTTGGAACCTACTGCGGATTTCTTCCAACTTGCTGAAGTCATCGAGATAAGCACTATATAACTTTCTCATTTCATTGAGATACACGCATTGGCAGAATATCAGTCAAATTGCATTCACTAGTCGAAGGTATTGCGAGAAACTTTGGAACCTATTGTGGATTTCTTCCAATTTGCTGAACTGAATGAGATAAACACTTGACCACTTTCTCATTTCATTGTGATACACACATTAGCAGAATATCAGGCAAATGGCATTCATTTACTCGCAGGCAGTCAGTGAATCTTTGGAACCTATTGGGGATTTCTTTCAACTTGCTGAACTCATTGAGATAAGTACTTTACCACTATCTCACTGCATTGAGATAAACACATTGGCAGAATTTCATCCAAATTGCTCGAAGGAATTCAGAGAAACCTTAGAACCTATTGTGGATTTCCCCCAACTTGCTGATCTCATCGAGATAAGCACTATACAACTTTCTCATTTCATTGAGATACGCGCATTGGCAGAATATCAGCCAAATTACATTCACTACTCGAAGGTATTCATACAAACTTTGGAATATATTGAGGATTTCTTCCAACTTGCTGAAGTCATCGAGATAAGAACTTTACCATTATCTCATTTCATTGAGCTACACACACTGGCAAAATATCACACAAATGGCATTCACTGCTCCAAGGTATTGCGAGAAACTTTGTAACATATTGTGGATTTCTTCCAATTTGCTGAACTGAATGAGATAAACACTTGACCACTTTCTCATTTCATTGTGATACACACATTAGCAGAATATCAAGCAAATGGCATTCATTACTCGCAGGCAGTCAGTGAATCTTTGGAACCTATTGGGGATTTCTTTCAACTTGCTGAACTCATTGAGATAAGGACTATCTCATTGCATTGAGATAAACACATTGGCAGAATTTCATCCAAATTGCTCGAAGGAATTCAGAGAAACCTTAGAACCTATTGTGGATTTCCCCCAACTTGCTGAACTCATCGAGATAAGCACTATACAACTTTCTAATTTCATTGAGATACACGCATTGGCAGAATATCAGCCAAATTGCATTCACTACTCGAAGGTATTCAGAGAAACCTTGGAACCTACTGCGGATTTCTTCCAACTTGCTGAAGCCATCGAGATAAGCACTATATAACTTTCTCATTTCATTGAGATACACGCATTGGCAGAATATCAGTCAAATTGCATTCACTAGTCGAAGGTATTGCGAGAAACTTTGGAACCTATTGTGGATTTCTTCCAATTTGCTGAACTGAATGAGATAAACACTTGACCACTTTCTCATTTCATTGTGATACACACATTAGCAGAATATCAGGCACATGGCATTCATTTACTCGCAGGCAATCTTTGGAACCTATTGGGGATTTCTTTCAACTTGCTGAACTCATTGAGATAAGTACTTTACCACTATCTCACTGCATTGAGATAAACACATTGGCAGAATTTCATCCAAATTGCTCGAAGGAATTCAGAGAAACCTTAGAACCTATTGTGGATTTCCCCCAACTTGCTGATCTCATCGAGATAAGCACTATACAACTTTCTCATTTCATTGAGATACACGCATTGGCAGAATATCAGCCAAATTACATTCACTACTCGAAGGTATTCATACAAACTTTGGAATATATTGAGGATTTCTTCCAACTTGCTGAAGTCATCGAGATAAGAACTTTACCATTATCTCATTTCATTGAGCTACACACACTGGCAAAATATCACACAAATGGCATTCACTGCTCCAAGGTATTGCGAGAAACTTTGTAACCTATTGTGGATTTCTTCCAATTTGCTGAACTGAATGAGATAAACACTTGACCACTTTCTCATTTCATTGTGATACACACATTAGCAGAATATCAGGCAAATGGCATTCATTACTCGCAGGCAGTCAGTGAATCTTTGGAACCTATTGGTGATTTCTTTCAACTTGCTGAACTCATTGAGATAAGGACTATCTCATTGCATTGAGATAAACACATTGGCAGAATTTCATCCAAATTGCTCGAAGGAATTCAGAGAAACCTTAGAACCTATTGTGGATTTCCCCCAACTTGCTGATCTCATCGAGATAAGCACTATACAACTTTCTCATTTCATTGACATACACGCATAGACAGAATAACAGCCAATGGCATTCACTGCTCGACTGTATTCAGAGAAACTTTGGAACCTATTGCGGATTTCTTCCAACTTGCTGAAGTCATCGAGATAAGCAGTATACAACTTTCTCATTTCATTGAGATACACGCATTGGCAGAATATCAGACAAATGGCATTCACTGCTCCAAGGTATTGCGAGAAACTTTGGAACCTATTGTGGATTTCTTCCAATTTGATGAACTGAATGAGATAAACACTTGACCACTTTCTCATTTCATTGTGATACACACATTAGCAGAATATCAGGCAAATGGCATTCACTACTCGCAGGCAGTCAGTGAATCTTTGGAACCTATTGGGGATTTCTTTCAACTTGCTGAACTCATTGAGATAAGGACTTTACCACTATCTCATTGCATTGAGATAAACACATTGGCAGAATTTCAGTCAAATTGCATTCACTACTCGAAGGAATTCAGAGAAACCTTAGAACCTATTGTGGATTTCCCCCAACTTGAAGCTCACGTCGAGATAAGCACTATACAACTTTCTCATTTCATTGAGATACACACACTGGCAGAATATCAGACAAATGGCATTCACTGCTCGAAGGTATTCAGAGTAACTTTGGAACCGATTGTGGATTTCTTGCAACTTGCTGAACTCATGGAGACAAGGACTTTACCACTTTCTCATTTCATTGGGATACACGTATAGACAGAATAACAGCCAATGGCATTCACTGCTCGACTGTATTCAGAGAAACTTTGGAACCGATTGTGGATTTCTTAAAACTTGCTGAACTCGTGGAGACAAAGACTTTACCACTTTCTCATTTCATTGAGATACACGCATTGGCAGAGTATCAACCAAAGTTCATTCACTGCTCCAAGGCATTCAGTGAATCTTTGGAACCTATTGGGGAAATCTTACAACTTGCTGAACTCATTGAGATAAGGACTTTACCACTTTCTCAATTCATTGAGATAAACACATTGGCAGAATTTCATCCAAATTGCTCGAAGGAATTCAGAGAAACCTTAGAACCTATTGTGGATTTCCCCCAAGTTGCTGAACTCATCGAGATAAGCACTATACAACTTTCTCATTTCATTGAGATACACGCATTGGCAGAATATCAGACAAATGGCATTCACTGCTCCAAGGTATTGCGAGAAACTTTGGAACCTATTGTGGATTTCTTCCAATTTGATGAACTGAATGAGATAAACACTTGACCACTTTCTCATTTCATTGTGATACACACATTAGCAGAATATCAGGCAAATGGCATTCATTACTCGCAGGCAGTCAGTGAATCTTTGGAACCTATTGGGGATTTCTTTCAACTTGCTGAACCCATTGAGATCCGGACTTTACCACTATATCATTGCATTGAGTTAAACACATTGGCAGAATTTCAGTCAAATTGCATTCACTGCTCGAAGGAATTCAGAGAAACCTTGGAACCGATTGTGGATTTCCCCCAACTTGAAGATCTCATCGAGATAAGCACTATACAACTTTCTCATTTCATTGAGATACACACACTGGCAGAATATCAGACAAATGGCATTCACTGCTCGAAGGTATTCAGAGAAACCTTGGAACCTATTGTGGATTTCCCCCAACTTGCTGATCTCATCGAGATAAGCACTATACAACTTTCTCATTTCATTGAGATACACACACTGGCAGAATATCAGACAAATGGCATTCACTGCTCGAAGGTATTCAGAGAACCTTTGGAACCGATTGTGGATTTCTTGCAACTTGCTGAACTCGTGGAGACAAATACTTTACCACTTTCTCATTTCATTGAGATACACGCATTGGCAGGGTATCAACCAAAGTTCATTCACTGCTCCAAGGCATTCAGTGAATCTTTGGAACCTATTGGGGATATCTCACAACTTGCTGAACTCATTGAGATAAGGTCATTACCACTTTCTCAATTCATTGAGATAAACACATTGGCAGAATTTCATCCAAATTGCTCGAAGGAATTCAGAGAAACCTTAGAACCTATTGTGGATTTTCCCCAACTTGCTGAACTCATCGAGATAAGCACTATACAACTTTCTCATTTCATTGAGATACACGCATTGGCAGAATATCAGCCAAATTGCATTCACTACTCGAAGGTATTCAGAGAAACTTTGGAACCTATTGCGGATTTCTTCCAACTTGCTGAAGTCATCGAGATAAGCACTATACAACTTCCTCATTTCATTGAGATACACGCATTGGCAGAATATCAGACAAATGGCATTCACTGCTCCAAGGTATTGCGAGAAACTTTGGAACCTATTGTGGATTTCTTCCAATTTGCTGAACTGAATGAGATAAACACTTGACCACTTTCTCATTTCATTGTGATACACACATTAGCAGAATATCAGGCAAATGGCATTCATTACTCGCAGGCAGTCAGTGAATCTTTGGAACCTATTGGGGATTTCTTTCAACTTGCTGAACTCATTGAGATAAGTACTTTACCACTATCTCACTGCATTGAAATAAACACATTGGCAGAATTTCATCCAAATTGCTCGAAGGAATTCAGAGAAACCTTGGAAGCTATTGTGGATTTCCCCCAACTTGCTGATCTCATCGAGATAAGCACTATACAACTTTCTCATTTCATTGAGATACACGCATTGGCAGAATATCAGCCAAATTACATTCACTACTCGAAGGTATTCAGACAAACTTTGGAATATATTGAGGATTTCTTCCAACTTGCTGAAGTCATCGAGATAAGAACTTTACCATTATCTCATTTCATTGAGCTACATACACTGGCAAAATATCAGACAAATGGCATTCACTGCTCCAAGGTATTGCGAGAAACTTTGTAACCTTTGTGGATTTCTTCCAATTTGCTGAACTGAATGAGATAAACACTTGACCACTTTCTCATTTCATTGTGATACACACATTAGCAGAATATCAAGCAAATGGCATTCATTACTCGCAGGCAGTCAGTGAATCTTTGGAACCTATGGGGATTTCTTTCAACTTGCTGAACTCATTGAGATAAGGACTTTACCACTATCTCATTGCATTGAGATAAACACATTGGCAGAATTTCAGTCAAATTGCATTCACTACTCGAAGGAATTCAGAGAAACCTTGGAACCTATTGTGGATTTCCCCCAACTTGAAGATCACATCGAGATAAGCACTATACAACTTTCTCATTTCATTGAGGTACACACACTGGCAGAATATCAGACAAATGGCATTCACTGCTCGAAGGTATTCAGAGTAACTTTGGAACCGATTGTGGATTTCTTGCAACTTGCTGAACTCATGGAGACATTGACTTTACCACTTTCTCATTTCATTGGGATACACGCATAGACAGAATAACAGCCAATGGGATTCACTACTCGAAGGTATTCAGAGAAACTTTGGAACCTATTGCGGATTTCTTCCAACTTGCTGAAGTCATCGGGATAAGCACTATATAACTTTCTCATTTCATTGAGATACGCGCATTGGCAGAATATCAGCCAAATTGCATTCACTACTCGAAGGTATTGCGAGAAACTTTGGAACCTATTGTGGATTTCTTCCAATTTGCTGAACTGAATGAGATAAACACGTGACCACTTTCTCATTTCATTGTGATACACACATTAGCAGAATATCACGCAAATGGCATTCATTACTCGCAGGCAGTCAGTGAATCTTTGGAACCTATTGGTGATTTCTTTCAACTTGCTGAACTCATTGAGATAAGGACTATCTCATTGCATTGAGATAAACACATTGGCAGAATTTCATCCAAATTGCTCGAAGGAATTCAGAGAAACCTTAGAACCTATTGTGGATTTCCCCCAACTTGCTGATCTCATCGAGATAAGCACTATACAACTTTCTCATTTCATTGAGATACACGCATTGGCAGAATATCAGACAAATGGCATTCACTGCTCCAAGGTATTGCGAGAAACTTTGGAACCTATTGTGGATTTCTTCCAATTTGCTGAACTGAATGAGATAAACACTTGACCACTTTCTCATTTCATTGTGATACACACATTAGCAGAATATCAGGCAAATGGCATTCATTACTCGCAGGCAGTCAGTGAATCTTTGGAACCTATTGGGGATTTCTTTCAACTTGCTGAACTCATTGAGATCCGGACTTTACCACTATATCATTGCATTGAGATAAACACATTGGCAGAATTTCAGTCAAATTGCATTCACTGCTCGAAGGAATTCAGAGAAACCTTGGAACCTATTGTGGATTTCCCCCAACTTGAAGATCTCATCGGGATAAGCACTATACAACTTTCTCATTTCATTGAGATACACACACTGGCAGAATATCAGTCAAATGGCATTCACTGCTCGATGGTATTCAGAGAAACCTTGGAACCTATTGTGGATTTCCCCCAACTTGCTGATCTCATCGAGATAAGCACTATACAACTTTCTCATTTCATTGAGATACATACACTGGCAGAATATCAGACAAATGGCATTCACTGCTCGAAGGTATTCAGAGAAACTTTGGAACCGATTGTGGATTTCTTGCAACTTGCTGAACTCGTGGAGACAAAGACTTTACCACTTTCTCATTTCATTGAGATACACGCATTGGCAGAGTATCAACCAAAGTTCATTCACTGCTCCAAGGCATTCAGTGAATCTTTGGAACCTATTGGGGATATCTCACAACTTGCTGAACTCATTGAGAGAAGGTCTTTACCACTTTCTCAATTCATTGAGATAAACACATTGGCAGAATTTCATCCAAATTGCTCGAAGGAATTCAGAGAAACCTTAGAACCTATTGTGGATTTCCCCCAACTTGCTGAACTCATCGAGATAAGCACTGTACAACTTTCTCATTTCATTGAGATACACGCATTGGCAGAATATCAGCCAAATTGCATTCACTACTCGAAGGTATTCAGAGAAACTTTGGAACCTATTGCGGATTTCTTCCAACTTGCTGAAGTCATCGAGATAAGCACGATATAACTTTCTCATTTCATTGACATACACGCATTGGCAGAATATCAGAGAAATGGCATTCACTGCTCCAAGGTATTGCGAGAAACTTTGGAACCTATTGTGGATTTCTTCCAATTTGCTAAACTGAATGAGATAAACACTTGACCACTTTCTCATTTCATTGTGATACACACATTAGCAGAATATCAAGCAAATGGCATTCATTACTCGCAGGCACTCAGTGAATCTTTGGAACCTATTGGGGATTTCTTTCAACTTGCTGAACTCATTGAGATAAGGACTTTACCACTTTCTCATTTCATTGAGATACACACACTGGCAGAATATCAGCGAAATGGCATTCACTGCTCGAAGGTATTCAGAGAAACCTTGGAACCGATTGTGGATTTCTTGCAACTTGCTTAACTCATGGAGACAAGGACTTTACCACTTTCTCATTTCATTGGGATACACTCATAGACAGAATAACAGCCAATGGCATTCACTGCTCGACTGTATTCAGAGAAACTTTGGAACCGATTGTGGATTTCTTGCAACTTGCTGAACTCGTGGAGACAAATACTTTACCACTTTCTCATTTCATTGAGATACACGCATTGGCAGAGTATCAACCAAAGTTCATTCACTGCTCCAAGGCATTCAGTGAATCTTTGGAACCTATTGGGGATATCTCACAACTTGCTGAACTCATTGAGATAAGGTCTTTACCACTTTCTCAATTCATTGAGATAAACACATTGGCAGAATTTCATCCAAATTGCTCGAAGGAATTCAGAGAAACCTTAGAACCTATTGTGGATTTCCCCCAACTTGATGAACTCATCGAGATAAGCACTATACAACTTTCTCATTTCATTGAGATACACGCATTGGCAGAATATCAGCCAAATTGCATTCAGTATTCGAAGGTATTCAGAGAAACCTTGGAACCTACTGCGGATTTCTTCCAACTTGCTGAAGTCATCGAGATAAGCACTATATAACTTTCTCATTTCATTGAGATACACGCATTGGCAGAATATCAGTCAAATTGCATTCACTAGTCGAAGGTATTGCGAGAAACTTTGGAACCTATTGTGGATTTCTTCCAATTTGCTGAACTGAATGAGATAAACACTTGACCACTTTCTCATTTCATTGTGATACACACATTAGCAGAATATCAAGCAAATGGCATTCATTACTCGCAGGCACTCAGTGAATCTTTGGAACCTATTGGGGATTTCTTTCAACTTGCTGAACTCATTGAGATAAGGACTTTACCACTTTCTCATTTCATTGAGATACACACACTGGCAGAATATCAGCGAAATGGCATTCACTGCTCGAAGGTATTCAGAGAAACCTTGGAACCGATTGTGGATTTCTTGCAACTTGCTTAACTCATGGAGACAAGGACTTTACCACTTTCTCATTTCATTGGGATACACTCATAGACAGAATAACAGCCAATGGCATTCACTGCTCGACTGTATTCAGAGAAACTTTGGAACCGATTGTGGATTTCTTGCAACTTGCTGAACTCGTGGAGACAAATACTTTACCACTTTCTCATTTCATTGAGATACACGCATTGGCAGAGTATCAACCAAAGTTCATTCACTGCTCCAAGGCATTCAGTGAATCTTTGGAACCTATTGGGGATATCTCACAACTTGCTGAACTCATTGAGATAAGGTCTTTACCACTTTCTCAATTCATTGAGATAAACACATTGGCAGAATTTCATCCAAATTGCTCGAAGGAATTCAGAGAAACCTTAGAACCTATTGTGGATTTCCCCCAACTTGATGAACTCATCGAGATAAGCACTATACAACTTTCTCATTTCATTGAGATACACGCATTGGCAGAATATCAGCCAAATTGCATTCAGTATTCGAAGGTATTCAGAGAAACCTTGGAACCTACTGCGGATTTCTTCCAACTTGCTGAAGTCATCGAGATAAGCACTATATAACTTTCTCATTTCATTGAGATACACGCATTGGCAGAATATCAGTCAAATTGCATTCACTAGTCGAAGGTATTGCGAGAAACTTTGGAACCTATTGTGGATTTCTTCCAATTTGCTGAACTGAATGAGATAAACACTTGACCACTTTCTCATTTCATTGTGATACACACATTAGCAGAATATCAGGCAAATGGCATTCATTTACTCGCAGGCAGTCAGTGAATCTTTGGAACCTATTGGGGATTTCTTTCAACTTGCTGAACTCATTGAGATAAGTACTTTACCACTATCTCACTGCATTGAGATAAACACATTGGCAGAATTTCATCCAAATTGCTCGAAGGAATTCAGAGAAACCTTAGAACCTATTGTGGATTTCCCCCAACTTGCTGATCCCATCGAGATAAGCACTATACAACTTTCTCATTTCATTGAGATACACGCATTGGCAGAATATCAGTCAAATTACATTCACTACTCGAAGATATTCAGAGAAACTTTGGAATATATTGCGGATTTCTTCCAACTTGCTGAAGTCATCGAGATAAAAACTTTACCATTATCTCATTTCATTGAGCTATACACACTGGCAAAATATCAGCCAAATGGCATTCATTGCTCCAAGGTATTGCGAGAAACTTTGGAACCTATTGTGGATTTCTTCCAATTTGCTGAACTGAATGAGATAAACACTTGACCACTTTCTCATTTCATTGTGATACACACATTAGCAGAATATCAGGCAAATGGCATTCATTTACTCGCAGGCAGTCAGTGAATCTTTGGAACCTATTGGGGATTTCTTTCAACTTGCTGAACTCATTGAGATAAGGACTTTACCACTATCTCATTGCATTGAGATAAACACATTGGCAGAATTTCAGTCAAATTGCATTCACTACTCGAAGGAATTCAGAGTAACTTTGGAACCGATTGTGGATTTCTTGCAACTTGCTGAACTCATG
This sequence comes from Prionace glauca, assembly GCA_037974335.1. Lineage (NCBI taxonomy): Eukaryota > Metazoa > Chordata > Chondrichthyes > Carcharhiniformes > Carcharhinidae > Prionace > Prionace glauca. The sequence continues at coordinate 50,471,591 of CM075744.1, read as the reverse complement.
GAGACATTGACTTTACCACTTTCTCATTTCATTGGGATACACGCATAGACAGAATAACAGCCAATGGGATTCACTACTCGAAGGTATTCAGAGAAACTTTGGAACCTATTGCGGATTTCTTCCAACTTGCTGAAGTCATCGGGATAAGCACTATATAACTTTCTCATTTCATTGAGATACGCGCATTGGCAGAATATCAGCCAAATTGCATTCACTACTCGAAGGTATTGCGAGAAACTTTGGAACCTATTGTGGATTTCTTCCAATTTGCTGAACTGAATGAGATAAACACGTGACCACTTTCTCATTTCATTGTGATACACACATTAGCAGAATATCACGCAAATGGCATTCATTACTCGCAGGCAGTCAGTGAATCTTTGGAACCTATTGGTGATTTCTTTCAACTTGCTGAACTCATTGAGATAAGGAATATCTCATTGCATTGAGATAAACACATTGGCAGAATTTCATCCAAATTGCTCGAAGGAATTCAGAGAAACCTTAGAACCTATTGTGGATTTCCCCCAACTTGCTGAACTCATCGAGATAAGCACTATACAACTTTCTCATTTCATTGAGATACACGCATTGGCAGAATATCAGCCAAATTACATTCACTACTCGAAGGTATTCATACAAACTTTGGAATATATTGAGGATTTCTTCCAACTTGCTGAAGTCATCGAGATAAGAACTTTACCATTATCTCATTTCATTGAGCTACACACACTGGCAAAATATCACACAAATGGCATTCACTGCTCCAAGGTATTGCGAGAAACTTTGTAACCTATTGTGGATTTCTTCCAATTTGCTGAACTGAATGAGATAAACACTTGACCACTTTCTCATTTCATTGTGATACACACATTAGCAGAATATCAAGCAAATGGCATTCATTACTCGCAGGCAGTCAGTGAATCTTTGGAACCTATTGGGGATTTCTTTCAACTTGCTGAACTCATTGAGATAAGGACTTTACCACTATCTCATTGCATTGAGATAAACACATCGGCAGAATTTCAGTCAAATTGCATTCACTGCTCGAAGGAATTCAGAGAAACCTTGGAACCTATTGTGGATTTCCCCCAACTTGCTGATCCCATCGAGATAAGCACTATACAACTTTCTCATTTCATTGAGATACACGCATTGGCAGAATATCAGTCAAATTACATTCACTACTCGAAGATATTCAGAGAAACTTTGGAATATATTGCGGATTTCTTCCAACTTGCTGAAGTCATCGAGATAAAAACTTTACCATTATCTCAATTCATTGAGCTATACACACTGGCAAAATATCAGCCAAATGGCATTCATTGCTCCAAGGTATTGCGAGAAACTTTGGAACCTATTGTGGATTTCTTCCAATTTGCTGAACTGAATGAGATAAACACTTGACCACTTTCTCATTTCATTGTGATACACACATTAGCAGAATATCAGGCAAATGGCATTCACTACTCGCAGGCAGTCAGTGAATCTTTGGAACCTATTGGGGATTTCTTTCAACTTGCTGAACTCATTGAGATAAGGACTTTACCACTATCTCATTGCATTGAGATAAACACATTGGCAGAATTTCAGTCAAATTGCATTCACTACTCGAAGGAATTCAGAGAAACCTTAGAACCTATTGTGGATTTCCCCCAACTTGAAGCTCACGTCGAGATAAGCACTGTACAACTTTCTCATTTCATTGAGATACACACACTGGCAGAATATCAGACAAATGGCATTCACTGCTCGAAGGTATTCAGAGTAACTTTGGAACCGATTGTGGATTTCTTGCAACTTGCTGAACTCATGGAGACAAGGACTTTACCACTTTCTCATTTCATTGGGATACACGCATAGACAGAATAACAGCCAATGGGATTCAGTGCTCGACTGTATTCAGAGAAACTTTGGAACCGATTGTGGATTTCTTAAAACTTGCTGAACTCGTGGAGACAAAGACTTTACCACTTTCTCATTTCATTGAGATACACGCATTGGCAGAGTATCAACCAAAGTTCATTCACTGCTCCAAGGCATTCAGTGAATCTTTGGAACCTATTGGGGATATCTTACAACTTGCTGAACTCATTGAGATAAGGACTTTACCACTTTCTCAATTCATTGAGATAAACACATTGGCAGAATTTCATCCAAATTGCTCGAAGGAATTCAGAGAAACCTTAGAACCTATTGTGGATTTCCCCCAACTTGCTGAACTCATCGAGATAAGCACTATACAACTTTCTCATTTCATTGAGATACACGCATTGGCAGAATATCAGCCAAATTGCATTCACTACTCGAAGGTATTCAGAGAAACTTTGGAACCTATTGCGGATTTCTTCCAACTTGCTGAAGTCATCGGGATAAGCACTATACAACTTTCTCATTTCATTGAGATACACGCATTGGCAGAATATCAGCCAAATTGCATTCACTACTCGAAGGTATTGCGAGAAACTTTGGAACCTATTGTGGATTTCTTCCAATTTGCTGAACTGAATGAGATAAACACTTGACCACTTTCTCATTTCATTGTGATACACACATTAGCAGAATATCAGGCAAATGGCATTCATTACTCGCAGGCAGTCAGTGAATCTTTGGAACCTATTGGGGATTTCTTTTAACTTGCTGAACCCATTGAGATAAGAACTTTACCACTATCTCATTGCATTGAGATAAACACATTGGCAGAATTTCAGTCAAATTGCATTCACTGCTCGAAGGAATTCAGAGAAACCTTGGAACCTATTGTGGATTTCCCCCAACTTGCTGATCCCATCGAGATAAGCACTATACAACTTTCTCATTTCATTGAGATACGCGCATTGGCAGAATATTAGTCAAATTACATTCACTACTCGAAGGTATTCAGACAAACTTTGGAATATATTGAGGATTTCTTCCAACTTTCTGAGGTCATCGAGATAAGAACTTTACCATTATCTCATTTCATTGAGCTACACACACTGGCAAAATATCAGCCAAATGGCATTCACTGCTCCAAGGTATTGCGACAAATTTTGGAACCTATTGTGGATTTCTTCCAATTTGCTGAACTGAATGAGATAAACACTTGACCACTTTCTCATTTCATTGTGATACACACATTAGCAGAATATCAAGCAAATGGCATTCATTACTCGCAGGCAGTCAGTGAATCTTTGGAACCTATTGGGGATTTCTTTCAACTTGCTGAACTCATTGAGATAAGGACTTTACCACTTTCTCATTGCATTGAGATAAACACATTGGCAGAATTTCAGTCAAATTGCATTCACTACTCGAAGGAATTCAGAGAAAACTTGGAACCTATTGTGGATTTCCCCCAACTTGAAGATCACATCGAGATAAGTACTATACAACTTTCTCATTTCATTGAGATACACACACTGGCAGAATATCAGACAAATGGCATTCACTGCTCGAAGATATTCAGAGAAACTTTGGAACCGATTGTGGATTTCTTGCAACTTGCTTAACTCATGGAGACAAGGACTTTACCACTTTCTCATTTCATTGGGATACACTCATAGACAGAATAACAGCCAATGGCATTCACTGCTCGACTGTATTCAGAGAAACTTTGGAACCGATTGTGGATTTCTTGCAACTTGCTGAACTCGTGAAGACAAATACTTTACCACTTTCTCATTTCATTGAGATTCACGCATTGGCAGAATATCAGCCAAATTGCATTCACTACTCGAAGGTATTCAGAGAAACCTTGGAACCTACTGCGGATTTCTTCCAACTTGCTGAAGTCATCGGGATAAGCACTATATAACTTTCTCATTTCATTGAGATACACGCATTGGCAGAATATCAGTCAAATTGCATTCACTAGTCGAAGGTATTGCGAGAAACTTTGGAACCTATTGTGGATTTCTTCCAATTTGCTGAACTGAATGAGATAAACACTTGACCACTTTCTCATTTCATTGTGATACACACATTAGCAGAATGTCAGGCAAATGGCATTCATTACTCGCAGGCAGTCAGTGAATCTTTGGAACCTATTGGGGATTTCTTTCAACTTGCTGAACTCATTGAGATAAGTACTTTACCACTATCTCACTGCATTGAGATAAACACATTGGCAGAATTTCATCCAAATTGCTCGAAGGAATTCAGAGAAACCTTAGAACCTATTGTGGATTTCCCCCACCTTGCTGATCTCATCGAGATAAGCACTATACAACTTTCTCATTTCATTGAGATACACGCATTGGCAGAATATCAGCCAAATTACATTCACTACTCGAAGGTATTCAGACAAACTTTGGAATATATTGAGGATTTCTTCCAACTTGCTGAAGTCATCGAGATAAAAACTTTACCGTTATCTCATTTCATTGAGCTATACACACTGGCAAAATATCAGCCAAATGGCATTCATTGCTGCAAGGTATTGCGAGAAACTTTGGAACCTATTGTGGATTTCTTCCAATTTGCTGAACTGAATGAGATAAACACTTGACCACTTTCTCATTTCATTGTGATACACACATTAGCAGAATATCAGGCAAATGGCATTCACTACTCGCAGGCAGTCAGTGAATCTTTGGAACCTATTGGGGATTTCTTTCAACTTGCGGAACTCATTGAGATCAGGACTTTACCACTATATCATTGCATTGAGATAAACACATTGGCAGAATTTCAGTCAAATTGCATTCACTGCTCGAAGGAATTCAGAGAAACCTTGGAACCTATTGTGGATTTCCCCCAACTTGAAGATCTGATCGAGATAAGCACTATACAACTTTCTCATTTCATTGAGATACACACACTGGCAGAATATCAGACAAATGGCATTGACTGCTCGAAGGTATTCAGAGAAACCTTGGAACCTATTGTGGATTTCCCCCAACTTGCTGATCTCATCGAGATAAGCACTATACAACTTTCTCATTTCATTGAGATACACACACTGGCAGAATATCAGACAAATGGCATTCACTGCTCGACTGTATTCAGAGAAACTTTGGAACCGATTGTGGATTTCTTGCAACTTGCTGAACTCGTGGAGACAAATACTTTACCACTTTCTCATTTCATTGAGATACACGCATAGACAGAATAACAGCCAATGGCATTCAGTGCTCGACTGTATTCAGAGAAACTTTGGAACCGATTGTGGATTTCTTGCAACTTGCTGAACTCGTGGAGACAAAGACTTTACCACTTTCTCATTTCATTGAGATACACGCATTGGCAGAGTATCAACCAAAGTTCATTCACTGCTCCAAGGCATTCAGTGAATCTTTGGAACCTATTGGGGATATCTTACAACTTGCTGAACTCATTGAGATAAGGACTTTACCACTTTCTCAATTCATTGAGATAAACACATTGGCAGAATTTCATCCAAATTGCTCGAAGGAATTCAGAGAAACCTTAGAACCTATTGTGGATTTCCCCCAACTTGCTGAACTCATCGAGATAAGCACTATACAACTTTCTCATTTCATTGAGATACACGCATTGGCAGAATATCAGCCAAATTGCATTCACTACTCGAAGGTATTCAGAGAAACTTTGGAACCTATTGCGGATTTCTTCCAACTTGCTGAAGTCATCGGGATAAGCACTATACAACTTTCTCATTTCATTGAGATACACGCATGGGCAGAATATCAGGCAAATGGCATTCATTACTCGCAGGCAGTCAGTGAATCTTTGGAACCTATTGGGGATTTCTTTCAACTTGCTGAACCCATTGAGATAAGGACTTTACCACTATCTCATTGCATTGAGATAAACACATTGGCAGAATTTCAGTCAAATTGCATTCACTGCTCGAAGGAATTCAGAGAAACCTTGGAACCTATTGTGGATTTCCCCCAACTTGCTGGTCCCATCGAGATAAGCACTATACAACTTTCTCATTTCATTGAGATACGCGCATTGGCAGAATATTAGTCAAATTACATTCACTACTCGAAGGTATTCAGACAAACTTTGGAATATATTGAGGATTTCTTCCAACTTTCTGAGGTCATCGAGATAAGAACTTTACCATTATCTCATTTCATTGAGCTACACACACTGGCAAAATATCAGCCAAATGGCATTCATTGCTCCAAGGTATTGCGACAAATTTTGGAACCTATTGTGGATTTCTTCCAATTTGCTGAACTGAATGAGATAAACACTTGACCACTTTCTCATTTCATTGTGATACACGCATTGGCAGAATATCAGCCAAATTGCATTCAGTATTCGAAGGTATTCAGAGAAACCTTGGAACCTACTGCGGATTTCTTCCAACTTGCTGAAGTCATCGAGATAAGCACTATATAACTTTCTCATTTCATTGAGATACACGCATTGGCAGAATATCAGTCAAATTGCATTCACTAGTCGAAGGTATTGCGAGAAACTTTGGAACCTATTGTGGATTTCTTCCAATTTGCTGAACTGAATGAGATAAACACTTGACCACTTTCTCATTTCATTGTGATACACACATTAGCAGAATATCAAGCAAATGGCATTCATTACTCGCAGGCACTCAGTGAATCTTTGGAACCTATTGGGGATTTCTTTCAACTTGCTGAACTCATTGAGATAAGGACTTTACCACTTTCTCATTTCATTGAGATACACACACTGGCAGAATATCAGCGAAATGGCATTCACTGCTCGAAGGTATTCAGAGAAACCTTGGAACCGATTGTGGATTTCTTGCAACTTGCTTAACTCATGGAGACAAGGACTTTACCACTTTCTCATTTCATTGGGATACACTCATAGACAGAATAACAGCCAATGGCATTCACTGCTCGACTGTATTCAGAGAAACTTTGGAACCGATTGTGGATTTCTTGCAACTTGCTGAACTCGTGGAGACAAATACTTTACCACTTTCTCATTTCATTGAGATACCCGCATTGGCAGAGTATCAACCAAAGTTCATTCACTGCTCCAAGGCATTCAGTGAATCTTTGGAACCTATTGGGGATATCTCACAACTTGCTGAACTCATTGAGATAAGGTCTTTACCACTTTCTCAATTCATTGAGATAAACACATTGGCAGAATTTCATCCAAATTGCTCGAAGGAATTCAGAGAAACCTTAGAACCTATTGTGGATTTCCCCCAACTTGATGAACTCATCGAGATAAGCACTATACAACTTTCTCATTTCATTGAGATACACGCATTGGCAGAATATCAGCCAAATTGCATTCAGTATTCGAAGGTATTCAGAGAAACCTTGGAACCTACTGCGGATTTCTTCCAACTTGCTGAAGTCATCGAGATAAGCACTATATAACTTTCTCATTTCATTGAGATACACGCATTGGCAGAATATCAGTCAAATTGCATTCACTAGTCGAAGGTATTGCGAGAAACTTTGGAACCTATTGTGGATTTCTTCCAATTTGCTGAACTGAATGAGATAAACACTTGACCACTTTCTCATTTCATTGTGATACACACATTAGCAGAATATCAGGCAAATGGCATTCATTTACTCGCAGGCAGTCAGTGAATCTTTGGAACCTATTGGGGATTTCTTTCAACTTGCTGAACTCATTGAGATAAGTACTTTACCACTATCTCACTGCATTGAGATAAACACATTGGCAGAATTTCATCCAAATTGCTCGAAGGAATTCAGAGAAACCTTAGAACCTATTGTGGATTTCCCCCAACTTGCTGATCCCATCGAGATAAGCACTATACAACTTTCTCATTTCATTGAGATACACGCATTGGCAGAATATCAGTCAAATTACATTCACTACTCGAAGATATTCAGAGAAACTTTGGAATATATTGCGGATTTCTTCCAACTTGCTGAAGTCATCGAGATAAAAACTTTACCATTATCTCATTTCATTGAGCTATACACACTGGCAAAATATCAGCCAAATGGCATTCATTGCTCCAAGGTATTGCGAGAAACTTTGGAACCTATTGTGGATTTCTTCCAATTTGCTGAACTGAATGAGATAAACACTTGACCACTTTCTCATTTCATTGTGATACACACATTAGCAGAATATCAGGCAAATGGCATTCATTTACTCGCAGGCAGTCAGTGAATCTTTGGAACCTATTGGGGATTTCTTTCAACTTGCTGAACTCATTGAGATAAGGACTTTACCACTATCTCATTGCATTGAGATAAACACATTGGCAGAATTTCAGTCAAATTGCATTCACTACTCGAAGGAATTCAGAGTAACTTTGGAACCGATTGTGGATTTCTTGCAACTTGCTGAACTCATGGAGACATTGACTTTACCACTTTCTCATTTCATTGGGATACACGCATAGACAGAATAACAGCCAATGGGATTCACTACTCGAAGGTATTCAGAGAAACTTTGGAACCTATTGCGGATTTCTTCCAACTTGCTGAAGTCATCGGGATAAGCACTATATAACTTTCTCATTTCATTGAGATACGCGCATTGGCAGAATATCAGCCAAATTGCATTCACTACTCGAAGGTATTGCGAGAAACTTTGGAACCTATTGTGGATTTCTTCCAATTTGCTGAACTGAATGAGATAAACACGTGACCACTTTCTCATTTCATTGTGATACACACATTAGCAGAATATCACGCAAATGGCATTCATTACTCGCAGGCAGTCAGTGAATCTTTGGAACCTATTGGTGATTTCTTTCAACTTGCTGAACTCATTGAGATAAGGAATATCTCATTGCATTGAGATAAACACATTGGCAGAATTTCATCCAAATTGCTCGAAGGAATTCAGAGAAACCTTAGAACCTATTGTGGATTTCCCCCAACTTGCTGAACTCATCGAGATAAGCACTATACAACTTTCTCATTTCATTGAGATACACGCATTGGCAGAATATCAGCCAAATTACATTCACTACTCGAAGGTATTCATACAAACTTTGGAATATATTGAGGATTTCTTCCAACTTGCTGAAGTCATCGAGATAAGAACTTTACCATTATCTCATTTCATTGAGCTACACACACTGGCAAAATATCACACAAATGGCATTCACTGCTCCAAGGTATTGCGAGAAACTTTGTAACCTATTGTGGATTTCTTCCAATTTGCTGAACTGAATGAGATAAACACTTGACCACTTTCTCATTTCATTGTGATACACACATTAGCAGAATATCAAGCAAATGGCATTCATTACTCGCAGGCAGTCAGTGAATCTTTGGAACCTATTGGGGATTTCTTTCAACTTGCTGAACTCATTGAGATAAGGACTTTACCACTATCTCATTGCATTGAGATAAACACATCGGCAGAATTTCAGTCAAATTGCATTCACTGCTCGAAGGAATTCAGAGAAACCTTGGAACCTATTGTGGATTTCCCCCAACTTGCTGATCCCATCGAGATAAGCACTATACAACTTTCTCATTTCATTGAGATACACGCATTGGCAGAATATCAGTCAAATTACATTCACTACTCGAAGATATTCAGAGAAACTTTGGAATATATTGCGGATTTCTTCCAACTTGCTGAAGTCATCGAGATAAAAACTTTACCATTATCTCAATTCATTGAGCTATACACACTGGCAAAATATCAGCCAAATGGCATTCATTGCTCCAAGGTATTGCGAGAAACTTTGGAACCTATTGTGGATTTCTTCCAATTTGCTGAACTGAATGAGATAAACACTTGACCACTTTCTCATTTCATTGTGATACACACATTAGCAGAATATCAGGCAAATGGCATTCACTACTCGCAGGCAGTCAGTGAATCTTTGGAACCTATTGGGGATTTCTTTCAACTTGCTGAACTCATTGAGATAAGGACTTTACCACTATCTCATTGCATTGAGATAAACACATTGGCAGAATTTCAGTCAAATTGCATTCACTACTCGAAGGAATTCAGAGAAACCTTAGAACCTATTGTGGATTTCCCCCAACTTGAAGCTCACGTCGAGATAAGCACTGTACAACTTTCTCATTTCATTGAGATACACACACTGGCAGAATATCAGACAAATGGCATTCACTGCTCGAAGGTATTCAGAGTAACTTTGGAACCGATTGTGGATTTCTTGCAACTTGCTGAACTCATGGAGACAAGGACTTTACCACTTTCTCATTTCATTGGGATACACGCATAGACAGAATAACAGCCAATGGGATTCAGTGCTCGACTGTATTCAGAGAAACTTTGGAACCGATTGTGGATTTCTTAAAACTTGCTGAACTCGTGGAGACAAAGACTTTACCACTTTCTCATTTCATTGAGATACACGCATTGGCAGAGTATCAACCAAAGTTCATTCACTGCTCCAAGGCATTCAGTGAATCTTTGGAACCTATTGGGGATATCTTACAACTTGCTGAACTCATTGAGATAAGGACTTTACCACTTTCTCAATTCATTGAGATAAACACATTGGCAGAATTTCATCCAAATTGCTCGAAGGAATTCAGAGAAACCTTAGAACCTATTGTGGATTTCCCCCAACTTGCTGAACTCATCGAGATAAGCACTATACAACTTTCTCATTTCATTGAGATACACGCATTGGCAGAATATCAGCCAAATTGCATTCACTACTCGAAGGTATTCAGAGAAACTTTGGAACCTATTGCGGATTTCTTCCAACTTGCTGAAGTCATCGGGATAAGCACTATACAACTTTCTCATTTCATTGAGATACACGCATTGGCAGAATATCAGCCAAATTGCATTCACTACTCGAAGGTATTGCGAGAAACTTTGGAACCTATTGTGGATTTCTTCCAATTTGCTGAACTGAATGAGATAAACACTTGACCACTTTCTCATTTCATTGTGATACACACATTAGCAGAATATCAGGCAAATGGCATTCATTACTCGCAGGCAGTCAGTGAATCTTTGGAACCTATTGGGGATTTCTTTTAACTTGCTGAACCCATTGAGATAAGAACTTTACCACTATCTCATTGCATTGAGATAAACACATTGGCAGAATTTCAGTCAAATTGCATTCACTGCTCGAAGGAATTCAGAGAAACCTTGGAACCTATTGTGGATTTCCCCCAACTTGCTGATCCCATCGAGATAAGCACTATACAACTTTCTCATTTCATTGAGATACGCGCATTGGCAGAATATTAGTCAAATTACATTCACTACTCGAAGGTATTCAGACAAACTTTGGAATATATTGAGGATTTCTTCCAACTTTCTGAGGTCATCGAGATAAGAACTTTACCATTATCTCATTTCATTGAGCTACACACACTGGCAAAATATCAGCCAAATGGCATTCACTGCTCCAAGGTATTGCGACAAATTTTGGAACCTATTGTGGATTTCTTCCAATTTGCTGAACTGAATGAGATAAACACTTGACCACTTTCTCATTTCATTGTGATACACACATTAGCAGAATATCAAGCAAATGGCATTCATTACTCGCAGGCAGTCAGTGAATCTTTGGAACCTATTGGGGATTTCTTTCAACTTGCTGAACTCATTGAGATAAGGACTTTACCACTTTCTCATTGCATTGAGATAAACACATTGGCAGAATTTCAGTCAAATTGCATTCACTACTCGAAGGAATTCAGAGAAAACTTGGAACCTATTGTGGATTTCCCCCAACTTGAAGATCACATCGAGATAAGTACTATACAACTTTCTCATTTCATTGAGATACACACACTGGCAGAATATCAGACAAATGGCATTCACTGCTCGAAGATATTCAGAGAAACTTTGGAACCGATTGTGGATTTCTTGCAACTTGCTTAACTCATGGAGACAAGGACTTTACCACTTTCTCATTTCATTGGGATACACTCATAGACAGAATAACAGCCAATGGCATTCACTGCTCGACTGTATTCAGAGAAACTTTGGAACCGATTGTGGATTTCTTGCAACTTGCTGAACTCGTGAAGACAAATACTTTACCACTTTCTCATTTCATTGAGATTCACGCATTGGCAGAATATCAGCCAAATTGCATTCACTACTCGAAGGTATTCAGAGAAACCTTGGAACCTACTGCGGATTTCTTCCAACTTGCTGAAGTCATCGGGATAAGCACTATATAACTTTCTCATTTCATTGAGATACACGCATTGGCAGAATATCAGTCAAATTGCATTCACTAGTCGAAGGTATTGCGAGAAACTTTGGAACCTATTGTGGATTTCTTCCAATTTGCTGAACTGAATGAGATAAACACTTGACCACTTTCTCATTTCATTGTGATACACACATTAGCAGAATGTCAGGCAAATGGCATTCATTACTCGCAGGCAGTCAGTGAATCTTTGGAACCTATTGGGGATTTCTTTCAACTTGCTGAACTCATTGAGATAAGTACTTTACCACTATCTCACTGCATTGAGATAAACACATTGGCAGAATTTCATCCAAATTGCTCGAAGGAATTCAGAGAAACCTTAGAACCTATTGTGGATTTCCCCCACCTTGCTGATCTCATCGAGATAAGCACTATACAACTTTCTCATTTCATTGAGATACACGCATTGGCAGAATATCAGCCAAATTACATTCACTACTCGAAGGTATTCAGACAAACTTTGGAATATATTGAGGATTTCTTCCAACTTGCTGAAGTCATCGAGATAAAAACTTTACCGTTATCTCATTTCATTGAGCTATACACACTGGCAAAATATCAGCCAAATGGCATTCATTGCTGCAAGGTATTGCGAGAAACTTTGGAACCTATTGTGGATTTCTTCCAATTTGCTGAACTGAATGAGATAAACACTTGACCACTTTCTCATTTCATTGTGATACACACATTAGCAGAATATCAGGCAAATGGCATTCACTACTCGCAGGCAGTCAGTGAATCTTTGGAACCTATTGGGGATTTCTTTCAACTTGCGGAACTCATTGAGATCAGGACTTTACCACTATATCATTGCATTGAGATAAACACATTGGCAGAATTTCAGTCAAATTGCATTCACTGCTCGAAGGAATTCAGAGAAACCTTGGAACCTATTGTGGATTTCCCCCAACTTGAAGATCTGATCGAGATAAGCACTATACAACTTTCTCATTTCATTGAGATACACACACTGGCAGAATATCAGACAAATGGCATTGACTGCTCGAAGGTATTCAGAGAAACCTTGGAACCTATTGTGGATTTCCCCCAACTTGCTGATCTCATCGAGATAAGCACTATACAACTTTCTCATTTCATTGAGATACACACACTGGCAGAATATCAGACAAATGGCATTCACTGCTCGACTGTATTCAGAGAAACTTTGGAACCGATTGTGGATTTCCTGCAACTTGCTGAACTCGTGGAGACAAATACTTTACCACTTTCTCATTTCATTGAGATACACGCATAGACAGAATAACAGCCAATGGCATTCAGTGCTCGACTGTATTCAGAGAAACTTTGGAACCGATTGTGGATTTCTTGCAACTTGCTGAACTCGTGGAGACAAAGACTTTACCACTTTCTCATTTCATTGAGATACACGCATTGGCAGAGTATCAACCAAAGTTCATTCACTGCTCCAAGGCATTCAGTGAATCTTTGGAACCTATTGGGGATATCTTACAACTTGCTGAACTCATTGAGATAAGGACTTTACCACTTTCTCAATTCATTGAGATAAACACATTGGCAGAATTTCATCCAAATTGCTCGAAGGAATTCAGAGAAACCTTAGAACCTATTGTGGATTTCCCCCAACTTGCTGAACTCATCGAGATAAGCACTATACAACTTTCTCATTTCATTGAGATACACGCATTGGCAGAATATCAGCCAAATTGCATTCACTACTCGAAGGTATTCAGAGAAACTTTGGAACCTATTGCGGATTTCTTCCAACTTGCTGAAGTCATCGGGATAAGCACTATACAACTTTCTCATTTCATTGAGATACACGCATGGGCAGAATATCAGGCAAATGGCATTCATTACTCGCAGGCAGTCAGTGAATCTTTGGAACCTATTGGGGATTTCTTTCAACTTGCTGAACCCATTGAGATAAGGACTTTACCACTATCTCATTGCATTGAGATAAACACATTGGCAGAATTTCAGTCAAATTGCATTCACTGCTCGAAGGAATTCAGAGAAACCTTGGAACCTATTGTGGATTTCCCCCAACTTGCTGGTCCCATCGAGATAAGCACTATACAACTTTCTCATTTCATTGAGATACGCGCATTGGCAGAATATTAGTCTAATTACATTCACTACTCGAAGGTATTCAGACAAACTTTGGAATATATTGAGGATTTCTTCCAACTTTCTGAGGTCATCGAGATAAGAACTTTACCATTATCTCATTTCATTGAGCTACACACACTGGCAAAATATCAGCCAAATGGCATTCATTGCTCCAAGGTATTGCGACAAATTTTGGAACCTATTGTGGATTTCTTCCAATTTGCTGAACTGAATGAGATAAACACTTGACCACTTTCTCATTTCATTGTGATACACACATTAGCAGAATATCAGGCAAATGGCATTCACTACTCGCAGGCAGTCAGTGAATCTTTGGAACCTATTGGGGATTTCTTTCAACTTGCTGAACTCATTGAGATAAGGACTTTACCACTATCTCATTGCATTGAGATAAACACATTGGCAGAATTTCAGTCAAATTGCATTCACTACTCGAAGGAATTCAGAGAAAACTTGGAACCTATTGTGGATTTCCCCCAACTTGAAGATCACATCGAGATAAGCACTATACAACTTTCTCATTTCATTGAGATACACACACTGGCATAATATCAGACAAATGGCATTCACTGCTCGGAGGTATTCAGAGTAACTTTGGAACCGATTGTGGATTTCTTGCAACTTGCTGAACTCATGGAGACAAGGACTTTACCACTTTCTCATTTCATTGTGATACACGCATAGACAGAATAACAGCCAATGGCATTCACTGCTCGACTGTATTCATAGAAACATTGGAACCGATTGTGGATTTCTTGCAACTTGCTGAACTCGTGGAGACAAAGACTTTACCACTTTCGCATTTCATTGAGATACATGCATTGGCAGAATATCAGCCAAATTGCATTCACTACACGAAGGTATTCAGAGAAACTTTGGAACCTATTGCGAATTTCTTCCAACTTGCTGAAGTCATCGAGATAAGCACTATACAACTTTCTCATTTCATTGAGATACACGCATTGGCAGAATATCAGACACTGCTCCAAGGTATTGCGAGAAACTTTGGAACCTATTGTGGATTTCTTCCAATTTGCTGAACTGAATGAGATAAACACTTGACCACTTTCTCATTTCATTGTGATACACACATTAGCAGAATGTCAGGCAAATGGCATTCATTACTCGCAGGCAGTCAGTGAATCTTTGGAACCTATTGGGGATTTCTTTCAACTTGCTGAACTCATTGAGATAAGTACTTTACCACTATCTCACTGCATTGAGATAAACACATTGGCAGAATATCATCCAAATTGCTCGAAGGAATTCAGAGAAACCTTAGAACCTATTGTGGATTTCCCCCAACTTGCTGATCTCATCGAGATAAGCACTATACAACTTTCTCATTTCATTGAGATACACGCATTGGCAGAATATCAGCCAAATTACATTCACTACTCGAAGGTATTCAGACAAACTTTGGAATATATTGAGGATTTCTTCCAACTTGCTGAAGTCATCGAGATAAAAACTTTACCGTTATCTCATTTCATTGAGCTATACACACTGGCAAAATATCAGCCAAATGGCATTCATTGCTGCAAGGTATTGCGAGAAACTTTGGAACCTATTGTGGATTTCTTCCAATTTGCTGAACTGAATGAGATAAACACTTGACCACTTTCTCATTTCATTGTGATACACACATTAGCAGAATATCAGGCAAATGGCATTCACTACTCGCAGGCAGTCAGTGAATCTTTGGAACCTATTGGGGATTTCTTCCAATTTGCTTAACTGAATGAGATAAACACTTGACCACTTTCTCATTTCATTGAGATACACACACTGGCAGAATATCAGGCAAATGGCATTCACTGCTCGAAGGTATTCAGAGAAACCTTGGAACCTATTGTGGATTTCCCCCAACTTGCTGATCTCATCGAGATAAGCACTACACAACTTTCTCATTTCATTGAGATACACACACTGGCAGAATATCAGACAAATGGCATTCACTGCTCGACTGTATTCAGAGAAACTTTGGAACCGATTGTGGATTTCTTGCAACTTGCTGAACTCGTGGAGACAAATACTTTACCACTTTCTCATTTCATTGAGATACACGCATAGACAGAATAACAGCCAATGGCATTCAGTGCTCGACTGTATTCAGAGAAATTTTGGAACCGATTGTGGATTTCTTGCAACTTGCTGAACTCGTGGAGACAAAGACTTTACCACTTTCCCATTTCATTGAGATACACGCATTGGCAGAGTATCAACCAAAGTTCATTCACTGCTCCAAGGCATTCAGTGAATCTTTGGAACCTATTGGGGATATCTTACAACTTGCTGAACTCATTGAGATAAGGACTTTACCACTTTCTCAATTCATTGAGATAAACACATTGGCAGAATTTCATCCAAATTGCTCGAAGGAATTCAGAGAAACCTTAGAACCAATTGTGGATTTCCCCCAACTTGCTGAACTCATCGAGATAAGCACTATACAACTTTCTTATTTCATTGAGATACACGCATTGGCAGAATATCAGCCAAATTGCATTCACTACTCGAAGGTATTCAGAGAAACTTTGGAACCTATTGCGGATTTCTTCCAACTTGCTGAAGTCATCGGGATAAGCACTATATAACTTTCTCATTTCATTGAGATACACGCATTGGCAGAATATCAGCCAAATTGCATTCACTACTCGAAGGTATTGCGAGAAACTTTGGAACCTATTGTGGATTTTTTCCAATTTGCTGAACTGATTGAGATAAACACTTGACCACTTTCTCATTTCATTGTGATACACACATTAGCAGAATATCAGGCAAATGGCATTCATTACTCGCAGGCAGTCAGTGAATCTTTGGAACCTATTGGTGATTTCTTTCAACTTGCTGAACTCATTGAGATAAGGACTATCTCATTGCATTGAGATAAACACATTGGCAGAATTTCATCCAAATTGCTCGAAGGAATTCAGAGAAACCTTAGAACCTATTGTGGATTTCCCCCAACTTGCTGATCTCATCGAGATAAGCACTATACAACTTTCTCATTTCATTGACATACACGCATAGACAGAATAACAGCCAATGGCATTCACTGCTCGACTGTATTCAGAGAAACTTTGGAACCTATTGCGGATTTCTTGCAACTTGCTGAAGTCATCGAGATAAGCACTATACAACTTTCTCATTTCATTGAGATACACGCATTGGCAGAATATCAGACAAATGGCATTCACTGCTCCAAGGTATTGCGAGAAACTTTGGAACCTTTTGTGGGTTTCTTCCAATTTGATGAACTGAATGAGATAAACACTTGACCACTTTCTCATTTCATTGTGATACACACATTAGCAGAATATCAGGCAAATGGCATTCATTACTCGCAGGCAGTCAGTGAATCTTTGGAACCTATTGGGGATTTCATTCAACTTGCTGAACCCATTGAGATCCGGACTTTACCACTATATCATTGCATTGAGTTAAACACATTGGCAGAATTTCAGTCAAATTGCATTCACTGCTCGAAGGAATTCAGAGAAACCTTGGAACCGATTGTGGATTTCCCCCAACTTGAAGATCTCATCGAGATAAGCACTATACAACTTTCTCATTTCATTGAGATACACACACTGGCAGAATATCAGACAAATGGCATTCACTGCTCGAAGGTATTCAGAGAACCTTTGGAACCGATTGTGGATTTCTTGCAACTTGCTGAACTCGTGGAGACAAATACTTTACCACTTTCTCATTTCATTGAGATACACGCATTGGCAGGGTATCAACCAAAGTTCATTCACTGCTCCAAGGCATTCAGTGAATCTTTGGAACCTATTGGGGATATCTCACAACTTGCTGAACTCATTGAGATAAGGTCATTACCACTTTCTCAATTCATTGAGATAAACACATTGGCAGAATTTCATCCAAATTGCTCGAAGGAATTCAGAGAAACCTTAGAACCTATTGTGGATTTCCCCCAACTTGCTGAACTCATCGAGATAAGCACTATACAACTTTCTCATTTCATTGAGATACACGCATTGGCAGAATATCAGCCAAATTGCATTCACTACTCGAAGGTATTCAGAGAAACTTTGGAACCTATTGCGGATTTCTTCCAACTTGCTGAAGTCATCGAGATAAGCACTATACAACTTTCTCATTTCATTGAGATACACGCATTGGCAGAATATCAGACAAATGGCATTCACTGCTCCAAGGTATTGCGAGAAACTTTGGAACCTATTGTGGATTTCTTCCAATTTGCTGAACTGAATGAGATAAACACTTGACCACTTTCTCATTTCATTGTGATACACACATTAGCAGAATATCAGGCAAATGGCATTCATTACTCGCAGGCAGTCAGTGAATCTTTGGAACCTATTGGGGATTTCTTTCAACTTGCTGAACTCATTGAGATAAGAACTATCTCATTGCATTGAGATAAACACATTGGCAGAATTTCATCCAAATTGCTCGCAGGAATTCAGAGAAACCTTAGAACCTATTGTGGATTTCCCCCAACTTGCTGATCTCATCGAGATAAGCACTATACAACTTTCTCATTTCATTGACATACACGCATAGACAGAATAACAGCCAATGGCATTCACTGCTCGAAGGTATTCAGAGAAACTTTGGAACCTATTGCGGATTTCTTCCAACTTGCTGAAGTCATCGAGATAAGCACTATACAACTTTCTCATTTCATTGAGATACACGCATTGGCAGAATATCAGACAAATGGCATTCACTGCTCCAAGGTATTGCGAGAAACTTTGGAACCTATTGTGGATTTCTTCCAATTTGATGAACTGAATGAGATAAACACTTGACCACTTTCTCATTTCATTGTGATACACACATTAGCAGAATATCAGGCAAATGGCATTCATTACTCGCAGGCAGTCAGTGAATCTTTGGAACCTATTGGGGATTTCTTTCAACTTGCTGAACCCATTGAGATCCGGACTTTACCACTATATCATTGCATTGAGTTAAACACATTGGCAGAATTTCAGTCAAATTGCATTCACTGCTCGAAGGAATTCAGGGAAACCTTGGAACCTATTGTGGATTTCCCCCAACTTGAAGATCTCATCGAGATAAGCACTATACAACTTTCTCATTTCATTGAGATACACACACTGGCAGAATATCAGACAAATGGCATTCACTGCTCGAAGGTATTCAGAGAAACCTTGGAACCTATTGTGGATTTCCCCCAACTTGCTGATCTCATCGAGATAAGCACTATACAACTTTCTCATTTCATTGAGATACACACACTGGCAGAATATCAGACAAATGGCATTCACTGCTCGAAGGTATTCAGAGAACCTTTGGAACCGATTGTGGATTTCTTGCAACTTGCTGAACTCGTGGAGACAAATACTTTACCACTTTCTCATTTCATTGAGATACACGCATTGGCAGGGTATCAACCAAAGTTCATTCACTGCTCCAAGGCATTCAGTGAATCTTTGGAACCTATTGGGGATATCTCACAACTTGCTGAACTCATTGAGATAAGGTCATTACCACTTTCTCAATTCATTGAGATAAACACATTGGCAGAATTTCATCCAAATTGCTCGAAGGAATTCAGAGAAACCTTAGAACCTATTGTGGATTTCCCCCAACTTGCTGAACTCATCGAGATAAGCACTATACAACTTTCTCATTTCATTGAGATACACGCATTGGCAGAATATCAGCCAAATTGCATTCACTACTCGAAGGTATTCAGAGAAACTTTGGAACCTATTGCGGATTTCTTTCAACTTGCTGAAGTCATCGAGATAAGCACTATACAACTTTCTCATTTCATTGAGATACACGCATTGGCAGAATATCAGACAAATGGCATTCACTGCTCCAAGGTATTGCGAGAAACTTTGGAACCTATTGTGGATTTCTTCCAATTTGCTGAACTGAATGAGATAAACACTTGACCACTTTCTCATTTCATTGTGATACACACATTAGCAGAATATCAGGCAAATGGCATTCATTACTCGCAGGCAGTCAGTGAATCTTTGGAACCTATTGGGGATTTCTTTCAACTTGCTGAACTCATTGAGATAAGTACTTTACCACTATCTCACTGCATTGAGATAAACACATTGGCAGAATTTCATCCAAATTGCTCGAAGGAATTCAGAGAAACCTTGGAACCTATTGTGGATTTCCCCCAACTTGCTGATCTCATCGAGATAAGCACTTTACAACTTTCTCATTTCATTGAGATACACGCATTGGCAGAATATCAGCCAAATTACATTCACTACTCGAAGGTATTCAGACAAACTTTGGAATATATTGAGGATTTCTTCCAACTTGCTGAAGTCATCGAGATAAGAACTTTACCATTATCTCATTTCATTGAGCTACATACACTGGCAAAATATCAGACAAATGGCATTCACTGCTCCAAGGTATTGCGAGAAACTTTGTAACCTTTGTGGATTTCTTCCAATTTGCTGAACTGAATGAGATAAACACTTGACCAGTTTCTCATTTCATTGTGATACACACATTAGCAGAATATCAGGCAAATGGCATTCACTACTCGCAGGCAGTCAGTGAATCTTTGGAACCTATTGGGGATTTCTTTCAATTTGCTGAACTCATTGAGATAAGGACTTTACCACTATCTCATTGCATTGAGATAAACACATTGGCAGAATTTCAGTCAAATTGCATTCACTACTCGAAGGAATTCAGAGTAACTTTGGAACCGATTGTGGATTTCTTGCAACTTGCTGAACTCATGGAGACATTGACTTTACCATTTTCTCATTTCATTGGGATACACGCATAGACAGAATAACAGCCAATGGGATTCACTACTCGAAGGTATTCAGAGAAACTTTGGAACCTATTGCGGATTTCTTCCAACTTGCTGAAGTCATCGGGATAAGCACTATATAACTTTCTCATTTCATTGAGATACGCGCATTGGCAGAATATCAGCCAAATTGCATTAACTACTCGAAGGTATTGCGAGAAACTTTGGAACCTATTGTGGATTTCTTCCAATTTGCTGAACTGAATGAGATAAACACGTGACCACTTTCTCATTTCATTGTGATACACACATTAGCAGAATATCACGCAAATGGCATTCATTACTCGCAGGCAGTCAGTGAATCTTTGGAACCTATTGGTGATTTCTTTCAACTTGCTGAACTCATTGAGATAAGGACTATCTCATTGCATTGAGATAAACACATTGGCAGAATTTCATCCAAATTGCTCGAAGGAATTCAGAGAAACCTTAGAACCTATTGTGGATTTCCCCCAACTTGCTGATCTCATCGAGATAAGCACTATACAACTTTCTCATTTCATTGAGATACACGCATTGGCAGAATATCAGGCAAATGGCATTCATTACTCGCAGGCAGTCAGTGAATCTTTGGAACCTATTGGGGATTTCTTTCAACTTGCTGAACTCATTGAGATCCGGACTTTACCACTATATCATTGCATTGAGATAAACACATTGGCAGAATTTCAGTCAAATTGCATTCACTGCTCGAAGGAATTCAGAGAAACCTTGGAACCTATTGTGGATTTCCCCCAACTTGAAGATCTCATCGAGATAAGCACTATACAACTTTCTCTTTTCATTGAGATACACACACTGGCAGAATATCAGACAAATGGCATTCACTGCTCGAAGGTATTCAGAGAAACCTTGGAACCTATTGTGGATTTCCCCCAACTTGCTGATCTCATCGAGATAAGCACTATACAACTTTCTCATTTCATTGAGATACACACACTGGCAGAATATCAGACAAATGGCATTCACTGCTCGAAGGCATTCAGAGAAACTTTGGAACCGATTGCGGATTTCTTCCAACTTGCTGAAGTCATCGAGATAAGCACGATATAACTTTCTCATTTCATTGACATACACGCATTGGCAGAATATCAGAGAAATGGCATTCACTGCTCCAAGGTATTGCGAGAAACTTTGGAACCTATTGTGGATTTCTTCCAATTTGCTGAACTGAATGAGATAAACACTTGACCACTTTCTCATTTCATTGTGATACACACATTAGCAGAATATCAAGCAAATGGCATTCATTACTCGCAGGCACTCAGTGAATCTTTGGAACCTATTGGGGATTTCTTTCAACTTGCTGAACTCATTGAGATAAGGACTTTACCACTTTCTCATTTCATTGAGATACACACACTGGCAGAATATCAGAGAAATGGCATTCACTGCTCGAAGGTATTCAGAGAAACCTTGGAACCTATTGTGGATTTCCCCCAACTTGCTGATCTCATCGAGATAAGCCCTATACAACTTTCTCATTTCATTGAGATACACACACTGGCAGAATATCAGACAAATGGCATTCACTGCTCGAAGGTATTCAGAGAAACTTTGGAACCGATTGTGGATTTCTTGCAACTTGCTTAACTCATGGAGACAAGGACTTTACCACTTTCTCATTTCATTGGGATACACTCATAGACAGAATAACAGCCAATGGCATTCACTGCTCGACTGTATTCAGTGAAACTTTGGAACCGATTGTGGATTTCTTGCAACTTGCTGAACTCGTGGAGACAAATACTTTACCACTTTCTCATTTCATTGAGATACACGCATTGGCAGAGTATCAACCAAAGTTCATTCACTGCTCCAAGGCATTCAGTGAATCTTTGGAACCTATTGGGGATATCTCACAACTTGCTGAACTCATTGAGATAAGGTCTTTACCACTTTCTCAATTCATTGAGATAAACACATTGGCAGAATTTCATCCAAATTGCTCGAAGGAATTCAGAGAAACCTTAGAACCTATTGTGGATTTCCCCCAACTTGCTGAACTCATCGAGATAAGCACTACACAACTTTCTCATTTCATTGAGATACACGCATTGGCAGAATATCAGCCAAATTGCATTCACTACTCGAAGGTATTCAGAGAAACCTTGGAACCTACTGCGGATTTCTTCCAACTTGCTGAAGTCATCGAGATAAGCACTATATAACTTTCTCATTTCATTGAGATACACGCATTGGCAGAATATCAGTCAAATTGCATTCACTAGTCGAAGGTATTGCGAGAAACTTTGGAACCTATTGTGGATTTCTTCCAATTTGCTGAACTGAATGAGATAAACACTTGACCACTTTCTCATTTTATTGTGATACACACATTAGCAGAATATCAGGCAAATGGCATTCATTTACTCGCAGGCAGTCAGTGAATCTTTGGAACCTATTGGGGATTTCTTTCAACTTGCTGAACTCATTGAGATAAGTACTTTACCACTATCTCACTGCATTGAGATAAACACATTGGCAGAATTTCATCCAAATTGCTCGAAGGAATTCAGAGAAACCTTAGAACCTATTGTGGATTTCCCCCAACTTGCTGATCTCATCGAGATAAGCACTATACAACTTTCTCATTTCATTGAGATACACGCATTGGCAGAATATCAGCCAAATTACATTCACTACTCGAAGGTATTCATACAAACTTTGGAATATATTGAGGATTTCTTCCAACTTGCTGAAGTCATCGAGATAAGAACTTTACCATTATCTCATTTCATTGAGCTACACACACTGGCAAAATATCACACAAATGGCATTCACTGCTCCAAGGTATTGCGAGAAACTTTGTAACCTATTGTGGATTTCATCCAATTTGCTGAACTGAATGAGATAAACACTTGACCACTTTCTCATTTCATTGTGATACACACATTAGCAGAATATCAAGCAAATGGCATTCATTACTCGCAGGCAGTCAGTGAATCTTTGGAACCTATTGGGGATTTCTTTCAACTTGCTGAACTCATTGAGATAAGGACTTTACCACTATCTCATTGCATTGAGATAAACACATCGGCAGAATTTCAGTCAAATTGCATTCACTGCTCGAAGGAATTCAGAGAAACCTTGGAACCTATTGTGGATTTCCCCCAACTTGCTGATCCCATCGAGATAAGCACTATACAACTTTCTCATTTCATTGAGATACACGCATTGGCAGAATATCAATCAAATTACATTCACTACTCGAAGATATTCAGAGAAACTTTGGAATATATTGCGGATTTCTTCCAACTTGCTGAAGTCATCGAGATAAAAACTTTACCATTATCTCATTTCATTGAGCTATACACACTGGCAAAATATCAGCCAAATGGCATTCATTGCTCCAAGGTATTGCGAGAAACTTTGGAACCTATTGTGGATTTCTTCCAATTTGCTGAACTGAATGAGATAAACACTTGACCACTTTCTCATTTCATTGTGATACACACAGTAGCAGAATATCAGGCAAATGGCATTCACTACTCGCAGGCAGTCAGTGAATCTTTGGAACCTATTGGGGATTTCTTTCAACTTGCTGAACTCATTGAGATAAGGACTTTACCACTATCTCATTGCATTGAGATAAACACATTGGCAGAATTTCAGTCAAATTGCATTCACTACTCGAAGGAATTCAGAGAAACCTTAGAACCTATTGTGGATTTCCCCCAACTTGAAGCTCACGTCGAGATAAGCACTATACAACTTTCTCATTTCATTGAGATACACATACTGGCAGAATATCAGACAAATGGCATTCACTGCTCGAAGGTATTCAGAGTAACTTTGGAACCGATTGTGGATTTCTTGCAACTTGCTGAACTCATGGAGACAAGGACTTTACCACTTTCTCATTTCATTGGGATACACGCATAGACAGAATAACAGCCAATGGGATTCAGTGCTCGACTGTATTCAGAGAAACTTTGGAACCGATTGTGGATTTCTTGCAACTTGCTGAACTCGTGGAGACAAAGACTTTACCACTTTCCCATTTCATTGAGATACACGCATTGGCAGAGTATCAACCAAAGTTCATTCACTGCTCCAAGGCATTCAGTGAATCTTTGGAACCTATTGGGGATATCTTACAACTTGCTGAACTCATTGAGATAAGGACTTTACCACTTTCTCAATTCATTGAGATAAACACATTGGCAGAATTTCATCCAAATTGCTCGAAGGAATTCAGAGAAACCTTAGAACCAATTGTGGATTTCCCCCAACTTGCTGAACTCATCGAGATAAGCACTATACAACTTTCTTATTTCATTGAGATAAACACATTGGCAGAATTTCATCCAAATTGCTCGAAGGAATTCAGAGAAACCTTAGAACCAATTGTGGATTTCCCCCAACTTGCTGAACTCATCGAGATAAGCACTATACAACTTTCTCATTTCATTGAGATACACGCATTGGCAGAATATCAGCCAAATTGCATTCACTACTCGAAGGTATTCAGAGAAACTTTGGAACCTATTGCGGATTTCTTCCAACTTGCTGAAGTCATCGGGATAAGCACTATACAACTTTCTCATTTCATTGAGATACACGCATTGGCAGAATATCAGCCAAATTGCATTCACTACTCGAAGGTATTCCGAGAAACTTTGGAACCTATTGCGGATTTCTTCCAATTTGCTGAACTGAATGAGATAAACACTTGACCACTTTCTCATTTCATTGTGATACACACATTAGCAGAATATCAGGCAAATGGCATTCATTACTCGCAGGCAGTCAGTGAATCTTTGGAACCTATTGGTGATTTCTTTCAACTTGCTGAACTCATTGAGATAAGGACTATCTCATTGCATTGAGATAAACACATTGGCAGAATTTCATCCAAATTGCTCGAAGGAATTCAGAGAAACGTTAGAAACTATTGTGGATTTCCCCCAACTTGCTGATCTCATCGAGATAAGCACTATACAACTTTCTCATTTCATTGACATACACGCATAGACAGAATAACAGCCAATGGCATTCACTGCTCGACTGTATTCAGAGAAACTTTGGAACCTATTGCGGATTTCTTCCAACTTGCTGAAGTCATCGAGACAAGCACGATACAACTTTCTCATTTCATTGAGATACACGCATTGGCAGAATATCAGACAAATGGCATTCACTGCTCCAAGGTATTGCGAGAAACTTTGGAACCTATTGTGGATTTCTTCCAATTTGATGAACTGAATGAGATAAACACTTGACCACTTTCTCATTTCATTGTGATACACACATTAGCAGAATATCAGGCAAATGGCATTCATTACTCGCAGGCAGTCAGTGAATCTTTGGAACCTATTGGGGATTTCTTTCAACTTGCTGAACCCATTGAGATCCGGACTTTACCACTATATCATTGCATTGAGTTAAACACATTGGCAGAATTTCAGTCAAATTGCATTCACTGCTCGAAGGAATTCAGAGAAACCTTGGAACCGATTGTGGATTTCCCCCAACTTGAAGATCTCATCGAGATAAGCACTATACAACTTTCTCATTTCATTGAGATACACACACTGGCAGAATATCAGACAAATGGCATTCACTGCTCGAAGGTATTCAGAGAAACCTTGGAACCGATTGTGGATTTCCCCCAATTTGCTGATCTCATCGAGATAAGCACTATACAACTTTCTCATTTCATTGAGATACACACACTGGCAGAATATCAGACAAATGGCATTCACTGCTCGAAGGTATTCAGAGAACCTTTGGAACCGATTGTGGATTTCTTGCAACTTGCTGAACTCGTGGAGACAAATACTTTACCACTTTCTCATTTCATTGAGATACACGCATTGGCAGGGTATCAACCAAAGTTCATTCACTGCTCCAAGGCATTCAGTGAATCTTTGGAACCTATTGGGGATATCTCACAACTTGCTGAACTCATTGAGATAAGGTCATTACCACTTTCTCAATTCATTGAGATAAACACATTGGCAGAATTTCATCCAAATTGCTCGAAGGAATTCAGAGAAACCTTAGAACCTATTGTGGATTTCCCCCAACTTGCTGAACTCATCGAGATAAGCACTATACAACTTTCTCATTTCATTGAGATACACGCATTGGCAGAATATCAGCCAAATTGCATTCACTACTCGAAGGTATTCAGAGAAACTTTGGAACCTATTGCGGATTTCTTCCAACTTGCTGAAGTCATCGAGATAAGCACTATACAACTTTCTCATTTCATTGAGATACACGCATTGGCAGAATATCAGACAAATGGCATTCACTGCTCCAAGGTATTGCGAGAAACTTTGGAACCTATTGTGGATTTCTTCCAATTTGCTGAACTGAATGAGATAAACACTTGACCACTTTCTCATTTCATTGTGATACACACATTAGCAGAATATCAGGCAAATGGCATTCATTACTCGCAGGCAGTCAGTGAATCTTTGGAACCTATTGGGGATTTCTTTCAACTTGCTGAACTCATTGAGATAAGTACTTTACCACTATCTCACTGCATTGAGATAAACACATTGGCAGAATTTCATCCAAATTGCTCGAAGGAATTCAGAGAAACCTTGGAACCTATTGTGGATTTCCCCCAACTTGCTGATCTCATCGAGATAAGCACTTTACAACTTTCTCATTTCATTGAGATACACGCATTGGCAGAATATCAGCCAAATTACATTCACTACTCGAAGGTATTCAGACAAACTTTGGAATATATTGAGGATTTCTTCCAACTTGCTGAAGTCATCGAGATAAGAACTTTACCATTATCTCATTTCATTGAGCTACATACACTGGCAAAATATCAGACAAATGGCATTCACTGCTCCAAGGTATTGCGAGAAACTTTGTAACCTTTGTGGATTTCTTCCAATTTGCTGAACTGAATGAGATAAACACTTGACCACTTTCTCATTTCATTGTGATACACACATTAGCAGAATATCAGGCAAATGGCATTCACTACTCGCAGGCAGTCAGTGAATCTTTGGAACCTATTGGGGATTTCTTTCAACTTGCTGAACTCATTGAGATAAGGACTTTACCACTATCTCATTGCATTGAGATAAACACATTGGCAGAATTTCAGTCAAATTGCATTCACTACTCGAAGGAATTCAGAGTAACTTTGGAACCGATTGTGGATTTCTTGCAACTTGCTGAACTCATGGAGACATTGACTTTACCACTTTCTCATTTCATTGGGATACACGCATAGACAGAATAACAGCCAATGGGATTCACTACTCGAAGGTATTCAGAGAAACTTTGGAACCTATTGCGGATTTCTTCCAACTTGCTGAAGTCATCGGGATAAGCATTATATAACTTTCTCATTTCATTGAGATACGCGCATTGGCAGAATATCAGCCAAATTGCATTCACTACTCGAAGGTATTGCGAGAAACTTTGGAACCTATTGTGGATTTCTTCCAATTTGCTGAACTGAATGAGATAAACACGTGACCACTTTCTCATTTCATTGTGATACACACATTAGCAGAATATCACGCAAATGGCATTCATTACTCGCAGGCAGTCAGTGAATCTTTGGAACCTATTGGTGATTTCTTTCAACTTGCTGAACTCATTGAGATAAGGACTATCTCATTGCATTGAGATAAACACATTGGCAGAATTTCATCCAAATTGCTCGAAGGAATTCAGAGAAACCTTAGAACCTATTGTGGATTTCCCCCAACTTGCTGATCTCATCGAGATAAGCACTATACAACTTTCTCATTTCATTGAGATACACGCATTGGCAGATTATCAGACAAATGGCATTCACTGCTCCAAGGTATTGCGAGAAACTTTGGAACCTATTGTGGATTTCTTCCAATTTGCTGAACTGAATGAGATAAACACTTGACCACTTTCTCATTTCATTGTGATACACACATTAGCAGAATATCAGGCAAATGGCATTCATTACTCGCAGGCAGTCAGTGAATCTTTGGAACCTATTGGGGATTTCTTTCAACTTGCTGAACTCATTGAGATCCGGACTTTACCACTATATCATTGCATTGAGATAAACACATTGGCAGAATTTCAGTCAAATTGCATTCACTGCTCGAAGGAATTCAGAGAAACCTTGGAACCTATTGTGGATTTCCCCCAACTTGAAGATCTCATCGAGATAAGCACTATACAACTTTCTCTTTTCATTGAGATACACACACTGGCAGAATATCAGACAAATGGCATTCACTGCACGAAGGTATTCAGAGAAACCTTGGAACCTATTGTGGATTTCCCCCAACTTGCTGATCTCATCGAGATAAGCACTATACAACGTTCTCATTTCACTGAGATACACACACTGGCAGAATATCAGACAAATGGCATTCACTGCTCGAAAGTATTCAGAGAAACTTTGGAACCGATTGCGGATTTCTTCCAACTTGCTGAAGTCATCGAGATAAGCACGATATAACTTTCTCATTTCATTGACATACACGCATTGGCAGAATATCAGAGAAATGGCATTCACTGCTCCAAGGTATTGCGAGAAACTTTGGAACCTATTGTGGATTTCTTCCAATTTGCTGAACTGAATGAGATAAACACTTGACCACTTTCTCATTTCATTGTGATACACACATTAGCAGAATATCAAGCAAATGGCATTCATTACTCGCAGGCACTCAGTGAATCTTTGGAACCTATTGGGGATTTCTTTCAACTTGCTGAACTCATTGAGATAAGGACTTTACCACTTTCTCATTTCATTGAGATACACACACTGGCAGAATATCAGACAAATGGCATTCACTGCTCGAAGGTATTCAGAGAAACCTTGGAACCTATTGTGGATTTCCCCCAACTTGCTGATCTCATCGAGATAAGCCCTATACAACTTTCTCATTTCATTGAGATACACACACTGGCAGAATATCAGACAAATGGCATTCACTGCTCGAAGGTATTCAGTGAATCTTTGGAACCTATTGGGGATATCTCACAACTTGCTGAACTCATTGAGATAAGGTCTTTACCACTTTCTCAATTCATTGAGATAAACACATTGGCAGAATTTCATCCAAATTGCTCGAAGGAATTCAGAGAAACCTTAGAACCTATTGTGGATTTCCCCCAACTTGCTGAACTCATCGAGATAAGCACTATACAACTTTCTCATTTCATTGAGATACACGCATTGGCAGAATATCAGCCAAATTGCATTCACTACTCGAAGGTATTCAGAGAAACCTTGGAACCTACTGCGGATTTCTTCCAACTTGCTGAAGTCATCGAGATAAGCACTATATAACTTTCTCATTTCATTGAGATACACGCATTGGCAGAATATCAGTCAAATTGCATTCACTAGTCGAAGGTATTGCGAGAAACTTTGGAACCTATTGTGGATTTCTTCCAATTTGCTGAACTGAATGAGATAAACACTTGACCACTTTCTCATTTCATTGTGATACACACATTAGCAGAATATCAGGCAAATGGCATTCATTTACTCGCAGGCAGTCAGTGAATCTTTGGAACCTATTGGGGATTTCTTTCAACTTGCTGAACTCATTGAGATAAGTACTTTACCACTATCTCAGTGCATTGAGATAAACACATTGGCAGAATTTCATCCAAATTGCTCGAAGGAATTCAGAGAAACCTTAGAACCTATTGTGGATTTCCCCCAACTTGCTGATCTCATCGAGATAAGCACTATACAACTTTCTCATTTCATTGAGATACACGCATTGGCAGAGTATCAGCCAAATTACATTCACTACTCGAAGGTATTCATACAAACTTTGGAATATATTGAGGATTTCTTCCAACTTGCTGAAGTCATCGAGATAAGAACTTTACCATTATCTCATTTCATTGAGCTACACACACTGGCAAAATATCACACAAATGGCATTCACTGCTCCAAGGTATTGCGAGAAACTTTGTAACCTATTGTGGATTTCTTCCAATTTGCTGAACTGAATGAGATAAACACTTGACCACTTTCTCATTTCATTGTGATACACACATTAGCAGAATATCAAGCAAATGGCATTCATTACTCGCAGGCAGTCAGTGAATCTTTGGAACCTATTGGGGATTTCTTTCAACTTGCTGAACTCATTGAGATAAGGACTTTACCACTATCTCATTGCATTGAGATAAACACATCGGCAGAATTTCAGTCAAATTGCATTCACTGCTCGAAGGAATTCAGAGAAACCTTGGAACCTATTGTGGATTTCCCCCAACTTGCTGATCCCATCGAGATAAGCACTATACAACTTTCTCATTTCATTGAGATACACGCATTGGCAGAATATCAGTCAAATTACATTCACTACTCGAAGATATTCAGAGAAACTTTGGAATATATTGCGGATTTCTTCCAACTTGCTGAAGTCATCGAGATAAAAACTTTACCATTATCTCATTTCACTGAGCTATACACACTGGCAAAATATCAGCCAAATGGCATTCATTGCTCCAAGGTATTGCGAGAAACTTTGGAACCTATTGTGGATTTCTTCCAATTTGCTGAACTGAATGAGATAAACACTTGACCACTTTCTCATTTCATTGTGATACACACATTAGCAGAATATCAGGCAAATGGCATTCACTACTCGCAGGCAGTCAGTGAATCTTTGGAACCTATTGGGGCTTTCTTTCAACTTGCTGAACTCATTGAGATAAGGACTTTACCACTATCTCATTGCATTGAGATAAACACATTGGCAGAATTTCAGTCAAATTGCATTCACTACTCGAAGGAATTCAGAGAAACCTTAGAACCTATTGTGGATTTCCCCCAACTTGAAGCTCACGTCGAGATAAGCACTATACAACTTTCTCATTTCATTGAGATACACGCATAGACAGAATAACAGCCAATGGCATTCACTGCTCGACTGTATTCAGAGAAACTTTGGAACCTATTGCGGATTTCTTCCAACTTGCTGAAGTCATCGAGATAAGCACTATACAACTTTCTCATTTCATTGAGATACACGCATTGGCAGAATATCAGACAAATGGCATTCACTGCTCCATTGTATTGCGAGAAACTTTGGAACCTATTGTGGATTTCTTCCAATTTGATGAACTGAATGAGATAAACACTTGACCACTTTCTCATTTCATTGTGATACACACATTAGCAGAATATCAGGCAAATGGCATTCATTACTCGCAGGCAGTCAGTGAATCTTTGGAACCTATTGGGGATTTCTTTCAACTTGCTGAACCCATTGAGATCCGGACTTTACCACTATATCATTGCATTGAGTTAAACACATTGGCAGAATTTCAGTCAAATTGCATTCACTGCTCGAAGGAATTCAGAGAAACCTTGGAACCTATTGTGGATTTCCCCCAACTTGAAGATCTCATCGAGATAAGCACTATACAACTTTCTCATTTCATTGAGATACACACACTGGCAGAATATCAGACAAATGGCATTCACTGCTCGAAGGTATTCAGAGAAACCTTGGAACCTATTGTGTATTTCCCCCAACTTGCTGATCTCATCGAGATAAGCACTATACAACTTTCTCATTTCATTGAGATACACACACTGGCAGAATATCAGACAAATGGCATTCACTGCTCGAAGGTATTCAGAGAACCTTTGGAACCGATTGTGGATTTCTTGCAACTTGCTGAACTCGTGGAGACAAATACTTTACCACTTTCTCATTTCATTGAGATACACGCATTGGCAGGGTATCAACCAAAGTTCATTCACTGCTCCAAGGCATTCAGTGAATCTTTGGAACCTATTGGGGATATCTCACAACTTGCTGAACTCATTGAGATAAGGTCATTACCACTTTCTCAATTCATTGAGATAAACACATTGGCAGAATTTCATCCAAATTGCTCGAAGGAATTCAGAGAAACCTTAGAACCTATTGTGGATTTCCCCCAACTTGCTGAACTCATCGAGATAAGCACTATACAACTTTCTCATTTCATTGAGATACACGCATTGGCAGAATATCAGCCAAATTGCATTCACTACTCGAAGGTATTCAGAGAAACTTTGGAACCTATTGCGGATTTCTTCCAACTTGCTGAAGTCATCGAGATAAGCACTATACAACTTTCTCATTTCATTGAGATACACGCATTGGCAGAATATCAGACAAATGGCATTCACTGCTCCAAGGTATTGCGAGAAACTTTGGAACCTATTGTGGATTTCTTCCAATTTGCTGAACTGAATGAGATAAACACTTGACCACTTTCTCATTTCATTGTGATACACACATTAGCAGAATATCAGGCAAATGGCATTCATTACTCGCAGGCAGTCAGTGAATCTTTGGAACCTATTGGGGATTTCTTTCAACTTGCTGAACTCATTGAGATAAGTACTTTACCACTATCTCACTGCATTGAGATAAACACATTGGCAGAATTTCATCCAAATTGCTCGAAGGAATTCAGAGAAACCTTGGAACCTATTGTGGATTTCCCCCAACTTGCTGATCTCATCGAGATAAGCACTTTACAACTTTCTCATTTCATTGAGATACACGCATTGGCAGAATATCAGCCAAATTACATTCACTACTCGAAGGTATTCAGACAAACTTTGGAATATATTGAGGATTTCTTCCAACTTGCTGAAGTCATCGAGATAAGAACTTTACCATTATCTCATTTCATTGAGCTACATACACTGGCAAAATATCAGACAAATGGCATTCACTGCTCCAAGGTATTGCGAGAAACTTTGTAACCTTTGTGGATTTCTTCCAATTTGCTGAACTGAATGAGATAAACACTTGACCACTTTCTCATTTCATTGTGATACACACATTAGCAGAATATCAGGCAAATGGCATTCACTACTCGCAGGCAGTCAGTGAATCTTTGGAACCTATTGGGGATTTCTTTCAACTTGCTGAACTCATTGAGATAAGGACTTTACCACTATCTCATTGCATTGAGATAAACACATTGGCAGAATTTCAGTCAAATTGCATTCACTACTCGAAGGAATTCAGAGTAACTTTGGAACCGATTGTGGATTTCTTGCAACTTGCTGAACTCATGGAGACATTGACTTTACCACTTTCTCATTTCATTGGGATACACGCATAGACAGAATAACAGCCAATGGGATTCACTACTCGAAGGTATTCAGAGAAACTTTGGAACCTATTGCGGATTTCTTCCAACTTGCTGAAGTCATCGGGATAAGCATTATATAACTTTCTCATTTCATTGAGATACGCGCATTGGCAGAATATCAGCCAAATTGCATTCACTACTCGAAGGTATTGCGAGAAACTTTGGAACCTATTGTGGATTTCTTCCAATTTGCTGAACTGAATGAGATAAACACGTGACCACTTTCTCATTTCATTGTGATACACACATTAGCAGAATATCACGCAAATGGCATTCATTACTCGCAGGCAGTCAGTGAATCTTTGGAACCTATTGGTGATTTCTTTCAACTTGCTGAACTCATTGAGATAAGGACTATCTCATTGCATTGAGATAAACACATTGGCAGAATTTCATCCAAATTGCTCGAAGGAATTCAGAGAAACCTTAGAACCTATTGTGGATTTCCCCCAACTTGCTGATCTCATCGAGATAAGCACTATACAACTTTCTCATTTCATTGAGATACACGCATTGGCAGATTATCAGACAAATGGCATTCACTGCTCCAAGGTATTGCGAGAAACTTTGGAACCTATTGTGGATTTCTTCCAATTTGCTGAACTGAATGAGATAAACACTTGACCACTTTCTCATTTCATTGTGATACACACATTAGCAGAATATCAGGCAAATGGCATTCATTACTCGCAGGCAGTCAGTGAATCTTTGGAACCTATTGGGGATTTCTTTCAACTTGCTGAACTCATTGAGATCCGGACTTTACCACTATATCATTGCATTGAGATAAACACATTGGCAGAATTTCAGTCAAATTGCATTCACTGCTCGAAGGAATTCAGAGAAACCTTGGAACCTATTGTGGATTTCCCCCAACTTGAAGATCTCATCGAGATAAGCACTATACAACTTTCTCTTTTCATTGAGATACACACACTGGCAGAATATCAGACAAATGGCATTCACTGCACGAAGGTATTCAGAGAAACCTTGGAACCTATTGTGGATTTCCCCCAACTTGCTGATCTCATCGAGATAAGCACTATACAACGTTCTCATTTCACTGAGATACACACACTGGCAGAATATCAGACAAATGGCATTCACTGCTCGAAGGTATTCAGAGAAACTTTGGAACCGATTGCGGATTTCTTCCAACTTGCTGAAGTCATCGAGATAAGCACGATATAACTTTCTCATTTCATTGACATACACGCATTGGCAGAATATCAGAGAAATGGCATTCACTGCTCCAAGGTATTGCGAGAAACTTTGGAACCTATTGTGGATTTCTTCCAATTTGCTGAACTGAATGAGATAAACACTTGACCACTTTCTCATTTCATTGTGATACACACATTAGCAGAATATCAAGCAAATGGCATTCATTACTCGCAGGCACTCAGTGAATCTTTGGAACCTATTGGGGATTTCTTTCAACTTGCTGAACTCATTGAGATAAGGACTTTACCACTTTCTCATTTCATTGAGATACACACACTGGCAGAATATCAGAGAAATGGCATTCACTGCTCGAAGGTATTCAGAGAAACCTTGGAACCTATTGTGGATTTCCCCCAACTTGCTGATCTCATCGAGATAAGCCCTATACAACTTTCTCATTTCATTGAGATACACACACTGGCAGAATATCAGACAAATGGCATTCACTGCTCGAAGGTATTCAGAGAAACTTTGGAACCGATTGTGGATTTCTTGCAACTTGCTTAACTCATGGAGACAAGGACTTTACCACTTTCTCATTTCATTGGGATACACTCATAGACAGAATAACAGCCAATGGCATTCACTGCTCGACTGTATTCAGAGAAACTTTGGAACCGATTGTGGATTTCTTGCAACTTGCTGAACTCGTGGAGACAAATACTTTACCACTTTCTCATTTCATTGAGATACACGCATTGGCAGAGTATCAACCAAAGTTCATTCACTGCTCCAAGGCATTCAGTGAATCTTTGGAACCTATTGGGGATATCTCACAACTTGCTGAACTCATTGAGATAAGGTCTTTACCACTTTCTCAATTCATTGAGATAAACACATTGGCAGAATTTCATCCAAATTGCTCGAAGGAATTCAGAGAAACCTTAGAACCTATTGTGGATTTCCCCCAACTTGCTGAACTCATCGAGATAAGCACTATACAACTTTCTCATTTCATTGAGATACACGCATTGGCAGAATATCAGCCAAATTGCATTCACTACTCGAAGGTATTCAGAGAAACCTTGGAACCTACTGCGGATTTCTTCCAACTTGCTGAAGTCATCGAGATAAGCACTATATAACTTTCTCATTTCATTGAGATACACGCATTGGCAGAATATCAGTCAAATTGCATTCACTAGTCGAAGGTATTGCGAGAAACTTTGGAACCTATTGTGGATTTCTTCCAATTTGCTGAACTGAATGAGATAAACACTTGACCACTTTCTCATTTCATTGTGATACACACATTAGCAGAATATCAGGCAAATGGCATTCATTTACTCGCAGGCAGTCAGTGAATCTTTGGAACCTATTGGGGATTTCTTTCAACTTGCTGAACTCATTGAGATAAGTACTTTACCACTATCTCACTGCATTGAGATAAACACATTGGCAGAATTTCATCCAAATTGCTCGAAGGAATTCAGAGAAACCTTAGAACCTATTGTGGATTTCCCCCAACTTGCTGATCTCATCGAGATAAGCACTATACAACTTTCTCATTTCATTGAGATACACGCATTGGCAGAATATCAGCCAAATTACATTCACTACTCGAAGGTATTCATACAAACTTTGGAATATATTGAGGATTTCTTCCAACTTGCTGAAGTCATCGAGATAAGAACTTTACCATTATCTCATTTCATTGAGCTACACACACTGGCAAAATATCACACAAATGGCATTCACTGCTCCAAGGTATTGCGAGAAACTTTGTAACCTATTGTGGATTTCTTCCAATTTGCTGAACTGAATGAGATAAACACTTGACCACTTTCTCATTTCATTGTGATACACACATTAGCAGAATATCAAGCAAATGGCATTCATTACTCGCAGGCAGTCAGTGAATCTTTGGAACCTATTGGGGATTTCTTTCAACTTGCTGAACTCATTGAGATAAGGACTTTACCACTATCTCATTGCATTGAGATAAACACATCGGCAGAATTTCAGTCAAATTGCATTCACTGCTCGAAGGAATTCAGAGAAACCTTGGAACCTATTGTGGATTTCCCCCAACTTGCTGATCCCATCGAGATAAGCACTATACAACTTTCTCATTTCATTGAGATACACGCATTGGCAGAATATCAGTCAAATTACATTCACTACTCGAAGATATTCAGAGAAACTTTGGAATATATTGCGGATTTCTTCCAACTTGCTGAAGTCATCGAGATAAAAACTTTACCATTATCTCATTTCACTGAGCTATACACACTGGCAAAATATCAGCCAAATGGCATTCATTGCTCCAAGGTATTGCGAGAAACTTTGGAACCTATTGTGGATTTCTTCCAATTTGCTGAACTGAATGAGATAAACACTTGACCACTTTCTCATTTCATTGTGATACACACATTAGCAGAATATCAGGCAAATGGCATTCACTACTCGCAGGCAGTCAGTGAATCTTTGGAACCTATTGGGGCTTTCTTTCAACTTGCTGAACTCATTGAGATAAGGACTTTACCACTATCTCATTGCATTGAGATAAACACATTGGCAGAATTTCAGTCAAATTGCATTCACTACTCGAAGGAATTCAGAGAAACCTTAGAACCTATTGTGGATTTCCCCCAACTTGAAGCTCACGTCGAGATAAGCACTATACAACTTTCTCATTTCATTGAGATACACACACTGGCAGAATATCAGACAAATGGCATTCACTGCTCGAAGGTATTCAGAGTAACTTTGGAACCGATTGTGGATTTCTTGCAACTTGCTGAACTCATGGAGACAAGGACTTTACCACTTTCTCATTTCATTGGGATACACGCATAGACAGAATAACAGCCAATGGGATTCAGTGCTCGACTGTATTCAGAGAAACTTTGGAACCGATTGTGGATTTCTTAAAACTTGCTGAACTCGTGGAGACAAAGACTTTACCACTTTCTCATTTCATTGAGATACACGCATTGGCAGAGTATCAACCAAAGTTCATTCACTGCTCCAAGGCATTCAGTGAATCTTTGGAACCTATTGGGGATATCTTACAACTTGCTGAACTCATTGAGATAAGGACTTTACCACTTTCTCAATTCATTGAGATAAACACATTGGCAGAATTTCATCCAAATTGCTCGAAGGAATTCAGAGAAACCTTAGAACCTATTGTGGATTTCCCCCAAGTTGCTGAACTCATCGAGATAAGCACTATACAACTTTCTCATTTCATTGAGATACACGCATTGGCAGAATATCAGCCAAATTGCATTCCCTACTCGAAGGTATTCAGAGAAACTTTGGAACCTATTGCGGATTTCTTCCAACTTGCTGAAGTCATCGGGATAAGCACTATACAACTTTCTCATTTCATTGAGATACACGCATTGGCAGAATATCAGCCAAATTGCATTCACTACTCGAAGGTATTGCGAGAAACTTTGGAACCTATTGTGGATTTCTTCCAATTTGCTGAACTGAATGAGATAAACACTTGACCACTTTCTCATTTCATTGTGATACACACATTAGCAGATTATCAGGCAAATGGCATTCATTACTCGCAGGCAGTCAGTGAATCTTTGGAACCTATTGGGGATTTCTTTCAACTTGCTGAACCTGTTGAGATAAGAACTTTACCACTATCTCATTGCATTGAGATAAACACATTGGCAGAATTTCAGTCAAATTGCATTCACTGCTCGAAGGAATTCAGAGAAACCTTGGAACCTATTGTGGATTTCCCCCAACGTGCTGATCCCATCGAGATAAGCACTATACAACTTTCTCATTTCATTGAGATACGCGCATTGGCAGAATATTAGTCAAATTACATTCACTACTCCAAGGTATTCAGACAAGCTTTGGAATATATTGAGGATTTCTTCCAACTTTCTGAGGTCATCGAGATAAGAACTTTACCATTATCTCATTTCATTGAGCTACACACACTGGCAAAATATCAGCCAAAAGGCATTCATTGCTCCAAGGTATTGCGACAAATTTTGGAACCTATTGTGGATTTCTTCCAATTTGCTGAACTGAATGAGATAAACACTTGACCACTTTCTCATTTCATTGTGATACACACATTAGCAGAATATCAGGCAAATGGCATTCATTACTCGCAGGCAGTCAGTGAATCTTTGGAACCTATTGGGGATTTCTTTCAACTTGCTGAACTCATTGAGATAAGGACTTTACCACTATCTCATTGCATTGAGATAAACACATTGGCAGAATTTCAGTCAAATTGCATTCACTACTCGAAGGAATTCAGAGAAAACTTGGAACCTATTGTGGATTTCCCCCAACTTGAAGATCACATCGAGATAAGCACTATACAACTTTCTCATTTCATTGAGATACACACACTGGCATAATATCAGACAAATGGCATTCACTGCTCGAAGGTATTCAGAGTAACTTTGGAACCGATTGTGGATTTCTTGCAACTTGCTGAACTCATGGAGACAAGGACTTTACCACTTTCTCATTTCATTGTGATACACGCATCGACAGAATAACAGCCAATGGCATTCACTGCTCGACTGTATTCAGAGAAACTTTGGAACCGATTGTGGATTTCTTGCAACTTGCTGAACTCGTGGAGACAAAGACTTTACCACTTTCTCATTTCATTGAGATACACGCATTGGCAGAATATCAGCCAAATTGCATTCACTACACGAAGGTATTCAGAGAAACTTTGGAACCTATTGCGAATTTCTTCCAACTTGCTGAAGTCATCGAGATAAGCACTATACAACTTTCTCATTTCATTGAGATACACGCATTGGCAGAATATCAGACACTGCTCCAAGGTATTGCGAGAAACTTTGGAACCTACTGTGGATTTCTTCCAATTTGCTGAACTGAATGAGATAAACACTTGACCACTTTCTCATTTCATTGTGATACACACATTAGCAGAATGTCAGGCAAATGGCATTCATTACTCGCAGGCAGTCAGTGAATCTTTGGAACCTATTGGGGATTTCTTTCAACTTGCTGAACTCATTGAGATAAGTACTTTACCACTATCTCACTGCATTGAGATAAACACATTGGCAGAATTTCATCCAAATTGCTCGAAGGAATTCAGAGAAACCTTAGAACCTATTGTGGATTTCCCCCAACTTGCTGATCTCATCGAGATAAGCACTATACAACTTTCTCATTTCATTGAGATACACGCATTGGCAGAATATCAGCCAAATTACATTCACTACTCGAAGGTATTCAGACAAACTTTGGAATATATTGAGGATTTCTTCCAACTTGCTGAAGTCATCGAGATAAAAACTTTACCGTTATCTCATTTCATTGAGCTATACACACTGGCAAAATATCAGCCAAATGGCATTCATTGCTGCAAGGTATTGCGAGAAACTTTGGAACCTATTGTGGATTTCTTCCAATTTGCTGAACTGAATGAGATAAACACTTGACCACTTTCTCATTTCATTGTGATACACACATTAGCAGAATATCAGGCAAATGGCATTCACTACTCGCAGGCAGTCAGTGAATCTTTGGAACCTATTGGGGATTTCTTTCAACTTGCTGAACTCATTGAGATAAGTACTTTACCACTATCTCACTGCATTGAGATAAACACATTGGCAGAATTTCATCCAAATTGCTCGAAGGAATTCAGAGAAACCTTGGAACATATTGTGGATTTCCCCCAACTTGCTGATCTCATCGAGATAAGCACTATACAACTTTCTCATTTCATTGAGATACACGCATTGGCAGAATATCAGCCAAATTACATTCACTACTCGAAGGTATTCAGACAAACTTTGGAATATATTGAGGATTTCTTCCAACTTGCTGAAGTCATCGAGATAAGAACTTTACCATTATCTCATTTCATTGAGCTACATACACTGGCAAAATATCAGACAAATGGCATTCACTGCTCCAAGGTATTGCGAGAAACTTTGTAACCTTTGTGGATTTCTTCCAATTTGCTGAACTGAATGAGATAAACACTTGACCACTTTCTCATTTCATTGGGATACACGCATAGACAGAATAACAGCCAATGGGATTCACTACTCGAAGGTATTCAGAGAAACTTTGGAACCTATTGCGGATTTCTTCCAACTTGCTGAAGTCATTGAGATAAGGACTATCTCATTGCATTGAGATAAACACATTGGCAGAATTTCATCCAAATTACTCGAAGGAATTCAGAGAAACCTTGGAACCTATTGTGGATTTCCCCCAACTTGCTGATCTCATCGAGATAAGCACTATACAACTTTCTCATTTCATTGAGATACACACACTGGCAGAATATCAGACAAATGGCATTCACTGCTCCAAGGTATTGCGAGAAACTTTGGAACCGATTGTGGATTTCTTGCAACTTGCTGAACTCGTGGTGACAAATACTTTACCACTTTCTCATTTCATTGAGATACACGCATAGACAGAATAACAGCCAATGGCATTCAGTGCTCGACTGTATTCAGAGAAACTTTGGAACCGATTGTGGATTTCTTGCAACTTGCTGAACTCGTGGAGACAAAGACTTTACCACTTTCTCATTTCATTGAGACACACGCATTGGCAGAGTATCAACCAAAGTTCATTCACTGCTCCAAGGCATTCAGTGAATCTTTGGAACCTATTGGGGATATCTTACAACTTGCTGAACTCATTGAGATAAGGACTTTACCACTTTCTCAATTCATTGAGATAAACACATTGGCAGAATTTCATCCAAATTGCTCGAAGGAATTCAGAGAAACCTTAGAACCTATTGTGGATTTCCCCCAACTTGCTGAACTCATCGAGATAAGCACTATACAACTTTCTCATTTCATTGAGATACACGCATTGGCAGAATATCAGCCAAATTGCATTCACTACTCGAAGGTATTGCGAGAAACTTTGGAACCTATTGTGGATTTCTTCCAATTTGCTGAACTGAATGAGATAAGCACTGTACAACTTTCTCATTTCATTGTGATACACACATTAGCAGAATATCAGGCAAATGGCATTCATTACTCGCAGGCAGTCAGTGAATCTTTGGAACCTATTGGGGATTTCTTTCAACTTGCTGAACCCATTGAGATAAGAACTTTACCACTATCTCATTGCATTGAGATAAACACATTGGCAGAATTTCAGTCAAATTGCATTCACTGCTCGAAGGAATTCAGAGAAACCTTGGAACCTATTGTGGATTTCCCCCAACTTGCTGATCCCATCGAGATAAGCA
Source organism: Prionace glauca (assembly GCA_037974335.1). NCBI lineage: Eukaryota > Metazoa > Chordata > Chondrichthyes > Carcharhiniformes > Carcharhinidae > Prionace > Prionace glauca. The sequence continues at coordinate 50,429,036 of CM075744.1, read as the reverse complement.
CTATACAACTTTCTCATTTCATTGAGATACGCGCATTGGCAGAATATTAGTCAAATTACATTCACTACTCGAAGGTATTCAGACAAACTTTGGAATATATTGAGGATTTCTTCCAACTTTCTGAGGTCATCGAGATAAGAACTTTACCATTATCTCATTTCATTGAGCTACACACAGTGGCAACATATCACACAAATGGCATTCACTGCTCCAAGGTATTGCGAGAAACTTTGGAACCTATTGTGGATTTCTTCCAATTTGCTGAACTGAATGAGATAAACACTTGACCACTTTCTCATTTCATTGTGATACACACATTAGCAGAATATCAGGCAAATGGCATTCACTACTCGCAGGCAGTCAGTGAATCTTTGGAACCTATTGGGGATTTCTTTCAACTTGCTGAACTCATTGAGATAAGGACTTTACCACTATCTCATTGCATTAAGATAAACACATTGGCAGAATTTCAGTCAAATTGCATTCACTACTCGAAGGAATTCAGAGAAACCTTGGAACCTATTGTGGATTTCCCCCAACTTGAAGATCACATCGAGATAAGCACTATACAACTTTCTCATTTCATTGAGATACACACACTGGCATAATATCAGACAAATGGCATTCACTGCTCGGAGGTATTCAGAGTAACTTTGGAACCGATTGTGGATTTCTTGCAACTTGCTGAACTCATGGAGACAAGGACTTTACCACTTTCTCATTTCATTGTGATACACGCATTGGCAGAGTATCAGCCAAATTGCATTCACTACACGAAGGTATTCAGAGAAACTTTGGAACCTATTGCGAATTTCTTCCAACTTGCTGAAGTCATCGAGATAAGCACTATACAACTTTCTCATTTCATTGGGATACACGCATAGACAGAATAACAGCCAATGGCATTCACTGCTCGACTGTATTCAGAGAAACTTTGGAACCGATTGTGGATTTCTTGCAACTTGCTGAACTCGTGGAGACAAAGACTTTACCACTTTCTCATTTCATTGAGATACACGCATTGGCAGAATATCAGCCAAATTGCATTCACTACACGAAGGTATTCAGAGAAACTTTGGAACCTATTGCGAATTTCTTCCAACTTGCTGAAGTCATCGAGATAAGCACTATACAACTTTCTCATTTCATTGAGATACACGCATTGGCAGAATATCAGACACTGCTCCAAGGTATTGCGAGAAACTTTGGAACCTACTGTGGATTTCTTCCAATTTGCTGAACTGAATGAGATAAACACTTGACCACTTTCTCATTTCATTGTGATACACACATTAGCAGAATGTCAGGCAAATGGCATTCATTACTCGCAGGCAGTCAGTGAATCTTTGGAACCTATTGGGGATTTCTTTCAACTTGCTGAACTCATTGAGATAAGGACTTTACCACTATCTCACTGCATTGAGATAAACACATTGGCAGAATTTCATCCAAATTGCTCGAAGGAATTCAGAGAAACCTTAGAACCTATTGTGGATTTCCCCCAACTTGCTGATCTCATCGAGATAAGCACTATACAACTTTCTCATTTCATTGAGATACACGCATTGGCAGAATATCAGCCAAATTACATTCACTACTCGAAGGTATTCAGACAAACTTTGGAATATATTGAGGATTTCTTCCAACTTGCTGAAGTCATCGAGATAAAAACTTTACCATTATCTCATTTCATTGAGCTATACACACTGGCAAAATATCAGCCAAATGGCATTCATTGCTGCAAGGTATTGCGAGAAACTTTGGAACCTATTGTGGATTTCTTCCAATTTGCTGAACTGAATGAGATAAACACTTGACCACTTTCTCATTTCATTGTGATACACACATTAGCAGAATATCAGGCAAATGGCATTCACTACTCGCAGGCAATCAGTGAATCTTTGGAACCTATTGGGGATTTCTTTCAACTTGCTGAACTCATTGAGATAAGTACTTTACCACTATCTCACTGCATTGAGATAAACACATTGGCAGAATTTCATCCAAATTGCTCGAAGGAATTCAGAGAAACCTTGGAACCTATTGTGGATTTCCCCCAACTTGCTGATCTCATCGAGATAAGCACTATACAACTTTCTCATTTCATTGAGATACACGCATTGGCAGAATATCAGCCAAATTACATTCACTACTCGAAGGTATTCAGACAAACTTTGGAATATATTGAGGATTTCTTCCAACTTGCTGAAGTCATCGAGATAAGAACTTTACCATTATCTCATTTCATTGAGCTACATACACTGGCAAAATATCAGACAAATGGCATTCACTGCTCCAAGGTATTGCGAGAAACTTTGTAACCTTTGTGGATTTCTTCCAATTTGCTGAACTGAATGAGATAAACACTTGACCACTTTCTCATTTCATTGGGATACACGCATAGACAGAATAACAGCCAATGGGATTCACTACTCGAAGGTATTCAGAGAAACTTTGGAACCTATTGCGGATTTCTTCCAACTTGCTGAAGTCATCGGGATAAGCAATATATAACTTTCTCATTTCATTGAGATACGCGCATTGGCAGAATATCAGCCAAATTGCATTCACTACTTGAAGGTATTGCGAGAAACTTTGGAACCTATTGTGGATTTCTTCCAATTTGCTGAACTGAATGAGATAAACACGTGACCACTTTCTCATTTCATTGTGATACACACATTAGCAGAATATCACGCAAATGGCATTCATTACTCGCAGGCAGTCAGTGAATCTTTGGAACCTATTGGTGATTTCTTTCAACTTGCTGAACTCATTGAGATAAGGACTATCTCATTGCATTGAGATAAACACATTGGCAGAATTTCAGTCAAATTGCATTCACTGCTCGAAGGAATTCAGAGAAACCTTGGAAGCTATTGTGGATTTCCCCCAACTTGAAGATCTCATCGAGATAAGCACTATACAACTTTCTCATTTCATTGAGATACACACACTGGCAGAATATCAGACAAATGGCATTCACTGCTCGAAGGTATTCAGAGAAACCTTGGAACCTATTGTGGATTTCCCCCAACTTGCTGATCTCATCGAGATAAGCACTATACAACTTTCTCATTTCATTGAGATACACACACTGGCAGAATATCAGACAAATGGCATTCACTGCTCGAAGGTATTCAGAGAAACTTTGGAACCGATTGTGGATTTCTTGCAACTTGCTGAACTCGTGGAGACAAAGACTTTACCACTTTCTCATTTCATTGAGATACACGCATTGGCAGAGTATCAACCAAAGTTCATTCACTGCTCCAAGACATTCAGTGAATCTTTGGAACCTATTGGGGATATCTCACAACTTGCTGAACTCATTGAGAGAAGGTCTTTACCACTTTCTCAATTCATTGAGATAAACACATTGGCAGAATTTCATCCAAATTGCTCGAAGGAATTCAGAGAAACCTTAGAACCTATTGTGGATTTCCCCCAACTTGCTGAACTCATCGAGATAAGCACTGTACAACTTTCTCATTTCATTGAGATACACGCATTGGCAGAATATCAGCCAAATTGCATTCACTACTCGAAGGTATTCAGAGAAACTTTGGAACCTATTGCGGATTTCTCCCAACTTGCTGAAGTCATCGAGATAAGCACGATATAACTTTCTCATTTCATTGACATACACGCATTGGCAGAATATCAGAGAAATGGCATTCACTGCTCCAAGGTATTGCGAGAAACTTTGGAACATATTGTGGATTTCTTCCAATTTGCTGAACTGAATGAGATAAACACTTGACCACTTTCTCATTTCATTGTGATACACACATTAGCAGAATATCAAGCAAATGGCATTCATTACTCGCAGGCACTCAGTGAATCTTTGGAACCTATTGGGGATTTCTTTCAACTTGCTGAACTCATTGAGATAAGGACTTTACCACTTTCTCATTTCATTGAGATACACACACTGGCAGAATATCAGAGAAATGGCATTCACTGCTCGAAGGTATTCAGAGAAACCTTGGAACCTATTGTGGATTTCCCCCAACTTGCTGATCTCATCGAGATAAGCACTATACAACTTTCTCATTTCATTGAGATACACACACTGGCAGAATATCAGACAAATGGCATTCACTGCTCGAAGGTATTCAGAGAAACTTTGGAACCGATTGTGGATTTCTTGCAACTTGCTTAACTCATGGAGACAAGGACTTTACCACTTTCTCATTTCATTGGGATACACTCATAGACAGAATAACAGCCAATGGCATTCACTGCTCGACTGTATTCAGAGAAACTTTGGAACCGATTGTGGATTTCTTGCAACTTGCTGAACTCGTGGAGACAAATACTTTACCACTTTCTCATTTCATTGAGATACACGCATTGGCAGAGTATCAACCAAAGTTCATTCACTGCTCCAAGGCATTCAGTGAATCTTTGGAACCTATTGGGGATATCTCACAACTTGCTGAACTCATTGAGATAAGGTCTTTACCACTTTCTCAATTCATTGAGATAAACACATTGGCAGAATTTCATCCAAATTGCTCGAAGGAATTCAGAGAAACCTTAGAACCTATTGTGGATTTCCCCCAACTTGCTGAACTCATCGAGATAAGCACTATACAACTTTCTCATTTCATTGAGATACACGCATTGGCAGAATATCAGCCAAATTACATTCACTACTCGAAGGTATTCAGACAAACTTTGGAATATATTGAGGATTTCTTCCAACTTGCTGAAGTCATCGAGATAAAAACTTTACCGTTATCTCATTTCATTGAGCTATACACACTGGCAAAATATCAGCCAAATGGCATTCATTGCTGCAAGGTATTGCGAGAAACTTTGGAACCTATTGTGGATTTCTTCCAATTTGCTGAACTGAATGAGATAAACACTTGACCACTTTCTCATTTCATTGTGATACACACATTAGCAGAATATCAGGCAAATGGCATTCACTACTCGCAGGCAGTCAGTGAATCTTTGGAACCTATTGGGGATTTCTTTCAACTTGCTGAACTCATTGAGATAAGTACTTTACCACTATCTCACTGCATTGAGATAAACACATTGGCAGAATTTCATCCAAATTGCTCGAAGGAATTCAGAGAAACCTTGGAACCTATTGTGGATTTCCCCCAACTTGCTGATCTCATCGAGATAAGCACTATACAACTTTCTCATTTCATTGAGATACACGCATTGGCAGAATATCAGCCAAATTACATTCACTACTCGAAGGTATTCAGACAAACTTTGGAATATATTGAGGATTTCTTCCAACTTGCTGAAGTCATCGAGATAAGAACTTTACCATTATCTCATTTCATTGAGCTACATACACTGGCAAAATATCAGACAAATGGCATTCACTGCTCCAAGGTATTGCGAGAAACTTTGTAACCTATTGTGGATTTCTTCCAATTTGCTGAACTGAATGAGATAAACACTTGACCACTTTCTCATTTCATTGGGATACACGCATAGACAGAATAACAGCCAATGGGATTCACTACTCGAAGGTATTCAGAGAAACTTTGGAACCTATTGCGGATTTCTTCCAACTTGCTGAAGTCATTGAGATAAGGACTATCTCATTGCATTGAGATAAACACATTGGCAGAATTTCATCCAAATTACTCGAAGGAATTCAGAGAAACCTTAGAACCTATTGTGGATTTCCCCCAACTTGCTGATCTCATCGAGATAAGCACTATACAACTTTCTCATTTCATTGAGATACACGCATTGGCAGAATATCAGACAAATGGCATTCACTGCTCCAAGGTATTGCGAGAAACTTTGGAACCGATTGTGGATTTCTTCCAATTTGCTGAACTGAATGAGATAAACACTTGACCACTTTCTCATTTCATTGTGATACACACATTAGCAGAATATCAGGCAAATGGCATTCATTACTCGCAGGCAGTCAATGAATCTTTGGAACCTATTGGGGATTTCTTTCAACTTGCTGAAATCATTGAGATAAGTACTTTACCACTATCTCACTGCATTGTGATAAACACATTGGCAGAATTTCATCCAAATTGCTCGAAGGAATTCAGAGAAACCTTAGAACCTATTGTGGATTTCCCCCAACTTGCTGATCTCAGCGAGATAAGCACTATACAACTTTCTCATTTCATTGAGATACACGCATTGGCAGAATATCAGCCAAATTACATTCACTACTCGAAGGTATTCAGACAAACTTTGGAATATATTGAGGATTTCTTCCAACTTGCTGAAGTCATCGAGATAAAAACTTTACCGTTATCTCATTTCATTGAGCTATACACACTGGCAAAATATCAGCCAAATGGCATTCATTGCTGCAAGGTATTGCGAGAAACTTTGGAACCTATTGTGGATTTCTTCCAATTTGCTTAACTGAATGAGATAAACACTTGACCACTTTCTCATTTCATTGTGATACACACATTAGCAGAATATCAGGCAAATGGCATTCACTACTCGCAGGCAGTCAGTGAATCTTTGGAACCTATTGGGGATTTCTTTCAACTTGCGGAACTCATGGAGATCAGGACTTTACCACTATATCATTGCATTGAGATAAACACATTGGCAGAATTTCAGTCAAATTGCATTCACTGCCCGAAGGAATTCAGAGAAACCTTGGAACCTATTGTGGATTTCCCCCAACTTGAAGATCTCATCGAGATAAGCACTATACAACTTTCTCATTTCATTGAGATACACACACTGGCAGAATATCAGACAAATGGCATTCACTGCTCGAAGGTATTCAGAGAAACCTTGGAACCTATTGTGGATTTCCCCCAACTTGCTGATCTCATCGAGATAAGCACTATACAACTTTCTCATTTCATTGAGATACACACACTGGCAGAATATCAGACAAATGGCATTCACTGCTCGACTGTATTCAGAGAAACTTTGGAACCGATTGTGGATTTCTTGCATCTTGCTGAACTCGTGGAGACAAATACTTTACCACTTTCTCATTTCATTGAGATACACGCATAGACAGAATAACAGCCAATGGCATTCAGTGCTCGACTGTATTCAGAGAAACTTTGGAACCGATTGTGGATTTCTTGCAACTTGCTGAACTCGTGGAGACAAAGACTTTACCACTTTCTCATTTCATTGAGATACACGCATTGGCAGAGTATGAACCAAAGTTCATTCACTGCTCCAAGGCATTCAGTGAATCTTTGGAACCTATTGGGGATATCTTACAACTTGCTGAACTCATTGAGATAAGGACTTTACCACTTTCTCAATTCATTGAGATAAACACATTGGCAGAATTTCATCCAAATTGCTCGAAGGAATTCAGAGAAACCTTAGAACCTATTGTGGATTTCCCCCAACTTGCTGAACTCATCGAGATAAGCACTATACAACTTTCTCATTTCATTGAGATACACGCATTGGCAGAATATCAGCCAAATTGCATTCACTACTCGAAGGTATTCAGAGAAACTTTGGAACCTATTGCGGATTTCTTCCAACTTGCTGAAGTCATCGGGATAAGCACTATACAACTTTCTCATTTCATTGAGATACACGCATTGGCAGAATATCAGCCAAATTGCATTCACTACTCGAAGGTATTGCGAGAAACTTTGGAACCTATTGTGGATTTCTTCCAATTTGCTGAACTGAATGAGATAAGCACTGTACAACTTTCTCATTTCATTGTGATACACACATTAGCAGAATATCAGGCAAATGGCATTCATTACTCGCAGGCAGTCAGTGAATCTTTGGAACCTATTGGGGATTTCTTTCAACTTGCTGAACCCATTGAGATAAGAACTTTACCACTATCTCATTGCATTGAGATAAACACATTGGCAGAATTTCAGTCAAATTGCATTCACTGCTCGAAGGAATTCAGAGAAACCTTGGAACCTATTGTGGATTTCCCCCAACTTGCTGATCCCATCGAGATAAGCACTATACAACTTTCTCATTTCATTGAGATACGCGCATTGACAGAATATTAGTCAAATTACATTCACTACTTGAAGGTATTCAGACAAACTTTGGAATATATTGAGGATTTCTTCCAACTTTCTGAGGTCATCGAGATAAGAACTTTACCATTATCTCATTTCATTGAGCTACACACACTGGCAAAATATCAGCCTAATGGCATTCATTGCTCCAAGGTATTGCGACAAATTTTGGAACCTATTGTGGATTTCTTCCAATTTGCTGAACTGAATGAGATAAACACTTGACCACTTTCTCATTTCATTGTGATACACACATTAGCAGAATATCAGGCAAATGCCATTCACTACTCGCAGGCAGTCAGTGAATCTTTGGAACCTATTGGGGATTTCTTTCAACTTGCTGAACTCATTGAGATAAGGACTTTACCACTATCTCATTGCATTGAGATAAACACATTGGCAGAATTTCAGTCAAATTGCATTCACTACTCGAAGGAATTCAGAGAAAACTTGGAACCTATTGTGGATTTCCCCCAACTTGAAGATCACATCGAGATAAGCACTATACAACTTTCTCATTTCATTGAGATACACACACTGGCATAATATCAGACAAATGGCATTCACTGCTCGGAGGTATTCAGAGTAACTTTGGAACCGATTGTGGATTTCTTGCAACTTGCTGAACTGATTGAGACACGGACTTTACCACTTTCTCATTTCATTGTGATACACGCATAGACAGAATAACAGCCAACGGCATTCACTGCTCGACTGTATTCATAGAAACTTTGGAACCGATTGTGGATTTCTTGCAACTTGCTGAACTCGTGGAGACAAAGACTTTACCACTTTCTCATTTCATTGAGATACAGGCATTGGCAGAATATCAGCCAAATTGCATTCACTACACGAAGGTATTCAGAGAAACTTTGGAACCTATTGCGAATTTCTTCCAACTTGCTGAAGTCATCGAGATAAGCACTATACAACTTTCTCATTTCATTGAGATACACGCATTGGCAGAATATCAGACACTGCTCCAAGGTATTGCGAGAAACTTTGGAACCTACTGTGGATTTCTTCCAATTTGCTGAACTGAATGAGATAAACACTTGACCACTTTCTCATTTCATTGTGATACACACATTAGCAGAATGTCAGGCAAATGGCATTCATTACTCGCAGGCAGTCAGTGAATCTTTGGAACCTATTGGGGATTTCTTTCAACTTGCTGAACTCATTGAGATAAGTACTTTACCACTATCTCACTGCATTGAGATAAACACATTGGCAGAATTTCATCCAAAATGCTCGAAGGAATTCAGAGAATCCTTAGAACCTATTGTGGATTTCCCCCAACTTGCTGATCTCATCGAGATAAGCACTATACAACTTTCTCATTTCATTGAGATACACGCATTGGCAGAATATCAGCCAAATTACATTCACTACTCGAAGGTATTCAGACAAACTTTGGAATATATTGAGGATTTCTTCCAACTTTCTGAAGTCATCGAGATAAAAACTTTACCGTTATCTCATTTCATTGAGCTATATACACTGGCAAAATATCAGCCAAATGGCATTCATTGCTGCAAGGTATTGCGAGAAACTTTGGAACCTATTGTGGATTTCTTCCAATTTGCTGAACTGAATGAGATAAACACTTGACCACTTTCTCATTTCATTGTGATACACACATTAGCAGAATATCAGGCAAATGGCATTCACTACTCGCAGGCAGTCAGTGAATCTTTGGAACCTATTGGGGATTTCTTTCAACTTGCTGAACTCATTGAGATAAGTACTTTACCACTATCTCACTGCATTGAGATAAACACATTGGCAGAATTTCATCCAAATTGCTCGAAGGAATTCAGAGAAACCTTGGAACCTATTGTGGATTTCCCCCAACTTGCTGATCTCATCGAGATAAGCACTATACAACTTTCTCATTTCATTGAGATACACGCATTGGCAGAATATCAGCCAAATTACATTCACTACTCGAAGGTATTCAGACAAACTTTGAAATATATTGAGGATTTCTTCCAACTTGCTGAAGTCATCGAGATAAGAACTTTACCATTATCTCATTTCATTGAGCTACATACACTGGCAAAATATCAGACAAATGGCATTCACTGCTCCAAGGTATTGCGAGAAACTTTGTAACCTTTGTGGATTTCTTCCAATTTGCTGAACTGAATGAGATAAACACTTGACCACTTTCTCATTTCATTGGGATACACGCATAGACAGAATAACAGCCAATGGGATTCACTACTCGAAGGTATTCAGAGAAACTTTGGAACCTATTGCGGATTTCTTCCAACTTGCTGAAGTCATCGGGATAAGCAATATATAACTTTCTCATTTCATTGAGATACGCGCATTGGCAGAATATCAGCCAAATTGCATTCACTACTCGAAGGTATTGCGAGAAACTTTGGAACCTATTGTGGATTTCTTCCAATTTGCTGAACTGAATGAGATAAACACGTGACCACTTTCTCATTTCATTGTGATACACACATTAGCAGAATATCACGCAAATGGCATTCATTACTCGCAGGCAGTCAGTGAATCTTTGGAACCTATTGGTGATTTCTTTCAACTTGCTGAACTCATTGAGATAAGGACTATCTCATTGCATTGAGATAAACACATTGGCAGAATTTCAGTCAAATTGCATTCACTGCTCGAAGGAATTCAGAGAAACCTTGGAAGCTATTGTGGATTTCCCCCAACTTGAAGATCTCATCGAGATAAGCAGTATACAACTTTCTCATTTCATTGAAATACACACACTGGCAGAATATCAGACAAATGGCATTCACTGCTCGAAGGTATTCAGAGAAACCTTGGAACCTATTGTGGATTTCCCCCAACTTGCTGATCTCATCGAGATAAGCACTATACAACTTTCTCATTTCATTGAGATACACACACTGGCAGAATATCAGACAAATGGCATTCACTGCTCGAAGGTATTCAGAGAAACTTTGGAACCGATTGTGGATTTCTTGCAACTTGCTGAACTCGTGGAGACAAAGACTTTACCACTTTCTCATTTCATTGAGATACACGCATTGGCAGAGTATCAACCAAAGTTCATTCACTGCTCCAAGGCATTCAGTGAATCTTTGGAACCTATTGGGGATATCTCACAAATTGCTGAACTCATTGAGAGAAGGTCTTTACCACTTTCTCAATTCATTGAGATAAACACATTGGCAGAATTTCATCCAAATTGCTCGAAGGAATTCAGAGAAACCTTAGAACCTATTGTGGATTTCCCCCAACTTGCTGAACTCATCGAGATAAGCACTGTACAACTTTCTCATTTCATTGAGATACACGCATTGGCAGAATATCAGCCAAATTGCATTCACTACTCGAAGGTATTCAGAGAAACTTTGGAACCTATTGCGGATTTCCCCCAACTTGCTGATCTCATCGAGATAAGCACTATACAACTTTCTCATTTCATTGAGATACACGCATTGGCAGAATATCAGAGAAATGGCATTCACTGCTCCAAGGTATTGCGAGAAACTTTGGAACATATTGTGGATTTCTTCCAATTTGCTGAACTGAATGAGATAAACACTTGACCACTTTCTCATTTCATTGTGATACACACATTAGCAGAATATCAAGCAAATGGCATTCACTACTCGCAGGCAGTCAGTGAATCTTTGGAACCTATTGGGGATTTCCCCCAACTTGCTGAACTCATCGAGATAAGCACTATACAACTTTCTCATTTCATTGAGATACACGCATTGGCAGAATATCAGCCAAATTGCATTCACTACTCGAAGGTATTCAGAGAAACCTTGGAACCTACTGCGGATTTCTTCCAACTTGCTGAAGTCATCGAGATAAGCACTATATAACTTTCTCATTTCATTGAGATACACGCATTGGCAGAATATCAGCCAAATTACATTCACTACTCGAAGGTATTCATACAAACTTTGGAATATATTGAGGATTTCTTCCAACTTGCTGAAGTCATCGAGATAAGAACTTTACCATTATCTCATTTCATTGAGCTACACACACTGGCAAAATATCACACAAATGGCATTCACTGCTCCAAGGTATTGCGAGAAACTTTGGAACCTATTGTGGATTTCTTCCAATTTGCTGAACTGAATGAGATAAACACTTGACCACTTTCTCATTTCATTGTGATACACACATTAGCAGAATATCAGGCAAATGGCATTCACTACTCGCAGGCAGTCAGTGAATCTTTGGAACCTATTGGGGATTTCTTTCAACTTGCTGAACTCATTGAGATAAGGACTTTACCACTATCTCATTGCATTGAGATAAACACATTGGCAGAATTTCAGTCAAATTGCATTCACTACTCGAAGGAATTCAGAGAAACCTTAGAACCTATTGTGGATTTCCCCCAACTTGAAGCTCACGTCGAGATAAGCACTATACAACTTTCTCATTTCATTGAGATACACACACTGGCAGAATATCAGACAAATGGCATTCACTGCTCGAAGGTATTCAGAGTAACTTTGGAACCGATTGTGGATTTCTTGCAACTTGCTGAACTCATGGAGACAAGGACTTTACCACTTTCTCATTTCATTGGGATACACGCATAGACAGAATAACAGCCAATGGGATTCAGTGCTCGACTGTATTCAGAGAAACTTTGGAACCGATTGTGGATTTCTTAACACTTGCTGAACTCGTGGAGACAAAGACTTTACCACTTTCTCATTTCATTGAGATACACGCATTGGCAGAGTATCAACCAAAGTTCATTCACTGCTCCAAGGCATTCAGTGAATCTTTGGAACCTATTGGGGATATCTTACAACTTGCTGAACTCATTGAGATAAGGACTTTACCACTTTCTCAATTCATTGAGATAAACACATTGGCAGAATTTCATCCAAATTGCTCGAAGGAATTCAGAGAAACCTTAGAACCTATTGTGGATTTCCCCCAAGTTGCTGAACTCATCGAGATAAGCACTATACAACTTTCTCATTTCATTGAGATACACGCATTGGCAGAATATCAGCCAAATTGCATTCACTACTCGAAGGTATTCAGAGAAACTTTGGAACCTATTGCGGATTTCTTCCAACTTGCTGAAGTCATCGGGATAAGCACTATACAACTTTCTCATTTCATTGAGATACACGCATTGGCAGAATATCAGCCAAATTGCATTCACTACTCGAAGGTATTGCGAGAAACTTTGGAACCTATTGTGGATTTCTTCCAATTTGCTGAACTGAATGAGATAAACACTTGACCACTTTCTCATTTCATTGTGATACACACATTAGCAGAATGTCAGGCAAATGGCATTCATTACTCGCAGGCAGTCAGTGAATCTTTGGAACCTATTGGGGATTTCTTTCAACTTGCTGAACTCATTGAGATAAGTACTTTACCACTATCTCACTGCATTGAGATAAACACATTGGCAGAATTTCATCCAAATTGCTCGAAGGAATTCAGAGAAACCTTAGAACCTATTGTGGATTTCCCCCAACTTGCTGATCTCATCGAGATAAGCACTATACAACTTTCTCATTTCATTGAGATACACGCATTGGCAGAATATCAGCCAAATTACATTCACTACTCGAAGGTATTCAGACAAACTTTGGAATATATTGAGGATTTCTTCCAACTTGCTGAAGTCATCGAGATAAAAACTTTACCGTTATCTCATTTCATTGAGCTATACACACTGGCAAAATATCAGCCAAATGGCATTCATTGCTGCAAGGTATTGCGAGAAACTTTGGAACCTATTGTGGATTTCTTCCAATTTGCTTAACTGAATGAGATAAACACTTGACCACTTTCTCATTTCATTGTGATACACACATTAGCAGAATATCAGGCAAATGGCATTCATTACTCGCAGGCAGTCAGTGAATCTTTGGAACCTATTGGGGATTTCTTTTAACTTGCTGAACCCATTGAGATAAGAACTTTACCACTATCTCATTGCATTGAGATAAACACATTGGCAGAATTTCAGTCAAATTGCATTCACTGCTCGAAGGAATTCAGAGAAACCTTGGAACCTATTGTGGATTTCCCCCAACTTGCTGATCCCATCGAGATAAGTACTATACAACTTTCTCATTTCATTGAGATACGCGCATTGGCAGAATATTAGTCAAATTACATTCACTACTCGAAGGTATTCAGACAAACTTTGGAATATATTGAGGATTTCTTCCAACTTTCTGAGGTCATCGAGATAAGAACTTTACCATTATCTCATTTCATTGAGCTACACACACTGGCAGAATATCAGACAAATGGCATTCACTGCTCGACTGTATTCAGAGAAACTTTGGAACCGATTGTGGATTTCTTGCAACTTGCTGAACTCGTGGAGACAAATACTTTACCACTTTCTCATTTCATTGAGATACACGCATAGACAGAATGACAGCCAATGGCATTCAGTGCTCGACTGTATTCAGAGAAACTTTGGAACCGATTGTGGATTTCTTGCAACTTGCTGAACTCGTGGAGACAAAGACTTTACCACTTTCTCATTTCATTGAGATACACGCATTGGCAGAGTATCAACCAAAGTTCATTCACTGCTCCAAGGCATTCAGTGAATCTTTGGAACCTATTGGGGATATCTTACAACTTGCTGAACTCATTGAGATAAGGACTTTACCACTTTCTCAATTCATTGAGATAAACACATTGGCAGAATTTCATCCAAATTGCTCGAAGGAATTCAGAGAAACCTTAGAACCTATTGTGGATTTCCCCCAACTTGCTGAACTCATCGAGATAAGCACTATACAACTTTCTCATTTCATTGAGATACACGCATTGGCAGAATATCAGCCAAATTGCATTCACTACTCGAAGGTATTCAGAGAAACTTTGGAACCTATTGCGGATTTCTTCCAACTTGCTGAAGTCATCGGGATAAGCACTATACAACTTTCTCATTTCATTGAGATACGCGCATTGGCAGAATATTAGTCAAATTACATTCACTACTCGAAGGTATTCAGACAAACTTTGGAATATATTGAGGATTTCTTCCAACTTTCTGAGGTCATCGAGATAAGAACTTTACCATTATCTCATTTCATTGAGCTACACACACTGGCAAAATATCAGCCTAATGGCATTCATTGCTCCAAGGTATTGCGACAAATTTTGGAACCTATTGTGGATTTCTTCCAATTTGCTGAACTGAATGAGATAAACACTTGACCACTTTCTCATTTCATTGTGATACACACATTAGCAGAATATCAGGGAAATGGCATTCATTACTCGCAGGCAGTCAGTGAATCTTTGGAACCTATTGGTGATTTCTTTCAACTTGCTGAACTCATTGAGATAAGGACTATCTCATTGCATTGAGATAAACACATTGGCAGAATTTCATCCAAATTGCTCGAAGGAATTCAGAGAAACCTTAGAACCTATTGTGGATTTCCCCCAACTTGCTGATCTCATCGAGATAAGCACTATACAACTTTCTCATTTCATTGACATACACGCATAGACAGAATAACAGCCAATGGCATTCACTGCTCGACTGTATTCAGAGAAACTTTGGAACCGATTGTGGATTTCTTGCAACTTGCTGAACTCGTGGAGACAAAGACTTTACCACTTTCTCATTTCATTGAGATACACGCATTGGCAGAGTATCAACCAAAGTTCATTCACTGCTCCAAGGCATTCAGTGAATCTTTGGAACCTATTGGGGATTTCTTTCAACTTGCTGAACTCATTGAGATAAGTACTTTACCACTATCTCACTGCATTGAGATAAACACATTGGCAGAATTTCATCCAAATTGCTCGAAGGAATTCAGAGAAACCTTAGAACCTATTGTGGATTTCCCCCAACTTGCTGATCTCATCGAGATAAGCACTATACAACTTTCTCATTTCATTGAGATACACGCATTGGCAGAATATCAGCCAAATTACATTCACTACTCGAAGGTATTCAGACAAACTTTGGAATATATTGAGGATTTCTTCCAACTTGCTGAAGTCATCGAGATAAGAACTTTACCATTATCTGATTTCATTGAGCTACACACACTGGCAAAATATCAGACAAATGGCATTCACTGCTCCAGGGTATTGCGAGAAAATTTGTAACCTTTGTGGATTTCTTCCAATTTGCTGAACTGAATGAGATAAACACTTGACCACTTTCTCATTTCATTGTGATACACACATTAGCAGAATATCAAGCAAATGGCATTCATTACTCGCAGGCAGTCAGTGAATCTTTGGAACCTATTGGGGATTTCTTTCAACTTGCTGAACTCATTGAGATAATGAATTTACCACTATCTCATTGCATTGAGATAAACACATTGGCAGAATTTCAGTCAAATTGCATTCACTACTCGAAGGAATTCAGAGAAACCTTGGAACCTATTGTGGATTTCCCCCAGCTTGAAGCTCACATCGAGATAAGCACTATACAACTTTCTCATTTCATTGAGATACACGCATTGGCAGAATATCAGACAAATGGCATTCACTGCTCGAAGGTATTCAGAGTAACTTTGGAACCGATTGTGGATTTCTTGCAACTTGCTGAACTCGTGGAGACAAAGACTTTACCATTTTCTCATTTCATTGAGATACACGCATTGGCAGAGTATCAACCAAAGTTCATTCACTGCTCCAAGGCATTCAGTGAATCTTTGGAACCTATTGGGGATATCTCACAACTTGCTGAACTCATTGAGATAAGGACTTTACCACTTTCTCAATTCATTGAGATAAACACATTGGCAGAATTTCATCCAAATTGCTCGAAGGAATTCAGAGAAACCTTAGAACCTATTGTGGATTTCCCCCAACTTGCTGAACTCATCGAGATAAGCACTATACAACTTTCTCATTTCATTGAGATACACGCATTGGCAGAATATCAGCCAAATTGCATTCACTACTCGAAGGTATTCAGAGAAACTTTGGAACCTATTGCGGATTTCTTCCAACTTGCTGAAGTCATCGAGATAAGCACTATATAACTTTCTCATTTCATTGAGATACGCGCATTGGCAGAATATCAGTCAAATTGCATTCACTACTCGAAGGTATTGCGAGAAACTTTGGAACCTATTGTGGATTTCTTCCAATTTGCTGAACTGAATGAGATAAACACTTGACCACTTTCTCATTTCATTGAGATACACGCATTGGCAGAATATCAGCCAAATTACATTCACTACTCGAAGGTATTCAGACAAACTTTGGAATATATTGAGGATTTCTTCCAACTTGCTGAAGTCATCGAGATAAGAACTTTACCATTATCTCATTTCATTGAGCTACACACACTGGCAAAATATCACACAAATGGCATTCACTGCTCCAAGGTATTGCGAGAAACTTTGTAAACTATTGTGGATTTCTTCCAATTTGCTGAACTGAATGAGATAAACACTTGACCACTTTCTCATTTCATTGAGATACACGCATTGGCAGAGTATCAACCAAAGTTCATTCACTGCTCCAAGGCATTCAGTGAATCTTTGGAACCTATTGGGGATTTCTTTCAACTTGCTGAACTCATTGAGATAAGTACTTTACCACTATCTCACTGCATTGAGATAAACACATTGGCAGAATTTCATCCAAATTGCTCGAAGGAATTCAGAGAAACCTTAGAACCTATTGTGGATTTCCCCCAACTTGCTGAACTCATCGAGATAAGCACTATACAACTTTCTCATTTCATTGAGATACACGCATTGGCAGAATATCAGCCAAATTGCATTCACTACTCGAAGGTATTCAGAGAAACTTTGGAACCTATTGCGGATTTCTTCCAACTTGCTGAAGTCATCGAGATAAGCACTATACAACTTTCTCATTTCATTGAGATACACGCATTGGCAGAATATCAGACAAATGGCATTCACTGCTCCAAGGTATTGCGAGAAACTTTGGAACCTATTGTGGATTTCTTCCAATTTGCTGAACTGAATGAGATAAACACTTGACCACTTTCTCATTTCATTGTGATACACACATTAGCAGAATATCAGGCAAATGGCATTCATTACTCGCAGGCAGTCAGTGAATCTTTGGAACCTATTGGGGATTTCTTTCAACTTGCTGAACTCATTGAGATCAGGACTTTACCACTATATCATTGCATTGAGATAAACACATTGGCAGAATTTCAGTCAAATTGCATTCACTGCTCGAAGAAATTCAGAGAAACCTTGGAACCTATTGTGGATTTCCCCCAACTTGAAGATCTCATCGAGATAAGCACTATACAACTTTCTCATTTCATTGAGATACACGCATAGACAGAATAACAGCCAATGGCATTCACTGCTCGACTGTATTCAGAGAAACTTTGGAACCTATTGCGGATTTCTTCCAACTTGCTGAAGTCATCGAGATAAGCACTATACAACTTTCTCATTTCATTGAGCTACACACACTGGCAAAATATCAGCCAAATGGCATTCATTGCTCCAAGGTATTGCGAGAAACTTTGGAACCTATTGTGGATTTCTTCCAATTTGCTGAACTGAATGAGATAAACACTTGACCACTTTGTCATTTCATTGTGATACACACATTAGCAGAATATCAGGCAAATGGCATTCACTACTCGCAGGCAGTCAGTGAATCTTTGGAACCTATTGGGGATTTCTTTCAACTTGCTGAACTCATTGAGATAAGGACTTTACCACTATCTCATTGCATTGAGATAAACACATTGGCAGAATTTCAGTCAAATTGCATTCACTACTCGAAGGAATTCAGAGAAACCTTGGAACCTATTGTGGATTTCCCCCAACTTGAAGCTCACATCGAGATAAGCACTATACAACTTTCTCATTTCATTGAGATACACAGACTGGCAGAATATCAGACAAATGGCATTCACTGCTCGAAGGTATTCAGAGTAACTTTGGAACCGATTGTGGATTTCTTGCAACTTGCTGAACTCATGGAGACAAGGACTTTACCACTTTCTCATTTCATTGGGATACACGCATAGACAGAATAACAGCCAATGGCATTCACTGCTCGACTGTATTCAGAGAAACTTTGGAACTGATTGTGGATTTCTTTCAACTTGCTGAACTCATGGAGAGAAAGACTTTACCACTTTCTCATTTCATTGAGATACACGCATTGGCAGAGTATCAACCAAAGTTCATTCACTGCTCCAAGGCATTCAGTGAATCTTTGGAACCTATTGGGGATATCTTACAACTTGCTGAACCCATTGAGATAAGGACTTTACCACTATTTCATTGCATTGAGATAAACACATTGGCAGAATTTCATCCACATTGCTCGAAGGAATTCAGAGAAACCTTAGAACCTATTGTGGATTTCCCCCAACTTGCTGAACTCATCGAGATAAGCACTATACAACTTTCTCATTTCATTGAGATACACGCATTGGCAGAATATCAGCCAAATTGCATTCACTACTCGAAGGTATTGCGAGAAACTTTGGAACCTATTGTGGATTTCTTCCAATTTGCTGAACTGAATGAGATAAACACTTGACCACTTTCTCATTTCATTGTGATACACACATTAGCAGAATATCAGGCAAATGGCATTCATTACTCGCAGGCAGTCAGTAAATCTTTGGAACCTATTGGGGATTTCTTTCAACTTGCTGAACTCATTGAGATCAGGACTTTACCACTATGTCATTGCATTGAGATAAACACATTGGCAGAATTTCAGTCAAATTGCATTCACTGCTCGAAGGAATTCAGAGAAACCTTGGAACCTATTGTGGATTTCCCCCAACTTGAAGATCTCATCGAGATAAGCACTATACAACTTTCTCATTTCATTGAGATACACACACTGGCAGAATATCAAACAAATGGCATTCACTGCTCGAAGGTATTCACAGAACGTTTGGAACCGATTGTGGATTTCTTGCAACTTGCTGAACTCATGGAGACAAGGACATTACCACTTTCTGATTTCATTGGGATACACGCATAGACAGAATAACAGCCAATGGCATTCACTGCTCGACTGTATTCAGAGAAACTTTGGAACCGATTGTGGACTTCTTTCAACTTGCTGAACACATGGAGACAAAGACTTTACCACTTTCTCATTTCATTGAGATACACGCATTGGCAGAGTATCAACCAAAGTTCATTCACTGCTCCAAGGCATTCAGTGAATCTTTGGAACCTATTGGGGATATCTTACAACTTGCTGAACTCATTGAGATAAGGACTTTACCACTTTCTCAATTCATTGAGATAAACACATGGGCAGAATTTCATTCAAATTGCTCGAAGGAATTCAGAGAAACCTTAGAACCTATTGTGGATTTCCCCCAACTTGCTGAACTCATCGAGATAAGCACTATACAACTTTCTCATTTCATTGAGATACACGCATTGGCAGAATATCAGCCAAATTGCATTCACTACTCGAAGGTATTCAGAGAAACTTTGGAATATATTGAGGATTTCTTCCAATTTGCTGAACTGAATGAGATAAACACTTGACCACTTTCTCATTTCATTGTGATACACACATTAGCAGAATATCAGGCAAATGGCATTCATTACTCGCAGGCAGTCAGTGAATCTTTGGAACCTATTGGGGATTTCTTTCAACTTGCTGAACTCATTGAGATCAGGACTTTACCACTATCTCATTGCATTGAGATAAACACATTGGCAGAATTTCAGTCAAATTGCATTCACTGCTCGAAGGAATTCAGAGAAACCTTGGAACCTATTGTGGATTTCCCCCAACTTGAAGATCTCATCGAGATAAGCACTATACAACTTTCTCATTTCATTGAGATACACATACTGGCAGAATATCAGACAAATGGCATTCACTGCTCGAAGGTATTCAGAGAAACCTTGGAACCTATTGTGGATTTCCCCCAACTTGCTGATCTCATCGAGATAAGCACTATACAGCTTTCTCATTTCATTGAGATACACACACTGGCAGAATATCAGACAAACGGCATTCACTGCTCGAAGGTATTCAGAGAAACTTTGGAACCGATTGTGGATTTCTTGCAACTTGCTTAACTCATGGAGACAAGGACTTTACCACTTTCTCATTTCATTGGGATACACGCATAGACAGAATAACAGCCAATGGCATTCACTGCTCGACTGTATTCAGAGAAACTTTGGAACCGATTGTGGATTTCTTGCAACTTGCTGAACTCGTGGAGACAAACACTTTACCACTTTCTCATTTCATTGAGATACACGCATTGGCAGAGTATCAACCAAAGTTCATTCACTGCTCCAAGGCATTCAGTGAATCTTTGGAACCTATTGGGGATATCTCACAACTTGCTGAACTCATTGAGATAAGGTCTTTACCACTTTCTCAATTCATTGAGATAAACACATTGGCAGAATTTCATCCAAATTGCTCGAAGGAATTCAGAGAAACCTTAGAACCTATTGTGGATTTCCCCCAACTTGCTGAACTCATCGAGATAAGCACTATACAACTTTCTCATTTCATTGAGATACACGCATTGGCAGAATATCAGCCAAATTGCATTCACTAGTCGACGGTATTGCGAGAAACTTTGGAACCTATTGTGGATTTCTTCCAATTTGCTGAACTGAATGAGATAAACACTTGACCACTTTCTCATTTCATTGTGATACACACATTAGCAGAATATCAGGCAAATGGCATTCACTACTCGCAGGCAGTCAGTGAATCTTTGGAACCTATTGGGGATTTCTTTCAATTTGCTGAACTCATTGAGATAAGGACTTTACCACTATCTCATTGCATTGAGATAAACACATTGGCAGAATTTCAGTCAAATTGCATTCACTACTCGAAGGAATTCAGAGAAACCTTGGAACCTATTGTGGATTTCCCCCAACTTGAAGCTCACATCGAGATAAGCACTATACAACTTTCTCATTTCATTGAGATACACAGACTGGCAGAATATCAGACAAATGGCATTCACTGCTCGAAGGTATTCAGAGTAACTTTGGAACCGATTGTGGATTTCTTGCAACTTGCTGAACTCATCGAGACAAGGACTTTACCACTTTCTCATTTCATTGGGATACACGCATAGACAGAATAACAGCCAATGGCATTCACTGCTCGACTGTATTCAGAGAAACTTTGGAACTGATTGTGGATTTCTTTCAACTTGCTGAACTCATGGAGAGAAAGACTTTACCACTTTCTCATTTCATTGAGATACACGCATTGGCAGAGTATCAACCAAAGTTCATTCACTGCTCCAAGGCATTCAGTGAATCTTTGGAACCTATTGGGGATATCTTACAACTTGCTGAACCCATTGAGATAAGGACTTTACCACTATTTCATTGCATTGAGATAAACACATTGGCAGAATTTCATCCACATTGCTCGAAGGAATTCAGAGAAACCTTAGAACCTATTGTGGATTTCCCCCAACTTGCTGAACTCATCGAGATAAGCACTATACAACTTTCTCATTTCATTGAGATACACGCATTGGCAGAATATCAGCCAAATTGCATTCACTACTCGAAGGTATTGCGAGAAACTTTGGAACCTATTGTGGATTTCTTCCAATTTGCTGAACTGAATGAGATAAACACTTGACCACTTTCTCATTTCATTGTGATACACACATTAGCAGAATATCAGGCAAATGGCATTCATTACTCGCAGGCAGTCAGTAAATCTTTGGAACCTATTGGGGATTTCTTTCAACTTGCTGAACTCATTGAGATCAGGACTTTACCACTATATCATTGCATTGAGATAAACACATTGGCAGAATTTCAGTCAAATTGCATTCACTGCTCGAAGGAATTCAGAGAAACCTTGGAACCTATTGTGGATTTCCCCCAACTTGAAGATCTCATCGAGATAAGCACTATACAACTTTCTCATTTCATTGAGATACACACACTGGCAGAATATCAGACAAATGGCATTCACTGCTCGAAGGTATTCACAGAACGTTTGGAACCGATTGTGGATTTCTTGCAACTTGCTGAACTCATGGAGACAAGGACATTACCACTTTCTGATTTCATTGGGATACACGCATAGACAGAATAACAGCCAATGGCATTCACTGCTCGACTGTATTCAGAGAAACTTTCGAACCGATTGTGGACTTCTTTCAACTTGCTGAACACATGGAGACAAAGACTTTACCACTTTCTCATTTCATTGAGATACACGCATTGGCAGAGTATCAACCAAAGTTCATTCACTGCTCCAAGGCATTCAGTGAATCTTTGGAACCTATTGGGGATATCTTACAACTTGCTGAACTCATTGAGATAAGGACTTTACCACTTTCTCAATTCATTGAGATAAACACATGGGCAGAATTTCATTCAAATTGCTCGAAGGAATTCAGAGAAACCTTAGAACCTATTGTGGATTTCCCCCAACTTGCTGAACTCATCGAGATAAGCACTATACAACTTTCTCATTTCATTGAGATACACGCATTGGCAGAATATCAGCCAAATTGCATTCACTACTCGAAGGTATTCAGAGAAACTTTGGAATATATTGAGGATTTCTTCCAATTTGCTGAACTGAATGAGATAAACACTTGACCACTTTCTCATTTCATTGTGATACACACATTAGCAGAATATCAGGCAAATGGCATTCATTACTCGCAGGCAGTCAGTGAATCTTTGGAACCTATTGGGGATTTCTTTCAACTTGCTGAACTCATTGAGATCAGGACTTTACCACTATCTCATTGCATTGAGATAAACACATTGGCAGAATTTCAGTCAAATTGCATTCACTGCTCGAAGGAATTCAGAGAAACCTTGGAACCTATTGTGGATTTCCCCCAACTTGAAGATCTCATCGAGATAAGCACTATACAACTTTCTCATTTCATTGAGATACACATACTGGCAGAATATCAGACAAATGGCATTCACTGCTCGAAGGTATTCAGAGAAACCTTGGAACCTATTGTGGATTTCCCCCAACTTGCTGATCTCATCGAGATAAGCACTATACAACTTTCTCATTTCATTGAGATACACACACTGGCAGAATATCAGACAAACGGCATTCACTGCTCGAAGGTATTCAGAGAAACTTTGGAACCGATTGTGGATTTCTTGCAACTTGCTTAACTCATGGAGACAAGGACTTTACCACTTTCTCATTTCATTGGGATACACGCATAGACAGAATAACAGCCAATGGCATTCACTGCTCGACTGTATTCAGAGAAACTTTGGAACCGATTGTGGATTTCTTGCAACTTGCTGAACTCGTGGAGACAAACACTTTACCACTTTCTCATTTCATTGAGATACACGCATTGGCAGAGTATCAACCAAAGTTCATTCACTGCTCCAAGGCATTCAGTGAATCTTTGGAACCTATTGGGGATATCTCACAACTTGCTGAACTCATTGAGATAAGGACTTTACCACTTTCTCAATTCATTGAGATAAACACATTGGCAGAATTTCATCCAAATTGCTCGAAGGAATTCAGAGAAACCTTAGAACCTATTGTGGATTTCCCCCAACTTGCTGAACTCATCGAGATAAGCACTATACAACTTTCTCATTTCATTGAGATACACGCATTGGCAGAATATCAGCCAAATTGCATTCACTAGTCGACGGTATTGCGAGAAACTTTGGAACCTATTGTGGATTTCTTCCAATTTGCTGAACTGAATGAGATAAACACTTGACCACTTTCTCATTTCATTGTGATACACACATTAGCAGAATATCAGGCAAATGGCATTCACTACTCGCAGGCAGTCAGTGAATCTTTGGAACCTATTGGGGATTTCTTTCAATTTGCTGAACTCATTGAGATAAGGACTTTACCACTATCTCATTGCATTGAGATAAACACATTGGCAGAATTTCAGTCAAATTGCATTCACTACTCGAAGGAATTCAGAGAAACCTTGGAACCTATTGTGGATTTCCCCCAACTTGAAGCTCACATCGAGATAAGCACTATACAACTTTCTCATTTCATTGAGATACACAGACTGGCAGAATATCAGACAAATGGCATTCACTGCTCGAAGGTATTCAGAGTAACTTTGGAACCGATTGTGGATTTCTTGCAACTTGCTGAACTCATCGAGACAAGGACTTTACCACTTTCTCATTTCATTGGGATACACGCATAGACAGAATAACAGCCAATGGCATTCACTGCTCGACTGTATTCAGAGAAACTTTGGAACTGATTGTGGATTTCTTTCAACTTGCTGAACTCATGGAGAGAAAGACTTTACCACTTTCTCATTTCATTGAGATACACGCATTGGCAGAGTATCAACCAAAGTTCATTCACTGCTCCAAGGCATTCAGTGAATCTTTGGAACCTATTGGGGATATCTTACAACTTGCTGAACCCATTGAGATAAGGACTTTACCACTTTCTCAATTCATTGAGATAAACACATTGGCAGAATTTCATCCACATTGCTCGAAGGAATTCAGAGAAACCTTAGAACCTATTGTGGATTTCCCCCAACTTGCTGAACTCATCGAGATAAGCACTATACAACTTTCTCATTTCATTGAGATACACGCATTGGCAGAATATCAGCCAAATTGCATTCACTACTCGAAGGTATTGCGAGAAACTTTGGAACCTATTGTGGATTTCTTCCAATTTGCTGAACTGAATGAGATAAACACTTGACCACTTTCTCATTTCATTGTGATACACACATTAGCAGAATATCAGGCAAATGGCATTCATTACTCGCAGGCAGTCAGTAAATCTTTGGAACCTATTGGGGATTTCTTTCAACTTGCTGAACTCATTGAGATCAGGACTTTACCACTATATCATTGCATTGAGATAAACACATTGGCAGAATTTCAGTCAAATTGCATTCACTGCTCGAAGGAATTCAGAGAAACCTTGGAACCTATTGTGGATTTCCCCCAACTTGAAGATCTCATCGAGATAAGCACTATACAACTTTCTCATTTCATTGAGATACACACACTGGCAGAATATCAGACAAATGGCATTCACTGCTCGAAGGTATTCACAGAACGTTTGGAACCGATTGTGGATTTCTTGCAACTTGCTGAACTCATGGAGACAAGGACATTACCACTTTCTGATTTCATTGGGATACACGCATAGACAGAATAACAGCCAATGGCATTCACTGCTCGACTGTATTCAGAGAAACTTTCGAACCGATTGTGGACTTCTTTCAACTTGCTGAACACATGGAGACAAAGACTTTACCACTTTCTCATTTCATTGAGATACACGCATTGGCAGAGTATCAACCAAAGTTCATTCACTGCTCCAAGGCATTCAGTGAATCTTTGGAACCTATTGGGGATATCTTACAACTTGCTGAACTCATTGAGATAAGGACTTTACCACTTTCTCAATTCATTGAGATAAACACATGGGCAGAATTTCATTCAAATTGCTCGAAGGAATTCAGAGAAACCTTAGAACCTATTGTGGATTTCCCCCAACTTGCTGAACTCATCGAGATAAGCACTATACAACTTTCTCATTTCATTGAGATACACGCATTGGCAGAATATCAGCCAAATTGCATTCACTACTCGAAGGTATTCAGAGAAACTTTGGAATATATTGAGGATTTCTTCCAATTTGCTGAACTGAATGAGATAAACACTTGACCACTTTCTCATTTCATTGTGATACACACATTAGCAGAATATCAGGCAAATGGCATTCATTACTCGCAGGCAGTCAGTGAATCTTTGGAACCTATTGGGGATTTCTTTCAACTTGCTGAACTCATTGAGATCAGGACTTTACCACTATCTCATTGCATTGAGATAAACACATACTGGCAGAATATCAGACAAATGGCATTCACTGCTCGAAGGTATTCAGAGAAACCTTGGAACCTATTGTGGATTTCCCCCAACTTGCTGATCTCATCGAGATAAGCACTATACAACTTTCTCATTTCATTGAGATACACACACTGGCAGAATATCAGACAAACGGCATTCACTGCTCGAAGGTATTCAGAGAAACTTTGGAACCGATTGTGGATTTCTTGCAACTTGCTGAACTCATGGAGACAAGGACTTTACCACTTTCTCATTTCATTGGGATACACGCATAGACAGAATAACAGCCAATGGCATTCACTGCTCGACTGTATTCAGAGAAACTTTGGAACCGATTGTGGATTTCTTGCAACTTGCTGAACTCGTGGAGACAAACACTTTACCACTTTCTCATTTCATTGAGATACACGCATTGGCAGAGTATCAACCAAAGTTCATTCACTGCTCCAAGGCATTCAGTGAATCTTTGGAACCTATTGGGGATATCTCACAACTTGCTGAACTCATTGAGATAAGGTCTTTACCACTTTCTCAATTCATTGAGATAAACACATTGGCAGAATTTCATCCAAATTGCTCGAAGGAATTCAGAGAAACCTTAGAACCTATTGTGGATTTCCCCCAACTTGCTGAACTCATCGAGATAAGCACTATACAACTTTCTCATTTCATTGAGATACACGCATTGGCAGAATATCAGCCAAATTGCATTCACTAGTCGACGGTATTGCGAGAAACTTTGGAACCTATTGTGGATTTCTTCCAATTTGCTGAACTGAATGAGATAAACACTTGACCACTTTCTCATTTCATTGTGATACACACATTAGCAGAATATCAGGCAAATGGCATTCACTACTCGCAGGCAGTCAGTGAATCTTTGGAACCTATTGGGGATTTCTTTCAATTTGCTGAACTCATTGAGATAAGGACTTTACCACTATCTCATTGCATTGAGATAAACACATTGGCAGAATTTCAGTCAAATTGCATTCACTACTCGAAGGAATTCAGAGAAACCTTGGAACCTATTGTGGATTTCCCCCAACTTGAAGCTCACATCGAGATAAGCACTATACAACTTTCTCATTTCATTGAGATACACAGACTGGCAGAATATCAGACAAATGGCATTCACTGCTCGAAGGTATTCAGAGTAACTTTGGAACCGATTGTGGATTTCTTGCAACTTGCTGAACTCATCGAGACAAGGACTTTACCACTTTCTCATTTCATTGGGATACACGCATAGACAGAATAACAGCCAATGGCATTCACTGCTCGACTGTATTCAGAGAAACTTTGGAACTGATTGTGGATTTCTTTCAACTTGCTGAACTCATGGAGAGAAAGACTTTACCACTTTCTCATTTCATTGAGATACACGCATTGGCAGAGTATCAACCAAAGTTCATTCACTGCTCCAAGGCATTCAGTGAATCTTTGGAACCTATTGGGGATATCTTACAACTTGCTGAACCCATTGAGATAAGGACTTTACCACTATTTCATTGCATTGAGATAAACACATTGGCAGAATTTCATCCACATTGCTCGAAGGAATTCAGAGAAACCTTAGAACCTATTGTGGATTTCCCCCAACTTGCTGAACTCATCGAGATAAGCACTATACAACTTTCTCATTTCATTGAGATACACGCATTGGCAGAATATCAGCCAAATTGCATTCACTACTCGAAGGTATTGCGAGAAACTTTGGAACCTATTGTGGATTTCTTCCAATTTGCTGAACTGAATGAGATAAACACTTGACCACTTTCTCATTTCATTGTGATACACACATTAGCAGAATATCAGGCAAATGGCATTCATTACTCGCAGGCAGTCAGTAAATCTTTGGAACCTATTGGGGATTTCTTTCAACTTGCTGAACTCATTGAGATCAGGACTTTACCACTATATCATTGCATTGAGATAAACACATTGGCAGAATTTCAGTCAAATTGCATTCACTGCTCGAAGGAATTCAGAGAAACCTTGGAACCTATTGTGGATTTCCCCCAACTTGAAGATCTCATCGAGATAAGCACTATACAACTTTCTCATTTCATTGAGATACACACACTGGCAGAATATCAGACAAATGGCATTCACTGCTCGAAGGTATTCACAGAACGTTTGGAACCGATTGTGGATTTCTTGCAACTTGCTGAACTCATGGAGACAAGGACATTACCACTTTCTGATTTCATTGGGATACACGCATAGACAGAATAACAGCCAATGGCATTCACTGCTCGACTGTATTCAGAGAAACTTTCGAACCGATTGTGGACTTCTTTCAACTTGCTGAACACATGGAGACAAAGACTTTACCACTTTCTCATTTCATTGAGATACACGCATTGGCAGAGTATCAACCAAAGTTCATTCACTGCTCCAAGGCATTCAGTGAATCTTTGGAACCTATTGGGGATATCTTACAACTTGCTGAACTCATTGAGATAAGGACTTTACCACTTTCTCAATTCATTGAGATAAACACATGGGCAGAATTTCATTCAAATTGCTCGAAGGAATTCAGAGAAACCTTAGAACCTATTGTGGATTTCCCCCAACTTGCTGAACTCATCGAGATAAGCACTATACAACTTTCTCATTTCATTGAGATACACGCATTGGCAGAATATCAGCCAAATTGCATTCACTACTCGAAGGTATTCAGAGAAACTTTGGAATATATTGAGGATTTCTTCCAATTTGCTGAACTGAATGAGATAAACACTTGACCACTTTCTCATTTCATTGTGATACACACATTAGCAGAATATCAGGCAAATGGCATTCATTACTCGCAGGCAGTCAGTGAATCTTTGGAACCTATTGGGGATTTCTTTCAACTTGCTGAACTCATTGAGATCAGGACTTTACCACTATCTCATTGCATTGAGATAAACACATTGGCAGAATTTCAGTCAAATTGCATTCACTGCTCGAAGGAATTCAGAGAAACCTTGGAACCTATTGTGGATTTCCCCCAACTTGAAGATCTCATCGAGATAAGCACTATACAACTTTCTCATTTCATTGAGATACACATACTGGCAGAATATCAGACAAATGGCATTCACTGCTCGAAGGTATTCAGAGAAACCTTGGAACCTATTGTGGATTTCCCCCAACTTGCTGATCTCATCGAGATAAGCACTATACAACTTTCTCATTTCATTGAGATACACACACTGGCAGAATATCAGACAAACGGCATTCACTGCTCGAAGGTATTCAGAGAAACTTTGGAACCGATTGTGGATTTCTTGCAACTTGCTTAACTCATGGAGACAAGGACTTTACCACTTTCTCATTTCATTGGGATACACGCATAGACAGAATAACAGCCAATGGCATTCACTGCTCGACTGTATTCAGAGAAACTTTGGAACCGATTGTGGATTTCTTGCAACTTGCTGAACTCGTGGAGACAAACACTTTACCACTTTCTCATTTCATTGAGATACACGCATTGGCAGAGTATCAACCAAAGTTCATTCACTGCTCCAAGGCATTCAGTGAATCTTTGGAACCTATTGGGGATATCTCACAACTTGCTGAACTCATTGAGATAAGGACTTTACCACTTTCTCAATTCATTGAGATAAACACATTGGCAGAATTTCATCCAAATTGCTCGAAGGAATTCAGAGAAACCTTAGAACCTATTGTGGATTTCCCCCAACTTGCTGAACTCATCGAGATAAGCACTATACAACTTTCTCATTTCATTGAGATACACGCATTGGCAGAATATCAGCCAAATTGCATTCACTAGTCGACGGTATTGCGAGAAACTTTGGAACCTATTGTGGATTTCTTCCAATTTGCTGAACTGAATGAGATAAACACTTGACCACTTTCTCATTTCATTGTGATACACACATTAGCAGAATATCAGGCAAATGGCATTCACTACTCGCAGGCAGTCAGTGAATCTTTGGAACCTATTGGGGATTTCTTTCAATTTGCTGAACTCATTGAGATAAGGACTTTACCACTATCTCATTGCATTGAGATAAACACATTGGCAGAATTTCAGTCAAATTGCATTCACTACTCGAAGGAATTCAGAGAAACCTTGGAACCTATTGTGGATTTCCCCCAACTTGAAGCTCACATCGAGATAAGCACTATACAACTTTCTCATTTCATTGAGATACACAGACTGGCAGAATATCAGACAAATGGCATTCACTGCTCGAAGGTATTCAGAGTAACTTTGGAACCGATTGTGGATTTCTTGCAACTTGCTGAACTCATCGAGACAAGGACTTTACCACTTTCTCATTTCATTGGGATACACGCATAGACAGAATAACAGCCAATGGCATTCACTGCTCGACTGTATTCAGAGAAACTTTGGAACTGATTGTGGATTTCTTTCAACTTGCTGAACTCATGGAGAGAAAGACTTTACCACTTTCTCATTTCATTGAGATACACGCATTGGCAGAGTATCAACCAAAGTTCATTCACTGCTCCAAGGCATTCAGTGAATCTTTGGAACCTATTGGGGATATCTTACAACTTGCTGAACCCATTGAGATAAGGACTTTACCACTATTTCATTGCATTGAGATAAACACATTGGCAGAATTTCATCCACATTGCTCGAAGGAATTCAGAGAAACCTTAGAACCTATTGTGGATTTCCCCCAACTTGCTGAACTCATCGAGATAAGCACTATACAACTTTCTCATTTCATTGAGATACACGCATTGGCAGAATATCAGCCAAATTGCATTCACTACTCGAAGGTATTGCGAGAAACTTTGGAACCTATTGTGGATTTCTTCCAATTTGCTGAACTGAATGAGATAAACACTTGACCACTTTCTCATTTCATTGTGATACACACATTAGCAGAATATCAGGCAAATGGCATTCATTACTCGCAGGCAGTCAGTAAATCTTTGGAACCTATTGGGGATTTCTTTCAACTTGCTGAACTCATTGAGATCAGGACTTTACCACTATATCATTGCATTGAGATAAACACATTGGCAGAATTTCAGTCAAATTGCATTCACTGCTCGAAGGAATTCAGAGAAACCTTGGAACCTATTGTGGATTTCCCCCAACTTGAAGATCTCATCGAGATAAGCACTATACAACTTTCTCATTTCATTGAGATACACACACTGGCAGAATATCAGACAAATGGCATTCACTGCTCGAAGGTATTCACAGAACGTTTGGAACCGATTGTGGATTTCTTGCAACTTGCTGAACTCATGGAGACAAGGACATTACCACTTTCTGATTTCATTGGGATACACGCATAGACAGAATAACAGCCAATGGCATTCACTGCTCGACTGTATTCAGAGAAACTTTCGAACCGATTGTGGACTTCTTTCAACTTGCTGAACACATGGAGACAAAGACTTTACCACTTTCTCATTTCATTGAGATACACGCATTGGCAGAGTATCAACCAAAGTTCATTCACTGCTCCAAGGCATTCAGTGAATCTTTGGAACCTATTGGGGATATCTTACAACTTGCTGAACTCATTGAGATAAGGACTTTACCACTTTCTCAATTCATTGAGATAAACACATGGGCAGAATTTCATTCAAATTGCTCGAAGGAATTCAGAGAAACCTTAGAACCTATTGTGGATTTCCCCCAACTTGCTGAACTCATCGAGATAAGCACTATACAACTTTCTCATTTCATTGAGATACACGCATTGGCAGAATATCAGCCAAATTGCATTCACTACTCGAAGGTATTCAGAGAAACTTTGGAATATATTGAGGATTTCTTCCAATTTGCTGAACTGAATGAGATAAACACTTGACCACTTTCTCATTTCATTGTGATACACACATTAGCAGAATATCAGGCAAATGGCATTCATTACTCGCAGGCAGTCAGTGAATCTTTGGAACCTATTGGGGATTTCTTTCAACTTGCTGAACTCATTGAGATCAGGACTTTACCACTATCTCATTGCATTGAGATAAACACATACTGGCAGAATATCAGACAAATGGCATTCACTGCTCGAAGGTATTCAGAGAAACCTTGGAACCTATTGTGGATTTCCCCCAACTTGCTGATCTCATCGAGATAAGCACTATACAACTTTCTCATTTCATTGAGATACACACACTGGCAGAATATCAGACAAACGGCATTCACTGCTCGAAGGTATTCAGAGAAACTTTGGAACCGATTGTGGATTTCTTGCAACTTGCTTAACTCATGGAGACAAGGACTTTACCACTTTCTCATTTCATTGGGATACACGCATAGACAGAATAACAGCCAATGGCATTCACTGCTCGACTGTATTCAGAGAAACTTTGGAACCGATTGTGGATTTCTTGCAACTTGCTGAACTCGTGGAGACAAACACTTTACCACTTTCTCATTTCATTGAGATACACGCATTGGCAGAGTATCAACCAAAGTTCATTCACTGCTCCAAGGCATTCAGTGAATCTTTGGAACCTATTGGGGATATCTCACAACTTGCTGAACTCATTGAGATAAGGTCTTTACCACTTTCTCAATTCATTGAGATAAACACATTGGCAGAATTTCATCCAAATTGCTCGAAGGAATTCAGAGAAACCTTAGAACCTATTGTGGATTTCCCCCAACTTGCTGAACTCATCGAGATAAGCACTATACAACTTTCTCATTTCATTGAGATACACGCATTGGCAGAATATCAGCCAAATTGCATTCACTAGTCGACGGTATTGCGAGAAACTTTGGAACCTATTGTGGATTTCTTCCAATTTGCTGAACTGAATGAGATAAACACTTGACCACTTTCTCATTTCATTGTGATACACACATTAGCAGAATATCAGGCAAATGGCATTCACTACTCGCAGGCAGTCAGTGAATCTTTGGAACCTATTGGGGATTTCTTTCAATTTGCTGAACTCATTGAGATAAGGACTTTACCACTATCTCATTGCATTGAGATAAACACATTGGCAGAATTTCAGTCAAATTGCATTCACTACTCGAAGGAATTCAGAGAAACCTTGGAACCTATTGTGGATTTCCCCCAACTTGAAGCTCACATCGAGATAAGCACTATACAACTTTCTCATTTCATTGAGATACACAGACTGGCAGAATATCAGACAAATGGCATTCACTGCTCGAAGGTATTCAGAGTAACTTTGGAACCGATTGTGGATTTCTTGCAACTTGCTGAACTCATCGAGACAAGGACTTTACCACTTTCTCATTTCATTGGGATACACGCATAGACAGAATAACAGCCAATGGCATTCACTGCTCGACTGTATTCAGAGAAACTTTGGAACTGATTGTGGATTTCTTTCAACTTGCTGAACTCATGGAGAGAAAGACTTTACCACTTTCTCATTTCATTGAGATACACGCATTGGCAGAGTATCAACCAAAGTTCATTCACTGCTCCAAGGCATTCAGTGAATCTTTGGAACCTATTGGGGATATCTTACAACTTGCTGAACCCATTGAGATAAGGACTTTACCACTATTTCATTGCATTGAGATAAACACATTGGCAGAATTTCATCCACATTGCTCGAAGGAATTCAGAGAAACCTTAGAACCTATTGTGGATTTCCCCCAACTTGCTGAACTCATCGAGATAAGCACTATACAACTTTCTCATTTCATTGAGATACACGCATTGGCAGAATATCAGCCAAATTGCATTCACTACTCGAAGGTATTGCGAGAAACTTTGGAACCTATTGTGGATTTCTTCCAATTTGCTGAACTGAATGAGATAAACACTTGACCACTTTCTCATTTCATTGTGATACACACATTAGCAGAATATCAGGCAAATGGCATTCATTACTCGCAGGCAGTCAGTAAATCTTTGGAACCTATTGGGGATTTCTTTCAACTTGCTGAACTCATTGAGATCAGGACTTTACCACTATATCATTGCATTGAGATAAACACATTGGCAGAATTTCAGTCAAATTGCATTCACTGCTCGAAGGAATTCAGAGAAACCTTGGAACCTATTGTGGATTTCCCCCAACTTGAAGATCTCATCGAGATAAGCACTATACAACTTTCTCATTTCATTGAGATACACACACTGGCAGAATATCAGACAAATGGCATTCACTGCTCGAAGGTATTCACAGAACGTTTGGAACCGATTGTGGATTTCTTGCAACTTGCTGAACTCATGGAGACAAGGACATTACCACTTTCTGATTTCATTGGGATACACGCATAGACAGAATAACAGCCAATGGCATTCACTGCTCGACTGTATTCAGAGAAACTTTCGAACCGATTGTGGACTTCTTTCAACTTGCTGAACACATGGAGACAAAGACTTTACCACTTTCTCATTTCATTGAGATACACGCATTGGCAGAGTATCAACCAAAGTTCATTCACTGCTCCAAGGCATTCAGTGAATCTTTGGAACCTATTGGGGATATCTTACAACTTGCTGAACTCATTGAGATAAGGACTTTACCACTTTCTCAATTCATTGAGATAAACACATGGGCAGAATTTCATTCAAATTGCTCGAAGGAATTCAGAGAAACCTTAGAACCTATTGTGGATTTCCCCCAACTTGCTGAACTCATCGAGATAAGCACTATACAACTTTCTCATTTCATTGAGATACACGCATTGGCAGAATATCAGCCAAATTGCATTCACTACTCGAAGGTATTCAGAGAAACTTTGGAATATATTGAGGATTTCTTCCAATTTGCTGAACTGAATGAGATAAACACTTGACCACTTTCTCATTTCATTGTGATACACACATTAGCAGAATATCAGGCAAATGGCATTCATTACTCGCAGGCAGTCAGTGAATCTTTGGAACCTATTGGGGATTTCTTTCAACTTGCTGAACTCATTGAGATCAGGACTTTACCACTATCTCATTGCATTGAGATAAACACATTGGCAGAATTTCAGTCAAATTGCATTCACTGCTCGAAGGAATTCAGAGAAACCTTGGAACCTATTGTGGATTTCCCCCAACTTGAAGATCTCATCGAGATAAGCACTATACAACTTTCTCATTTCATTGAGATACACATACTGGCAGAATATCAGACAAATGGCATTCACTGCTCGAAGGTATTCAGAGAAACCTTGGAACCTATTGTGGATTTCCCCCAACTTGCTGATCTCATCGAGATAAGCACTATACAACTTTCTCATTTCATTGAGATACACACACTGGCAGAATATCAGACAAACGGCATTCACTGCTCGAAGGTATTCAGAGAAACTTTGGAACCGATTGTGGATTTCTTGCAACTTGCTTAACTCATGGAGACAAGGACTTTACCACTTTCTCATTTCATTGGGATACACGCATAGACAGAATAACAGCCAATGGCATTCACTGCTCGACTGTATTCAGAGAAACTTTGGAACCGATTGTGGATTTCTTGCAACTTGCTGAACTCGTGGAGACAAACACTTTACCACTTTCTCATTTCATTGAGATACACGCATTGGCAGAGTATCAACCAAAGTTCATTCACTGCTCCAAGGCATTCAGTGAATCTTTGGAACCTATTGGGGATATCTCACAACTTGCTGAACTCATTGAGATAAGGACTTTACCACTTTCTCAATTCATTGAGATAAACACATTGGCAGAATTTCATCCAAATTGCTCGAAGGAATTCAGAGAAACCTTAGAACCTATTGTGGATTTCCCCCAACTTGCTGAACTCATCGAGATAAGCACTATACAACTTTCTCATTTCATTGAGATACACGCATTGGCAGAATATCAGCCAAATTGCATTCACTAGTCGACGGTATTGCGAGAAACTTTGGAACCTATTGTGGATTTCTTCCAATTTGCTGAACTGAATGAGATAAACACTTGACCACTTTCTCATTTCATTGTGATACACACATTAGCAGAATATCAGGCAAATGGCATTCACTACTCGCAGGCAGTCAGTGAATCTTTGGAACCTATTGGGGATTTCTTTCAATTTGCTGAACTCATTGAGATAAGAACTTTACCACTATCTCATTGCATTGAGATAAACACATTGGCAGAATTTCAGTCAAATTGCATTCACTACTCGAAGGAATTCAGAGAAACCTTGGAACCTATTGTGGATTTCCCCCAACTTGAAGCTCACATCGAGATAAGCACTATACAACTTTCTCATTTCATTGAGATACACAGACTGGCAGAATATCAGACAAATGGCATTCACTGCTCGAAGGTATTCAGAGTAACTTTGGAACCGATTGTGGATTTCTTGCAACTTGCTGAACTCATCGAGACAAGGACTTTACCACTTTCTCATTTCATTGGGATACACGCATAGACAGAATAACAGCCAATGGCATTCACTGCTCGACTGTATTCAGAGAAACTTTGGAACTGATTGTGGATTTCTTTCAACTTGCTGAACTCATGGAGAGAAAGACTTTACCACTTTCTCATTTCATTGAGATACACGCATTGGCAGAGTATCAACCAAAGTTCATTCACTGCTCCAAGGCATTCAGTGAATCTTTGGAACCTATTGGGGATATCTTACAACTTGCTGAACCCATTGAGATAAGGACTTTACCACTATTTCATTGCATTGAGATAAACACATTGGCAGAATTTCATCCACATTGCTCGAAGGAATTCAGAGAAACCTTAGAACCTATTGTGGATTTCCCCCAACTTGCTGAACTCATCGAGATAAGCACTATACAACTTTCTCATTTCATTGAGATACACGCATTGGCAGAATATCAGCCAAATTGCATTCACTACTCGAAGGTATTGCGAGAAACTTTGGAACCTATTGTGGATTTCTTCCAATTTGCTGAACTGAATGAGATAAACACTTGACCACTTTCTCATTTCATTGTGATACACACATTAGCAGAATATCAGGCAAATGGCATTCATTACTCGCAGGCAGTCAGTAAATCTTTGGAACCTATTGGGGATTTCTTTCAACTTGCTGAACTCATTGAGATCAGGACTTTACCACTATATCATTGCATTGAGATAAACACATTGGCAGAATTTCAGTCAAATTGCATTCACTGCTCGAAGGAATTCAGAGAAACCTTGGAACCTATTGTGGATTTCCCCCAACTTGAAGATCTCATCGAGATAAGCACTATACAACTTTCTCATTTCATTGAGATACACACACTGGCAGAATATCAGACAAATGGCATTCACTGCTCGAAGGTATTCACAGAACGTTTGGAACCGATTGTGGATTTCTTGCAACTTGCTGAACTCATGGAGACAAGGACATTACCACTTTCTGATTTCATTGGGATACACGCATAGACAGAATAACAGCCAATGGCATTCACTGCTCGACTGTATTCAGAGAAACTTTCGAACCGATTGTGGACTTCTTTCAACTTGCTGAACACATGGAGACAAAGACTTTACCACTTTCTCATTTCATTGAGATACACGCATTGGCAGAGTATCAACCAAAGTTCATTCACTGCTCCAAGGCATTCAGTGAATCTTTGGAACCTATTGGGGATATCTTACAACTTGCTGAACTCATTGAGATAAGGACTTTACCACTTTCTCAATTCATTGAGATAAACACATGGGCAGAATTTCATTCAAATTGCTCGAAGGAATTCAGAGAAACCTTAGAACCTATTGTGGATTTCCCCCAACTTGCTGAACTCATCGAGATAAGCACTATACAACTTTCTCATTTCATTGAGATACACGCATTGGCAGAATATCAGCCAAATTGCATTCACTACTCGAAGGTATTCAGAGAAACTTTGGAATATATTGAGGATTTCTTCCAATTTGCTGAACTGAATGAGATAAACACTTGACCACTTTCTCATTTCATTGTGATACACACATTAGCAGAATATCAGGCAAATGGCATTCATTACTCGCAGGCAGTCAGTGAATCTTTGGAACCTATTGGGGATTTCTTTCAACTTGCTGAACTCATTGAGATCAGGACTTTACCACTATCTCATTGCATTGAGATAAACACATTGGCAGAATTTCAGTCAAATTGCATTCACTGCTCGAAGGAATTCAGAGAAACCTTGGAACCTATTGTGGATTTCCCCCAACTTGAAGATCTCATCGAGATAAGCACTATACAACTTTCTCATTTCATTGAGATACACATACTGGCAGAATATCAGACAAATGGCATTCACTGCTCGAAGGTATTCAGAGAAACCTTGGAACCTATTGTGGATTTCCCCCAACTTGCTGATCTCATCGAGATAAGCACTATACAACTTTCTCATTTCATTGAGATACACACACTGGCAGAATATCAGACAAACGGCATTCACTGCTCGAAGGTATTCAGAGAAACTTTGGAACCGATTGTGGATTTCTTGCAACTTGCTTAACTCATGGAGACAAGGACTTTACCACTTTCTCATTTCATTGGGATACACGCATAGACAGAATAACAGCCAATGGCATTCACTGCTCGACTGTATTCAGAGAAACTTTGGAACCGATTGTGGATTTCTTGCAACTTGCTGAACTCGTGGAGACAAACACTTTACCACTTTCTCATTTCATTGAGATACACGCATTGGCAGAGTATCAACCAAAGTTCATTCACTGCTCCAAGGCATTCAGTGAATCTTTGGAACCTATTGGGGATATCTCACAACTTGCTGAACTCATTGAGATAAGGTCTTTACCACTTTCTCAATTCATTGAGATAAACACATTGGCAGAATTTCATCCAAATTGCTCGAAGGAATTCAGAGAAACCTTAGAACCTATTGTGGATTTCCCCCAACTTGCTGAACTCATCGAGATAAGCACTATACAACTTTCTCATTTCATTGAGATACACGCATTGGCAGAATATCAGCCAAATTGCATTCACTAGTCGACGGTATTGCGAGAAACTTTGGAACCTATTGTGGATTTCTTCCAATTTGCTGAACTGAATGAGATAAACACTTGACCACTTTCTCATTTCATTGTGATACACACATTAGCAGAATATCAGGCAAATGGCATTCATTACTCGCAGGCAGTCAGTGAATCTTTGGAACCTATTGG
The DNA here is from genome assembly GCA_037974335.1 of Prionace glauca. Classification (NCBI taxonomy): domain Eukaryota; kingdom Metazoa; phylum Chordata; class Chondrichthyes; order Carcharhiniformes; family Carcharhinidae; genus Prionace; species Prionace glauca. The sequence continues at coordinate 50,389,184 of CM075744.1, read as the reverse complement.
GGATTTCTTTCAACTTGCTGAACTCATTGAGATAAGTACTTTACCACTATCTCACTGCATTGAGATAAACACATTGGCAGAATTTCATCCAAATTGCTCGAAGGAATTCAGAGAAACCTTAGAACCTATTGTGGATTTCCCCCAACTTGCTGATCCCATCGAGATAAGCACTATACAACTTTCTCATTTCATTGAGATACACGCATTGGCAGAATATCAGTCAAATTACATTGACTACTCGAAGGTATTCAGAGAAACTTTGGAATATATTGCGGATTTCTTCCAACTTGCTGAAGTCATCGAGATAAAAACTTTACCATTATCTCATTTCATTGAGCTACACACACTGGCAAAATATCAGCCAAATGGCATTCATTGCTCCAAGGTATTGCGAGAAACTTTGGAACCTATTGTGGATTTCTTCCAATTTGCTGAACTGAATGAGATAAACACTTGACCACTTTGTCATTTCATTGTGATACACACATTAGCAGAATATCAGGCAAATGGCATTCACTACTCGCAGGCAGTCAGTGAATCTTTGGAACCTATTGGGGATTTCTTTCAACTTGCTGAACTCATTGAGATAAGGACTTTACCACTATCTCATTGCATTGAGATAAACACATTGGCAGAATTTCAGTCAAATGGCATTCACTGCTCGAAGGTATTCAGAGAAACCTTGGAACCTATTGTGGATTTCCCCCAACTTGCTGATCTCATCGAGATAAGCACTATACAACTTTCTCATTTCATTGAGATACTCACACTGGCAGAATTTCAGACATATGGCATTCACTGCTCGAAGGTATTCAGAGAAACTTTGGAACCGATTGTGGATTTCTTGCAACTTGCTGAACTCGTGGAGACAAATACTTTACCACTTTCTCATTTCATTGAGATACACGCATTGGCAGAGTATCAACCAAAGTTCATTCACTGCTCCAAGGCATTCAGTGAATCTTTGGAACCTATTGGGGATATCTCACAACTTGCTGAACTCATTGAGATAAGGTCTTTACCACTTTCTCAATTCATTGAGATAAACACATTGGCAGAATTTCATCCAAATTGCTCGAAGGAATTCAGAGAAACCTTAGAACCTATTGTGGATTTCCCCCAACTTGCTGAACTCATCGAGATAAGCACTATACAACTTTCTCATTTCATTGAGATACACGCATTGGCAGAATATCAGCCAAATTGCATTCACTACTCGAAGGTATTCAGAGAAACTTTGGAACCTATTGCGGATTTCTTCCAACTTGCTGAAGTCATCGAGATAAGCACTATACAACTTTCTCATTTCATTGAGATACACGCATTGGCAGAATATCAGACAAATGGCATTCACTGCTCCAAGGTATTGCGAGAAACTTTGGAACCTATTGTGGATTTCTTCCAATTTGCTGAACTGAATGAGATAAACACTTGACCACTTTCTCATTTCATTGTGATACACACATTAGCAGAATATCAGGCAAATGGCATTCATTACTCGCAGGCAGTCAGTGAATCTTTGGAACCTATTGGGGATTTCTTTCAACTTGCTGAACTCATTGAGATAAGTACTTTACCACTATCTCACTGCATTGAGATAAACACATTGGCAGAATTTCATCCAAATTGCTCGAAGGAATTCAGAGAAACCTTAGAACCTATTGTGGATTTCCCCCAACTTGCTGATCTCATCGAGATAAGCACTATACAACTTTCTCATTTCATTGAGATACACGCACTGGCAGAATATCAGCCAAATTACATTCACTACTCGAAGGTATTCAGACAAACTTTGGAATATATTGAGGATTTCTTCCAACTTGCTGAAGTCATCGAGATAAAAACTTTACCATTATCTCATTTCATTGAGATACACACACTGGCAAAATATCAGACACATGGCATTCACTGCTCCAAGGTATTGCGAGAAACGTGACCCCAAGTACAGTCTCCCAACCCTGAACATTGACGCCAAGTACAGTCCCCCAACCCTGAACCCTCATCCCAAGTACAGTCCCCCAACACAGAATCCTGACCCCTGACCCGAAGTACAGACTCCCAACCCTGAACTCTGACCCCAAGTACACTCCTCCAACCCTGAACCTTGCCCCTGACCCCAAGTAGAGTCCCCCAACTCTGATCGCTGACCCCAAGTATAGTCCAACAACCCTGATCCCTGACCCCAAGTATAGTCCCCCAACCCTGAATCCCTAAACCTGACCCCCAACTACAGTCCCCCAAACCTGAACCCTGAACTTTGACCCCATGAACAGTCCCGCAACCCTGAACCCTGACCCCTATACCCAAGTACCGTCCCCCAACCCTGATCCCTGACCCCAAGTATAGTCCCCCAACCCTGATCCCTGACCCCACGTATAGTCCCCCAACCCTGATCCCTGAACCCTGAACCCAAGTACAGTCCCCCAACCCTGAACCCTGAACTCTGACCCCGAGTACAGTCCTGCAACCCTGAACACCGAACCCTGATCCTAAGTACAGTCACCCAACCCAGAACCCTGACCCCTGACCACAAGTACAGTCCGCCATCACTCATCCCCGAACCCTAACCCCAAGTACAGTCCCCCAACATGAACCCTGAACTCTGACTCCAAGTACAATCCACGAACCCTGAACCCTGACCCCAGGTACAGTCCCCAAACACTGAACGCCGATCCCACAACCCAGAACCCTGACCCCTGACCCCACGTACAGTCCCCCAATCCAGAACCCTGACCCCTGACCCCAAGTACAGTCCCCCAACATGAACCCTGAACTCTGACACCAACTACAGTCCCCCAACCCTGAACCCTGACCCCAAGTACAGTCCCCCAACACTGAACCCTGAACTCTGATCCCAAGTACAGAACCCTAACCCTGACCCCATTACAGTCGTCCAACATTGAACCCTGACCCCAAGTACAGTCCCCCAAATCTGAACCCTGAACCGAAGTACAGTCCCCCAACCCAGAACCCTGACCCCTGACCCTAAGTACAGAACCCTCACCTTGAACTCTGACCCCAAGTACAGTCCCCCAAACCTGAACCCCTAACCCTGACCCCAAGTACAGTTCCCCAACCCTGAACCCTGACCCCAAGTATAGTCCCCCAACCCTATACTCTGATCCCAAGTACAGTCACATAACCATGAACCCTGAACCCAAGTACAGTCTCCCAACCATGAATCCCGAACACTGACCTCAAGTACAGTTCCCAACCCTGAACCCTGAACCCTGACCCCAAGTAAAGTCCCCAAGTCTGATTCCTGACCCCTGACCCCAAGAACAGTTCCCCAACCATGAACCCTGACCCCAAGTATAGTCCCCCAACCCTATACTCTGACCCCAAGTACAGTCACCCAACCCTGAACCCTGACCCCAAGTACAGTCACCCAACCCTGAACCCTGACCCCAAGTAAAGTCCCCAAGCCTGATTCCTGACCCCTGACCCCAAGTACAGTTCCCCAACCCTGAACCATGACCCCAATACAGTCTGCCATTCCTGAAACCGGAACCCTGACCCCAAGTACAGTCACCTAACCCTGAACCCTGACCCCAAGTCCAGTCCCCTAACACTGAACCCTGACCCCTGACCCCAAGTACAGTCCCTCTAACCGTGAACCCTGAACTCTGAACCCAGGTACAGTCCCCCAATCCTGAACGCTGACTCCTGAGTCCAAGTACAGTCCCCCAACCCTGAACCCTGAACTCTGACCCCAAGTAGATAGGAGACAGACAGAGAGTGGTGGTTGATGGGAAATATTCGTCATGGAGTTCGGTTACAAGTGGTGTGCCTCAGGGATCTGTTTTGGGGCCACTGCTGTTTGTAATTTTTATTAATGATCTGGATGAGGGTATAGTTGGGTGGATTAGTAAGTTTGCTGATGACACCAAAGTCGGAGGTGTGGTAGATTGTGAGGAAGGGTGTCATAGTTTGCAGGATGACTTAGAAAGGTTGCAGAGCTGGGCTGAGAGGTGGCGAATGGAGTTTAATGTGGAGAAGTGTGAGGTAATTCATTTCGGTAGGAATAACAGATGTGTTGAGTATAGGGCTAACAGGAGGACTTTGAATAGTGTGGAGGAGCAGAGGGATCTAGGTGTATGTGTACATCGATCCCTGAAAGTTGGGAATCAAGTAGATAAAGTTGTTAAGAAGGCATACGGAGTTTTGGCGTTTATTGGTAGGGGGATTGAATTTAGGAGTCGCAGCGTCATGATGCAACTGTACACATCTCTGGTGCGGCCGCACTTGGAGTTTTGTGTTCAGTTCTGGTCCCCACATTACAGGAAGGATGTAGAGGCTTTGGAGAGGGTGCAGAGGAGGTTTACTAGGATGTTGCCTGGTATGGAGGGGAGATCCTATGAGGAGAGATTGAGAGATTTGGGGTTGTTTTCGCTGGAAAGAAGGCGGCTAAGAGGGGATCTCATTGAAACATAAGAACATAAGAACATAAGAAATAGGAGCAGGAGTAGGCCATCTGGCCCTTCGAGCCTGCCCCGCCATTCAATAAGATCATGGCTGATCTGTCGTGACTCAGCTCCACCTTCCCGCCCTCTCCCCATAACCCTTAATCCCTTCTCTTATCAAAAACCCATCAACCCGTTTCTTAAAAATATTTAGCGAGGCAGCCTCCACCACTTCAACGGGCAGAGAATTCCAGAGATTCACCACCCTTTGAGTGAAGAAGTTCCTCCTCAACTCTGTTCTAAACCGCCCCCCCTTTATCTTGAGGCTGTGCCCCCTAGTCCTACTGTCTTTTTTGAGCGGGAACAGTCTCTCCACCTCTATCCTATCCATCCCATTCATCATCTTATACGTCTCAATGAGATCTCCCCTCATTCTTCTAAACTCTAACGAGTACAAGCCTAGTTTATTCAGCCTCTCCTCATAGCTCAATCCCCTCAACTCCGGTATCAGCCGAGTAAACCTCCTCTGCACTCCCTCCAGGGCCAAAACATCCTTGCGCAGGTGCGGCGCCCAAAACTGCACACAGTACTCCAGCTGCGGCCTCACCAATGCCCTATACAGCTGCAGCAAGACCTCCCTACTTTTATATTCAATCCTCTTCGCTATGAAGGCCAGCATCCCATTCGCCTTCCTGACCACCTGCTGCACCTGCAAGCTGGGTTTTTGCGACTCATGCACAAGGACCCCGAGGTCCCTCTGCACCGTCGCCTGTTGCAGTTTTTCGCCCCGTAAGTAATAGTCCTTCCTAGCATTCCTCCTACCAAAGTGGACCACCTCACACTTGCCAACATTAAATTCCATTTGCCATTTCCTGGCCCATTCGCCCAGCCTATCTAGATCCTTCTGCATTTACATATAAGATGATTAGAGGTTTAGACAGGGTAGATAGTGATAGCCTTTTTCCTAGGATGGAGAAAGCTAACACGAGGGGGCACGATTTTAAATTAAGGGGGGGTAGTTATAGGACTGATGTCAGGGGTAGGTTCTTTACCCAGAGGGTGGTGAGGGACTGGAATGCCCTGCCTGCTGCAGTTGTAAATGCACCTAGTTTGGGGGCGTTTAAGAGATCTGTGGATAGGTTTATGGATGAAAAGGGATTGGTTTAGGCTAGTGGGTCATTGTTTTGTAACTGGTCGGCGCAACATCGTGGGCCGAAGGGCCTGTTCTGCGCTGTAATGTTCTATGTTCTAAGTACAGTCCCCAAACCTGCACACCGAACCCTGACCCCAAGTACAGTTCCCCAACCCTGACCCCTGACCCCAAGTACAGTCCCCCAACATGAACCCTGAACTCTGACACCAACTACAGTCCGCCAACCCTGAACCCTGACCCCAAGTACAGTCCCCCAACACTGAACCCTGAACTCTGATCCCAAGTACAGAACCCTAACCCTGAGCTCTGACCCCATTACAGTCGTCCAACATTGAACCCTGACCACTGAACACAAGTACAGTCCCCCAAACCTGAACCCTGACCCCTGACGCTAAGTACAGAAACCTCACCCTGAACTCTGACCCCAAGTACAGTCCCCCAAACCTGAACCCCGAACCCTGACCCCAAGTACAGTCCCCAACACTGAACCCTGAACCCTGACCCCAAGTAAAGTCCCCAAGCCTCATTCCTGACCCCTGACCCCAAGAACAGTTCCCCAACCCTGAACCCTGATCCCAATACAGTCTGCCAACCCTGAAACCGGAACCCAGACACCAAGTACAGTCACCTAACCCTGAACCCTGACCCCAAGTCCAATCCCCTAACGCTAAACCCTGACCCCAAGTACAGTCCCTCTAACCCTGAACCCTGAAATCTGAACCCAAGTACAGTCCCACAACTCTGAACCCCAACCCCAAATACAGTCCCTCAACCCTGAACCCTGACCCCAAGTACAGTCTCCCAACCCTGAATCCCGAACACTGACCTCAAGTATAGACCCCAAGCCTGGTTCCTGACCCCTGACCCCAAGTACAGTCCCGCAACCCTGAACCCTGACCCCTAAACCCAAGTACAGTCCCCCAATCCTGAACCCTGACCCCAAGTACAGACCCCCAATCCTGAACCCTGACCACAAGTAGCGTCCCCCAACCCTGATCCCTGAATTCTGATCCCAAGTACAGTTGCCCAACCCTGAACCCTGACCCCTGAACACAAGTACAGTCCCCCAACCCTGAACTCTGACCCTGAGTACAGTCCTGCAACCCTGAACACCGAAGCCTGATCCTAAGTACAGTCGCCCAACCCAGAACCCTGACCCCAAGAACAGTCCCCCATCACTCATCCCCGAACCCTAACCCCAAGTACAGTCCCACAACCCAAAACCCTGAGCCCTGACCCCAAGTACAGACCCCCAACTCTTAACTCTGACCCCAAGTACAGTCCTCCCACCCTGAACACAAGTACAGTCCCCAAAACCTGAACCACGAACCCTAACCCCAAGTACAGTCCCCCAACATGAACCCTGACCCCAAGTACAGTCCCCAAACACTGAACGCCGAACCCTGACATGAAGTAAAGTCCCACAACCCAGAACCCTGACCCCTGACCCCAAGTACAGTCCCCCAATCCAGAACCCTGACCCCTGACCCCAAGTACAGTCCCCCATCATGAACCCTGAACTTTGACACCAACTACAGTCCCCCAACCCTGAACCCTGAATTCTGATCCCAAGTACAGAACTAACCCTGAACTCTGACCCCATTACAGTCGTCCAACATTGAACCCTGACCACTGAACACAAGTACAGTCCCCCAAACCTGAACCTGACCCCAAGTACAGTCCCCCAACCCAGAACCCTGAACTCTGACCCCGAGTACAGTCCTGCAACCCTGAACACCGAACCCTGATCCTAAGTACAGTCACCCAACCCAGAACCCTGACCCCTGACCCCAAGTACAGTCCCCCATCACTCATCCCCGAACCCTAACCCCAAGTACAGTCCCACAACCCAAAACCCTGAGCCCTGACCCCAAGTATAGACCCCCAAACCTGAACCTGACCCCAAGTACAGTCCTCCCACCCTGAACCCAAGTACAGTCCCCCAACATGAACCCTGAACTCTGACACCAACTACAGTCCCCCAACCCTGAATCCTGAACTCTGATCCCAAGTACAGTCTCCGAACACTGAACGCCGAACCCTGACACGAAGTAAAGTCCCACAACCCAGAACCCTGACCCCTGACCCCAAGTACAGTCCCCCAACATGAACCCTGAACTCTGACACCAACTACAGTCCCCCAACCCTGAATCCTGAACTCTGATCCCAAGTACAGAACTAACCTTGAACTCTGACCCCATTACAGTCATCCAACATTGAACCCTGACCACTGAACACAAGTACAGTCCCCCAAACCTGAACCCTGACCCCAAGTACAGTCCCCCAACCCAGAACCCTGACCACTGACCTTAAGTACAGAACCCTCACCCTGAATTCTGACCCCAAGTACAGTCCCCCAAACCTGAACCCCGAACCCTCAACCCAAGTACAGTTTCTCAACTCTGAACCCTGACCCCAAGTATAGTCCCCCAACCCTATACTCTAACCCCAAGTACAGTCACACAACCATGAACCCTGAACCCTGACCCCAAGTAAAGTCCCCAAGCCTCATTCCTGACCCCTGACCCCAAGAACAGTTCCCCAACCATGAACCCTGACCCCAAGTATAGTCCCCCATCCCTGAACCCTGACACCAAGTACAGTCCCCCAACCCTGAACCCTGACCCCAAGTACAGTCCCCCAACCCTGAACACTGAACCCTGACCCCAAGTACAGTCCACCAACACTGAACCCTGAGCCCAAGTACAGTCCCACAACCCTGAACCCTGAACTCTGACACCAAGTACAGTCCCCAACCCTGAACCCTGTCCCCAAGTACAGTCCCCCAACACTAAACCCTGAACTCTGATCCCAAGTACAGTTGCCCAACCCTGAACCCTGACCACTGAACATAAGTAGAGTCCCCCAAACTGACCCCAAGTACAGTCCCCCAACCCAGAACCCTGACCCCTGACCTCAAATACAGAACCTAACCCTGACCCCTGACCCCTGAGTCCAAGTACACTCCGCCAACCCTGAACCCTGAACCCTGACCCCAAGTACAGTCCTCCAACATTGACCCCTGACCCCTGAACCCAAGTACAGTCCCCCAAACATGAACACTGAAACCTGACCCCAAGTACAGTTCCCCAACACTGAACCCTGAACCCTGAACCCTGACCCCAAGTATAGTCTCCCAACCCTATACTCTGACCCCAAGAACAGTCACCCAACCCTGAACCCTGAACCCTGAACCCAAGTACAGTCTCCCAGCCATGAATCCGGAACACTGACCTCAAGTACAATCCCCAACCCTGAACCCTGACCCCAAGCAAAGTCCCCAAGCCTCATTCCTGACCCCTGACCCAAAGAACAGTTCCCCAACCATGAACCCTGAACCCTGACCCCAAGTATAGTCCCCCAACCCTGAACCCTGACCCCAAGTCCAGTCCCCTAAAGCTAAACCCTGACCACTGACCCCAAGTACAGTCCCTCCAAACCAGAACCCTGAACCCTGACCCCAAGTACAGTCCCCCAACCCTGAACCCTCATCCCAAGTACAGTCCCCCAACACTGAACCCCTAACCCTGACCCCAAGTACAGTCCACCAACACAGAATCCTGACCCCTGACCCGAAGTACAGACACCCAACCCTGAACTCTGACCCCAAGTACACTCCTCCAACTATGAACCTTGCCCCTGAACCCAAGTACAGTCCCCCAACACTGAATCCCTAAACCTGACCCCAACTGCAGACCCCCAAACCTGAACCCTGAACTTTGACCCCAAGCACAGTACCGCAACACTGAACCCTGACCCCTAAACCCCAGGACAGTCCCGCAATCCTGAACCCTGACCACAAGTACCGTTCCCCAACCCTGATCCCTGACCCCTGACCCCAAGTATAGTCCCCCAACCCTGATCCCTGACCCCTGAGCCCAAGTACAGTCCCCCAACCCTGAACCCTGAACCCTGAACCCAAGTACAGTCCCCCAATCCTGAACTCTGACCCTGAGTACAGTCCTGCAACCCTGAACACCGAAGCCTGATCCTAAGTACAGTCACCCAACCCAGAACCCTGACCCCAAGAACAGTCCCCCATCACTCATCCCCGAACCCTAACCCCAAGTACAGTCCCACAACCCAAAACCCTGAGCCCTGACCCCAAGTACAGACCCCCAACTCTTAACTCTGACCCCAAGTACAGTCCTCCCACCCTGAACACAAGTACAGTCCCCAAAACCTGATCCACGAACCCTAACCCCAAGTACAGTCCCCCAACATGAACCCTGACCCCAAGTACAGTCCCCAAACACTGAACGCCGAACCCTGACATGAAGTAAAGTCCCACAACCCAGAACCCTGACCCCTGACCCCAAGTACAGTCCCCCATCATGAACCCTGAACTTTGACACCAACTACAGTCCCCCAACCCTGAACCCTGAATTCTGATCCCAAGTACAGAACTAACCCTGAACTCTGACCCCATTACAGTCGTCCAACATTGAACCCTGACCACTGAACACAAGTACAGTCCCCCAAACCTGAACCCTGACCACTGACCCTAAGTACAGAACCCTCACCCTGAATTCTGACCCCAAGTACAGTCCCCAAAACCTGAACCCCGAACCCTGAACCCAAGTACAGTTCCCCAACCCTGAACCCTGACCCCAAGTATAGTCCCCCAACCCTATACTCTGACCCCAAGTACAGTCACACAACCATGAACCCTGAACCCTGAACCCAAGTACCGTCTCCCAACCATGAATCCCGAACACTGATCTCAAGTACAGTCCCCAACCCTGAACCCTGAACCCTGACCCCAAGTAAAGTCCCCAAGCCTCATTCCTGACCCCTGACCTCAAGAACAGTTCCCCAACCATGAACCCTGACCCCAAGTATAGTCCCCCAACCCGATACTCTGACCCCAAGTACAGTCCCACAACCCTGAACCCCGACCCCAAATACAGTCCCTCAACCCTGAACCCTGACCCCAAGTACAGCCCCCAAACCTTTCCCCCGAACCCAAGTGCAGTCTCCCAACCCTGAATCCCGAACACTGACCTCAAGTATAGACCCCAAGCCTGATTCCTGACCCCTGACCCCAAGTATATTCCCCCAACCCTGAACCCTGACCCCAAGTATAGTCCCCCAACCCTATACTCTGAACCCATGTACAGTCCCGCAACTCTGAACCCTGACCGCTAAACCCAAGTACAGTCCCCCGATCCTGAACCCTGACCCCAAGTATAGTCCCCCAATCCTGAACCCTGACCACAAGTACCGTCCCCCAACCCTGATCCCTGACCCCTGACCCCAAGTACAGTCCCCCAACCCTGAACCCTGAATCCAAGTACAGTCCCCCAATCCTGAACAACTGAACCCTGACCCCAAGTACAGTCCCCCAACCCTGAACTCTGACCCCGAGTACAGTCCTGCAACCCTGAACACCGAACCCTGATCCTAAGTACAGTCACCCAACCCTGAACCCTGACCCCAATACAGTTTGCCAACCCTGAAACCGGAACCCTGACCCCAAGTCCAGTCCCCTATCGCTGAACCCTGACCCCAAGTACAGTACCTCTAACCCTGAACCCTGAAATCTGAACCCACGTACAGTCCCACAACCCTGACACCCGACCCCAAATACAGTCCCTCAACCCTGAACCCTGACGCCAAGTACAGTCCCCCAACCCTTTCCCCCGAACCCAAGTACAGTCTCCCAACCCTGAATCCCAAACACTGACCTCAAGTATAGACCCCAACTCTGAACCCTGACCCCAAGTACAGTTCCCCAAACCTGAACCCTGACCCCAAGTATAGTCCCCCAACCCTATACTCTGAACCCATGTACAGTCCCGCAATCCTGAACCCTGACCCCAAGTATAGTCCCCCAACCCTGATCCCTGACCCTGAACCCAAGTACAGTCCCCCAATCCTGAACAACTGAACCCTGACCCCAAGTATAGTCCCCCAACCCAGAACCCTGACCCCTGACGCCAAGTACAGAACCATCACCCTGAACTCTGACCCCAAGTACAGTCCCCCAAACCTGAACCCCGAACCCTGACCCCAAGTACAGTTCCCCAACTCTGAACCCTGATCCCAAGTATAGTCCCCCAAACCTATACTCTGACCCCAAGTACAGTCACCCAACCATGAACCTTGAACCCTGAACCCAAGTACCGTCTCCCAACCATGAATCCCGAACACTGACATCAAGTACAGTCCCCAATCCTGAACCCTGAACCCTGACCCCAAGTAAAGTCCCCAAGTCTGATTCCTGACCCCTGACCCCAAGAACAGTTCCCCAACCATGAACCCTGACCCCACGTATAGTCCCCCAACCCTATAATCTGACCCCAAGCACAGTCACCTAACCCTGAACCCTGACCCCAAGTACAGTCCCCCAACCCTGAACCCTGACCCCAAGTACAGTCCCCCAATCCTGAATCCCGAACACTGACCTCAAGTACAGACCCCAAGCCTGATTCCTGACCCCTGACCCCAAGTACAGTCCCCCAACCCTGATCCTGAAGCCTGACCCCAAGTACAGTCCCCCAACCCTGAACCCTGAACCCTGACCCCAAGTACAGTCCCCCAATCCTGAACAACTGAAGCCTGACCCCAAGTACAGTCCCCCAACCCTGAACCCTGAATCCTGACCCCAAGTACAGTCCCCCAATCCTGAACAACTGAAGCCTGACCCCAAGTACAGTCCCCCAACCCTGAACCCTGAACCCTGACCCCAAGTACAGTCCCCCAGTCCTGAACAACTGAAGCCTGACCCCAAGTACAGTCCCCCAACCCTGAACCCTGAATCCTGACCCCAAGTACAGTCCCCCAACCCTGAAACCCTGATCCCAAGTACAGTCCCCTAACGCTAAACCCTGACCCCTGACCACAAGTACAGTCCCCCAACCCTGAACCCTGCCCCCTGGCCCCAAGTATAGTCGCCCAACCATGACCCCTGACCCCAAGTACAGTCCCCCAACCCTGAACCCTGAACTCTGACACCAACTACAGTCCCCCAACCCTGAACTCTGACCCCAAGTACAGTCCCCCAACACTGAACCCTGAACCCTGACCCGAAGTACAGACACCCAACCATGAACTCTGACGCCAAGTGCACTCCTCCAACCCTGAAACCTGACCCCTGAACCCAAGTACAGTCCCCCAACCCTGAACCCCGAACCCTGACCCCAAGTACAGTCCCCCAAACCTGCACCGTGAATTCTGACCCCAAGTACAGTCCTCCAACCGTGAACCCTGACCACTGGACCCAAGTGCAGACCCCAAAATTTGAACCCTGAACCCTGACCGCAAGGACAGTCCCCCAACCACGTTTCCCTACCCCAAGTACAGTCCCACAATCCTGAACCCTGAACTTTGACCCCAAGAACACTCCCGCAACCCTGAACACTGACCCCTAAACTCAGTACAGTCCCCCAATCCTGAACCCTGACCCGAAGTACAGACCCCCAATCCTGAACCCTGACCACAAGTACCGTCCCCTAACACTGAACCCTGAACCCTGACCCCAAACACAGTCCTCAACCCTGATCCCTGACCCCTGAGCCCAAGTAAAGTTCCCCAACCCTGAACCCCGAACCCTGATACCAAGTTCAGTCCCCCAACCCTGAACTCTGACCCCAAGTATAGTCCCCCAACCATGAACCCTGACCCCAAGTAAAGTCCCCCAACCCTGCACCCTGACCCCTGACCTCAAGTACAGACCCCCAACCCTGAACTCTCACCCCAAGTACAGTCCCCCAACACTGAACCATGAACTTGACCTTAAGTACAGTCCCATAATCCTGAACCCTGACCCCAATTACAGTCCCCCAATCCTGAACCCCGAACCCTGACCCCAAGTACGTCCCCCAACCATGAACCCTGACCCAAAGTACAGCCCCTCACCCCTGACCTCACGTTCAGTCCCCCAAACCAGAACCCTGAACCCAGACCCCAGGTACAGTCCCCCAAACCTGAACCCTGAACTCTGACAACACGTACAGTCCCACAACTCTGAACTGTGACCCCAAGTACAGTCCCCCAACATGAAACCTGAACTCTGACTCCATGTACATTCCCCCAACCCTGAACCCTGACCCCAAGTACAGTTCCCCAAAAGTGACCGCCAAACCCTGACCCCATGTACAGTACTCCAACATGAACCCTGAACCCTGACCCCAAGTACGGTCCCCCAACCCTGAACCCTGACCCCAAGTACAGACCCCCAACCTTGAAGTCTGAGCCGAAGTATAGTCCTCCCACTCCGAACCCTGACCCCTGGACCCAAGTGCAGACCCCAAAACCTAAACCCCAAACCCTGCCCCCAAATACAGTCCCCCAACACTGAACCCTGAACTTTGACCCCAAGAACAGACCCGCAACCCTGAACCCTGACCCCTAAATCCAAGTATAGCCCCCCAATCCTGAACCCTGACCCCAAATACAGACCCCAATCCTGAACCCTGACCACAAGTACCGTCCCCCAACCCTGAACCCTGAACCCTGACCCCAAACACAATCCTCAACCCTGAGCCCTGACCCCTGACCCCAAGTACAGTCCCCCAACCCTGAACCCCGAACTCCGATCCCAAGTACAGTCCCCCAGCCCTGAACACTGAACCCTGACCCCAAGACAGTCCCCGAATCCTGAACAACTGAACCCTGACCCCAAGTACAGTCCCCCAAACCTGAACCCTGACCCCAAGTACAGTCCCCCAACACTGAACCCTGACTCCGAGTACAGTCCCCCAACCCTGAACCCTGACCCCAAGTATAGTTCCCCCAACCCTAAACCCTGACCCCAAGTACAGTCCCCCAACCCTGAACCCTGACCCCAAGTATAGTTCCCCCAACCCTAAACCCTGACCCCAAGTACAGTCCCCCAACCCTGAACGCTGAACCCTGACCCCAAGTACAGTCCCCCAACACTGAACCCTGAGCTCTGACCCCAAGTACAGTCCCCCAACACTGAACCCTGAGCTCTGACCCCAAGTACAGTCCCCCAACACTGAACCCTGAGCTCTGACCCCAAGTACAGTCCCCCAACACTGAACACTGAGCCCGAGTACAGTTCCCAACCCTGAACAGCAAATCCAGATCCCAAGTACAGTCCCCCAACCCTGAACCCTGAACTTTGACACCAAGTACAGTGCCCCAACCCTGAACCCTGACCCCAAGTACAGTCCCCCAACCCTGAACCCTGAACTCTGACACCAAGTGCAGTCATCCAACCCTGAACACTGAGCCCTGACCCCAAGTACAATCCCCCAACACTGAACTCCGGACCCTGACCCCAAATAAAGTCCCCCAACCCTGTCCCCTGACCCCAAGTACAGTCCCCCAACCCTGAACCCTGACCACAAGTACCGTCCCCCAACCCTGAACCCTGAACCCTGACCCCAAGTACCCTCGCCCAACCCTGAACCCTGAACCCTGTCCCCAAGTACACTCCCCAACTCTGATCCCTGACCCCTGATCCCAAGTACAGTCCCCCATCCCAGAACCCTGATCCATGACCCCAAAACAGTTCCCCAATCCTGACCCCTGACCCCACAAATAGTCCCCCAACACTGAACCCTGAACCCTGACTGCCAATACAGTCCCCCAACCCTGAACGCCGAACCCAGATCCCAAGTACAGTCCCCCAACCCTGAACCCTGACCCCAAGGACAGTCCCCCAACCCAGAACCCTGAACTTTGATCCCAAGTATAGTCCTCCAACTCTGAACCCTGACCCCTGACCCCAAGTACAGTCCCCCAACACAGACAACTGAACTCTGACCCCAAGTACAGTCCACCAACCCTGAACCCTGACCCCAAGTACGGTCCCCCAACCCAGAACCCTGAACTCTGACCCCAAGTACAGACCCCCAACCCTGAACTCTGACCCCAAGTATGGTCCTCCAACCGTGAACCCTGACCCCTGGACCCAAGTGCAGACCCCAAAATCTGAACCCTGAACCCTGACCCCAAGGACAGTCCCCCAACCACGTTTCCCTACCCCAAGTACAGTTCCCCCACCCTGAATCCCTAAACCTGACCCCAAGTACAGTCCCACAATCCTGAACCCTGAACTTTGACCCCAAGAACACTCCCCCAATCCTGAACCCTGACCCCAAGTACAGATCCCCAATCCTGAACCCTGACCACAAGTACCGTCCCCCAACACTGAACCCTGAACCCTGACCCCAAACACAGTCCTCAACCCTGATCCCTGACCCCTGAGCCCAAGTAAAGTTCCCCAACCCTGAAACCCGAACCCTGATACCAAGTACAGTCCCCCAACACTGAACCCTGACCCCAAGTACAGTCCCCCAACCCTGAACCCTGACCCCAAGTACAGTCCCCCAACACTGAATGCTGAACCCTGACCCCAAGTACAGTCCCCCAATCCTGAACAACTGAACCCTGACCCCAAGTACAGTCCCCCAACACTGAACCCTGACCCCGAGTACAGTCCCCCAACCCTGAACCCCGAACCCAGATCCCAAGTACAGTCCTCCAACCCTGAACCCTGACGCCAAGTACAGTCCCCCAACCCTGAACCCCGAACCCAGATCCCAAGTACAGTCCCCCAACCCTGAACCCTGATCCCAAGTACAGTCCCCCAACCCTGAACCCTGAGCTCTGACCCCAAGTACAGGCCCCCAACACTGAACCCTGACCCCAAGTACAGTCCCCCAACCCTGAACCCTGAGCTCTGACCCCAAGTACAGGCCCCCAACACTGAACCCTGACCCCGAGTACAGTCCCCCAACCCTGAATCCTGAACTCTGACCCCAAGTACAGTCCCCCAACCCAGAACCCCGTACCCTGACCCCAAGTACAATCCCCCAAACCTGAACCCTGAACCCTGACCCCAAGTACAGTCCCCCAACACTGAACCCTGACCCCTGACCCCAAGTATAGTCCCCCAACCTGAACCCTGACCCCTGAACACAAATACAATCCCCCAGTCCTGAACCCTGACCCCAAGGACAGTCCCCCAATCCTGAACCCTGAACCCTGACCCCAAGAACACTCCCCAACCCTGATCCCTGACCCCAAGTACAGTCCCCCAAACCAGAACCCTGATCCATGACCCCAAAACAGTCCCCCCAACCTGAACCCTGACCCCAAGTATAGTCCACCAACCATGACCCCTGACCCCAAGAACAGTCCCAAACACTCAACCCCGAACCCTGACCCCAAGTACAGTCCCCCAACCCTGAACCCTGAACTCTGACACCAAGTACAGTCCCACAACTCTGAACCCTGACCCCAAGTACAGTCCCCCAACACTGAACCCTGAACTCTGACCCCTGACACCAGCTACAGTCCCCCAACCCTGAACCCTGAACTTTGACCCCAAGAACAGACCCGCAACCCTGAACCTTGACCCCTAAACCCAAGAACAGTCCCCCAATCCTGAACCCTGACCACAAATACCGTCCCCCAACCCTGAACCCTGAACCCTGACCCCAAACACAATCCTCAACCCTGAGCCCTGACCCCTGAGCGCAAGTACAGTCCCCCAACCCTGAACCCCGAACTCCGATCCCAAGTGCAGTCCCCCAACCCTGAACCCTGACCCCAAGTACAGTCCCCCAACCCTGAACCCTGACCCCAAGTATAGTTCCTCCAACTCTAAACCCTGACCCCAAGTACAGTCCCTCAACCCTGAACCCTGACCCCAAGTACAGTCCCCCAACCCTGAACGCTGAACCCTGACCCCAAGTACAGTCCCCCAACCCTGAACGCTGAACCCTGACCCCAAGTACAGTCCCCCAACACTGAACCCTGACCCCTGAACCCAAGTACGGTCCCCCAAACCTGAACCCTGAACTCTGACCCCAAGTACAGTCATCCAACCCTGAACACTGACCCCTGACCCCAAGTACAGTCCCCCCACCCAGAACCCTGAGCTCTGACCCCAAGTACAGTCCCCAAAACTGAACCCTGACTCCGAGTACATTTCCCCAACACTGAACCCTGAACTCTGACCCCAGGTACAGTCCCCCAACTCTGAACCCTGACCCCGAGTACAGTCCCCCAACCCTGAACCTTGAACTCTGACACCAAGTACAGTCCCCCAAACCTGAACCCTGAAGTGCAGTCATCCAACCCTGAACACTGAGCCCTGACCCCAAGTACAGTGCCCCAACCCTGAACCCTGACCCCTGACCTCAAGTACAGTTCCCCAACCCTGAACTCTGATCTCTGACCCCAAGTACAATCCCCCAACACTGAACTCCGGACCCTGACCCCAAATACAGTCCCCCAACCCTGAACTCTGACCCCTGACCTCAAGTACAGTTCCCCAACCCTGAACTCTGACCCCAAGTACAGTACCCCAACAGGAAACGCCGAATTCTAACCACAAGTACAGTCCCCCAACCCAGAACCCCTTACCCTGACCCCAAGAACAGTCCCCCTAACCTGAACCCTGAACCCTGACCCCAAGTGCAGTCCCGCATCCCAGAACCCTGATCCATGACCCCAAAACAGTCCCCCAATCCTGAACCCTGACCCCAAGTATAGTCCTCCAACCATGAACCCTGACCCCAAGTACAGTCCCCCAACCCTGAACCCTGAACCCTGACCGCAAATACAGTCCCCCAACTCTGAACACCGAACCCAGATCCCAAGTACAGTCCCCCAACCCTGAACCCTGACCCCAAGTACAGTCCCCCAACCCTGAACCCTGACCCCTGACTCCAAGTACAGTCCCCCAACCCAGAACCCTGAAGTCTGACCCCAAGTACAGTCCCCCAACACAGACAACTGAACTCTGACCCCAAGTACAGTCCCCCAACCCTGAACCCTGACCCCAATTACAGTCCCCCAACCCAGAACACTGAACTCTGACCCCAAGTACAGTCCCCCAACCCAGAACCCCGTACCCTGACCCCAAGTACAATCCCCCAAACCTGAACCCTGAACCCTGACCCCAAGTACAGTCCCCCAACACTGAACCCTGACCCCTGACCCCAAGTATAGTCCCCCAACCTGAACCCTGACCCCTGAACACAAATACAATCCCCCAATCCTGAACCCTGACCCCAAGGACAGTCCCCCAATCCTGAACCCTGAACCCTGACCCCAAGAACACTCCCCAACCCTGATCCCTGACCCCAAGTACAGTCCCCCAAACCAGAACCCTGATCCATGACCCCAAAACAGTCCCCCCAACCTGAACCCTGACCCCAAGTATAGTCCACCAACCATGACCCCTGACCCCAAGAACAGTCCCAAACACTCAACCCCGAACCCTGACCCCAAGTACAGTCCCCCAACCCTGAACCCTGAACTCTGACACCAAGTACAGTCCCCCAACTCTGAACCTTGACCCCAAGTACAGTCCCCCAACACTGAACCCTGAACTCTGACCCCTGACACCAGCTACAGTCCCCCAACCCTGAACCCTGAACTTTGACCCCAAGAACAGACCCGCAACCCTGAACCTTGACCCCTAAACCCAAGAACAGTCCCCCAATCCTGAACCCTGACCACAAATACCGTCCCCCAACCCTGAACCCTGAACCCTGACCCCAAACACAATCCTCAACCCTGAGCCCTGACCCCTGAGCGCAAGTACAGTCCCCCAACCCTGAACCCCGAACTCCGATCCCAAGTGCAGTCCCCCAACCCTGAACCCTGACCCCAAGTACAGTCCCCCAACCCTGAACCCTGACCCCAAGTATAGTTCCCCCAACTCTAAACCCTGACCCCAAGTACAGTCCCTCAACCCTGAACCCTGACCCCAAGTACAGTCCCCCAACCCTGAACGCTGAACCCTGACCCCAAGTACAGTCCCCCAACACTGAACCCTGACCCCTGAACCCAAGTATGGTCCCCCAAACCTGAACCCTGAACTCTGACCCCAAGTACAGTCATCCAACCCTGAACACTGACCCCTGACCCCAAGTACAGTCCCCCCACCCAGAACCCTGAGCTCTGACCCCAAGTACAGTCCCCAAAACTGAACCCTGACTCCGAGTACATTTCCCCAACACTGAACCCTGAACTCTGACCCCAGGTACAGTCCCCCAACTCTGAACCCTGACCCCGAGTACAGTCCCCCAACCCTGAACCTTGAACTCTGACACCAAGTACAGTCCCCCAAACCTGAACCCTGAAGTGCAGTCATCCAACCCTGAACACTGAGCCCTGACCCCAAGTACAGTGCCCCAACCCTGAACCCTGACCCCTGACCTCAAGTACAGTTCCCCAACCCTGAACTCTGATCTCTGACCCCAAGTACAATCCCCCAACACTGAACTCCGGACCCTGACCCCAAATACAGTCCCCCAACCCTGAACTCTGACCCCTGACCTCAAGTACAATTCCCCAACCCTGAACTCTGACCCCAAGTACAGTACCCCAACAGGAAACGCCGAATTCTAACCACAAGTACAGTCCCCCAACCCAGAACCCCGTACCCTGACCCCAAGATCAGTCCCCCTAACCTGAACCCTGAACCCTGAACCCTGACCCCAAGTGCAGTCCCGCATCCCAGAACCCTGATCCATGACCCCAAAACAGTCCCCCAATCCTGAACCCTGACCCCAAGTATAGTCCTCCAACCATGAACCCTGACCCCAAGTACAGTCCCCCAACCCTGAACCCTGAACCCTGACCGCAAATACAGTCCCCCAACTCTGAACACCGAACCCAGATCCCAAGTACAGTCCCCCAACCCTGAACCCTGACCCCAAGTACAGTCCCCCAACCCTGAACCCTGACCCCTGACTCCAAGTACAGTCCCCCAACCCAGAACCCTGAACTCTGACCCCAAGTACAGTCCCCCAACACAAACAACTGAACTCTGACCCCAAGTACAGTCCCCCAACCCTGAACCCTGACCCCAATTACAGTCCCCCAACCCAGAACACTGAACTCTGACCCCAAGTACAGACCCCCAACACTGAACTCTGACCCCAAGTACAGTCCTCCAACCGTGAACCCTGACCCCTGGACCCAAGTGCAGACCCCAAAATCTGAACCCTGAACCCTGACCCCAAGGACAGTCCCCCAACAACATTTCCCTACCCCAAGTACAGTCCCCCAACCCTGAATCCCTAAACCTGACCCCAAGTACAGTCCCCCAACCCTGAACCCTGAACTTTGACCCCAAGAACACTCCCACAACCCTGAACCCTGACCCCTAAACTCAGTACAGTCCCCCCAATCCTGAACCCTGACCCCAAGTAGAGACCCCCAATCCTGAACCCTGACCAGAAGTACCGTCCCCCAACCCTGAACTCTGAACCCTGACCCCAAGTACTGTCCCCCAAACCCTGAACCCTGACCCCAAGTACAGTCCCCCAACCCTGAACCCTGACCCAAAGTACAGTCCCCCAACCCTGAACGCTGAACCCTGACCCCAAGTACAGTCCGCCAATCCTGAACAACTGAACCCTGACCCCAAGTACAGTCCCCCAACCCTGAATGCTGAACCCTGACCCCAAGTACAGTCCCCCAACCCTGAACCCCGAACCCTGACCCCAAGTACAGACCCCAACCCTGAATGCTGAACCCTGACCCCAAGTACAGTCCCCCAACACTGAAACCTGACCCCAAGTACAGTCCCCCAACCCTGAACCCCGAACCCAGATCCAAGTACAGTCCCCCAACACTGAACCCTGAACTCTGATCCAAAGTACAGCTGCCCACCCCTGAACCCAGACCCCTGAACACAAGTACAGTCCCCCAAACCTGAACCCTGAACTCTGACCCCAAGTGCAGTCATCCAACCCTGAACATTGACCCCTGACCCCAAGTACAGTCCCCCAACCTTGAACCCTGAGCTCTGACCCCATGTACAGTCCCACAATACTGAACCCTGACCCCGAGTACAGTCCCCCAAGCCAGAACCCTGACCTCTGACCCCAAGTACAGTCCCCCAACACTGAACCCCAAACCCAGATCCCAAGTACAGTCCGCCAACCCTGAACCCTGAACTCTGACACCAAGTACAGTCACCCAACCCTGAACCTTGACCCCAAGTATAGTCCCCCCAACCCTGACCCCTGAACCCAAGTACAGTCCCCCAAACCTGAACCCTGAACTCTGACCCCAAGTGCAGTCATCCAACCCTGAACACTGACCCCTGACCCCAAGTACAGTCCCCAAACCTGAACCCTAAACTCTCACCCCAAGTACAGTCTCCCAACACTGAACCATGAACTTGACCTTAAGTACAGTCCCATAATCCTGAACCCTGACCCCAATTACAGTCCCCCAACCCTGAACCCCGAACTCTGACCCCAAGTACAGTCCCTCACCCCTGACCTCACGTTCAGTCCCCCAAACCAGAACCCTGAACCCAGACCCCAGGTACAGTCTCGCAAACCTGCACCCTGACCCCAAGTACAGTCCCCCAAACCTGAACCCTGAACTCTGACACCAAGTACAGTCCCCCAACCCTGAACAGCGAACCCAGGTCCCAAGTACAGTCCCCCAACCCTGAACCCTGAACTCTGACACCAAGTACAGTCCCCCAACCCTGAACCCTGACCCCAAGTACAGTCCCCCAACTCTGAACACTAACCCCAAGTACAGTCCCCCAACCCTGAACCCTGACCCCAAGTACAGTCCCACAACTCTGAACACTAACCCCAAGTACAGTCCCCCAACCATGAACCCTGAACTTTGACCCCAAGAACAGTCCCGCAACCCTGAACCCTGACCCCTAAACCCAAGTACAGTCCACCAATCCTGAACCCTGACCCCAAGGACAGACCCTAATACTGAACCCTGACCACAAGTACCGTCCCCCAACCTTGACCCCTGAACCCAAACACAGTCCTCAACCCTGATCTCTGACCCCTGAGCCCAAGGACAGTCGCCCAACCCTGAACCCCGAACCCCGATCCCAAGTACTGTCCCCCAACCCTGAACCCTGACCCCAAGTACAGCCCCCAACCCTGAACCCTGACCCCAAGTATAGTTCCCCCAACTCTGAACCCTGACCCCAAGTACAGTCCCCCAACCCTGAACCCTGACCCAAGTCTGTCCCCCAACACTGAACCCTGAACTCTGATCCCAAGTACAGTTCCCCAAACCTGAACCCTGACCCCAAGTTCAGACACCCAACCCTGAACTCTGACCCCATTACAGTCCTCCAAGCCTGAACCCTGACCCCTGAAGCCAAGTACAGTCCCCCATACCTGAACACTGAACTCTGACCCCAAGTACAATCCCCAAACCCTGAACCCTGACCCATGACCCCAAATACAATCCCCCAACACTGAACCCCGGTCCCTGACCCGAAGTACAGTCCCCCAACCCAGAACCCTGACCCCAAGTACAGTCCTCCAAACCTGAACCCTGACCACTGACCCCAGAACAGTCACTCAACACTGAACCCTGACCCCACGTACAGTCCCCCAACCCTGAACTCTGACCCCAAGTATAGTCCCCAACCCTGAACCCTGACCCCTGTCCCCAATTACAGTACCCCAACCCTGAACCCCGAACCCTGACCCCAAATACAGTCCCCCAACCCTGAACCCTGACCCCAAGTACAGTCCCCCAACCCTGTACCTCGTAAACCTGCATCCTGACCACTGACTCTAAGTACAGTCCCCCAACCCAGGACCCTGACCCCAAGTACAGAACCCAACCTTGAACTCTGACCCCATTACAGTCGTCCAACAATGAACCCTGACCCCTGAACCCAAGTACACTCCCCCAAAACTGAACCCCGTACCCTGACCCCAAATACCGTTCCCCAACATGAACCCTGAATTCTGACCCCAAGTACAATCCTCCAACCCTGAACCCTGACCCCCAGTACAGGCACCAAATACTGAACGCCGAACCCTGACCCCAAGTACAGTCCACCAACCCTGAACCCTGACCCCAAGTACAGTCCCCCAACCTGAACCCTGACCCCTGAACCCAAGTATATTCACCCAACCTTGAACCCTGACCCCAAGTACAGACCCCCAACCCTGAACCCTGACCCCAAATACAATCCCCCAACCTGAACCCTGACCCCTGAACCCAAGTATAGTCCCCCAACCTTGAACCCTGACCCCAAGTACAGTCCCCCAATCTTGAACAACTGAACCCTGACCCCAAGTACAGTCCCCCAACACTGAACCCTGACCACGAGTACAGTCCCCCAAACCTGCACCCCGAACCCAGATCCCAAGTACTGTCCCCCAACCTTGAACCCTGAACCCTGACCCCAAGTACAGTCCCCCAACAATGAACCCTGAACTCTGATCCCAAGTACAGTTGCCCCACCCTGAACCCTGACCCCTGAACCCAAGTACATTCCTCCAAACCTGAACTCTGACCCCAAGTACAGGCATCCATTACTGAACCCTGACCCCTGACCCTAAGTACATCCCCCAACCCAGAAACCTGAGCTCTGACCCCCGAACCCTGATCCCAAGTGTAGTCCCCCAACACAGAACACTGAACCCAGACCCCAAGTACAGACCACCAACCCTAAACTCTGACCCCAAGTACAGTCCTCCAACGCTGAACCCAAGTACAGTCCCTAAAACCTGAATTCCGAACCCTGACCCCAAGTACAGGCATCCAACCCTGATCCCTGACCCCTGACTCGAAGTAGAGTGACCCAACCCAGAACCCTGATCTCTGACCCCAAGTACAGTCCCCCAACCCTTAACCCTGACCCCTGACCCCAAGTACAGTCCCCCAACACTAATCCCCGAACCCTGACCTCAAGTATAGTCCCCCAACCATGAACCCTGACTCCAAGTACAGTTCCCCCAACCCTGAAACCTGAACCCTGACCCCACGTAATGTCCCCAAGCCTGATTCCTGAGCCCTGACCCCAAGGACAGTCCCCCAACTCTGAATCACTGAACCTGACCCCAACTACAGTCCCCCAACCCTGAACCCTGAACTTTGACCCCAAGAACAGTCCCCCAATCCTGAACCCTGACCCCAAGTACAGTCCCCCAATCCTGAACCCTGACCACAAGTACAGTCCCCCAACCCTGAACCCCGAACTCTGACCCCAAGTACAGTCCCCCAATCCTGAACAACTGAGCCCTGACCCCAAGTACAGTCCCCCAACAATGAACCCTGACGCCGAGTACAGTCCCCCAAACCTGAACCCTGACCCCTGAACCCAAGTATAGTCCCCCAACCCTGAATCCTGAACTCTGACACCAAATACAGTGCCTGAACCCTGAACTCTGATCCCATGTACAGACCCCCAACATGAACCCTGAACTCTGACTCCAAGTACAATCCCCCAACCCTGAACCCCGAACCCTGACCCCAAGTACAATCCCCCAACCTGAACCCTGACCCCTGAACGCAAGTATAGTCCCCCAACCTTGACCCCAAGTACAGTCCCCCAACCCAGAACCCTGAACCCTGACCCCAAGTACAGTCCCCCAATCCTGAACAACTGAGCCCTGACCCCAAGTACAGTCCCCCAACAATGAACCCTGACCCCGAGTACAGTCCCCCAAACCTGAACCCTGACCCCTGAACCCAAGTATAGTCCCCCAACCCTGAATCCTGAACTCTGACACCAAATACAGTGCCTCAACCCTGAACCCTGAACTCTGATCCCATGTACAGTTGCCCAACACTGAAACCTGAACCCTGAACACAAGTACAGACCCCCAACATGAACCCTGAACTCTGACTCCAAGTACAACCCCCAACCCTGAACTCTGACCCCTGACCCCAAGTACAGTCCCCAAACACTGAACCCTGATCTCTGATACCAAGTACCGTCCTCCAACCGTGAACCCTGACCCCTGACCCCAAGTACAGTCCCCCAACCCTGAACCCCGAACCCAGATCCCAAGTACAGTTGCCCAACCCTGAACCCTGACCCCTGAACCCAGTACAGTCCCCCAAACCTGAACCCTGAACTCTGAACCCAAGTGCAGTCATCCAACCCTGAACACTGACCCCTGATCCCAAGTACAGTCCCCCAACCCTGAACCCTGACCCCCGACCCAAAGTGCTGTCCCCCAACACTAATCCCCGAACCCTGACCCCAGGTATAGTCCCCCAACCCAGAACCCTGACCCCTGACCCCAAGTACAGTCCCCCAACCCTGAACTCTGACTCCAAGAACAGCCCCCCAACACTGAAACATGAACTCTGAATTTATGTACAGTCCCACAATCCTGAACCCTGACCCCTGACCCCAATTACAGTCCCCCAACCCTGAATCCCGAACCCTGACCCCAAGTACAGAACCCAACCCTGAACTCTGACCCCAAGTACAGTCCCCCAACCCAGAACTCTGAGCCCTGACCCCAACTACAGTCTCCCAACCCTGAACCCTGACCCCAAATACAGTCTCCCAACCCTGAACCCTGACCCCAAATACAGTCCCACAACCCTGACCCCTGACCCCAAGTACAGTCCCTCAACCCTGAACCCTGACCTCAAGTAAAGTCCCCCAACCCTGAACTCTGACCCCAAGTACAGTCCCCCAACACTGAACCATGAACTCTGACCTTAAGTACAGTCCCACAATTTTGAACCC
The DNA here is from genome assembly GCA_037974335.1 of Prionace glauca. Lineage (NCBI taxonomy): Eukaryota > Metazoa > Chordata > Chondrichthyes > Carcharhiniformes > Carcharhinidae > Prionace > Prionace glauca. The sequence continues at coordinate 50,363,194 of CM075744.1, read as the reverse complement.
TGACCCCTGACCGCAATTGCAGTCCCCCAACCCTGAACCCTGAACCCTGACCCCAAGTAGTCCCTCACCCCTGACCCCAAGTACAGTCCCCCAAACCAGAACCCTGAACCCTGACCCCAGGTACATTCTCGCAAACCTGCACCCTGACCCCAAATACAGTCCCCCAACAGGGAACGCCGAATTCTAACCCCAAGTACAGCCCCCCAACCCAGAACCCTGAACTCTGACAACAAGTACAGTCCCCCAACTCTGAACCCTGACCCCAAGTACAGTCCCCCAACTCTGAAACCTGAACCCTGACCCCACGTAATGTCCCCAAGCCTGATTCCTGACCCCTGACCCCAAGTACAGACCCCCAAACCTGAACCCTGACCCCAAGGACAGTCCCCCAACTCTGAATCACTAAACCTGACCCCAACTATAGTCCCCCAACCCTGAACCTCTGAACTTTGACCCCAAGAACAGTCCCCCAATACTGAACCCTGACCCCAAGTACAATCCCCCAATCCTGAACCCTGACCACAAGTACCATCCCCCAACCCTGAACCCTGAACCCAAGTATAGTCCCCCCCCTGAACCCTGAACCCTGACCCCAAGTACAGATCCCCAACCCTGAATTCTGACCCCAACTACAGTCCCCCAACCCTGAACCCTGAACTTTCACCCGAAGAACAGTCCCCCAATACTGAACCCTGACCCCAAGTACAGTCCCCCATGAACCCTGAACTCTGACTCCAAGTACAATCCCCCAACCCTGAACTCTGACCCCTGACCCCAAGTACAGTCCCCCAAACACTGAACCCTGAACTCTGATCCCAAGTACAGTCCCCAAACCTGAATCCTGACCCCTGACCGCAAGTACAGTCCCCCAATCCTGAACAACTGAACCCTGACTCCAAGTACAGTCCCCCAACACTGAACCCTGACCCCGAGTACAGTCTCACAACCCTGAACCCCGAAAACAGATCCCAAGTACAGTCCCCCAACCCCAAACCCAGAACTCTGACCCCAAGTACAGTCCCCCAACCCTGAACCCTGTCCCCTGACTCCAAATACAACCCCCCAACCCTGAACTCTGACCCCAAGTACAGTCCCCCAACACTGAACCATGAACTCTGACGTTATGTACAGTCCCACAATCCTGAACCCTGACCCCAAATTACAGTCCCCCAACACGGTACCCCGAACCCTGACACAAGTACAGTCCCCCAAACCTGCACCCTGACCCCAAGGACAGTCCCCCAACCCTGAATCCCCAAACCTGACCCCAAGTACAGTCCCCCAACCGTGAACCCTGGCCCCAAGTACAGTCCCTCACCCCTGACCCCAAGTACAGTCCACCAACACTGAATCCCCAAACCTGACCCCAAGTACAGTCCCCCAACCGTGAACCCTGGCCCCAAGTACAGTCCCTCACCCCTGACCCCAAGTACAGTCCACCAACACTGAACCATGAACTCTGACCTGATGTATGTCCCACAATCCTGAACCCTGACCCCAATTACAGTCCCCCAACCCTGAACCCCGAACCCTGACCCCAAGTACAGTCCCCCAACCCTGAACCCTGACCCCAAGTACAGTCCCCCAACCCTGAACCCTGACCCCAAGTACACTCCCTCACCCCTGACCCCAAGTACAGTCCCCCAAACCAGAACCCTGACTCCTGACCCCAAGTACAGAACCCCAACCCTGAACTCTGACCCCAAGTACAGTCCCCCAACCCAGAAACCTGATCTCTGACCCCAAGTACAGTCCCCCAACCCTGAACCCTGACCCCAAGTAGAGTCCCCCAATCCTGAACCCTGAACACTGAAGCCAAGTATAGTCCCCCAACCCTGACCCCAAGTACAGTTCCCCAACCCTGAACCCTGAACCCTGACCCCAAGTACAGTCCCCCAATACTGAACACTGAACCCTGACCCCAAGTACAGTCACCCAACCCTGAACCCTGACCCCAAGTACAGTCCCCCAATCCTGAACAACTGAGCCCTGACCCCAAGTACAGTCCCCCAACATTGAACCCTGACCCCGAGTACAGTCCCCCAACCCTGAACCCTGAACTCTGACACCAAATACAGTGCCTCAACCCTGAACCCAGAACCCTGACCACAAGTACAGTCCCCCAACACTGAACCCTGAACTATGATCCCAAGTACAGTTGCCCAACCCTGAACCCTGACCCCTGAACACAAGTACAGTCCCCCAAACCTGAACCCTGAACTCTGACCTCAAGTAAAGTCATCCAACACTGAACCCTGACCCCTGACCCCAAGTATAGTCCCCCAACCCAGAACCCTGAACCCTGACCCCAAGTGCAGACCCCCAACCCTGAATTCTGACCCCAGGTGCAATCCTCCAACCCTGACCCCAAGTACAGACCCCCAACCCCGAACCCTGACTCCAAGTACAGTCCCCCAACATGAACCCTGAACTCTGAATCCAAGTGCAATCCCCCAACCCTGAACTCTGACCCCTGACCCCAAGTACAGTCCCCAAACACTGAACCCTGAACTCTGATCCCAAGTACAGTCCTCCAACGCTGAACCCTGACCCCTGACCCCAAGTACATTCCCCCAACCCAGAACCCTGAACTCTGATCCCAAGTACAGTCCCCCAAACCTGAACCCTGACACCAAGTACAGTCCCCCAACCCTGAACCCTGACCCCTGACCCCAAGTACGGTCCCCAAACCCTGAACTCTGACCCCAAGTACAGTCCCCCAACACTGAACCATGAACTCTGACCTGATGTACAGTCCCACAATCCTGAACCCTGACCCCTGACCCAAATGACAGTCCCCCAACCCTGAACCCTGACCCTAAGTACACTCCCTCACCCCTGACCCCAAGTACATTCCCCCAAACCATAACGCTGAACCCAGACCCCAAGTACAGTCTCGCAATCCTGCACCCTGTCCCCTGACCCCAAGTACAGTCCCCCAACACGGAACACCGAATTCTAACCCCAAGTACAGTTCCCCAACCCAGAACCCTGACTCCTGACCCCAAGTACAGAACCCCAACGCGGAACTCTGACCCCAAGTATAGTCCCCCAACCCAGAAACCTGATCTCTGACCCCAAGTACAGTCCCGCAACCCTGAACCCTGATCTCTGACCCCAAGTACAGTCCCCCAACCCTGAACCCTGACCCCTGACCCCAAGTATAGTCCCCCAACACTAATCCCCAAACCCTGACCTCAGGTATAGTCCTCCAACCGAGAACCCTGACCCCAAGTACAGTCAACAAACCCTGAACCCTGAACCCTGACCCCAAGTACAGTCCCCCAAACCTGAAACCTGAACCCTGACCCCACGTAATGTCCCCAAGCCTGATTCCTGACCCCTGACCCCAAGTACAGTTCCTCAACCCTGAAACCTGAACCCTGACCCCAAGGACAGTCCCCAAACTCTGAATCACTAAACCTGACCCCAACTATAGTCCCCCAACCCTGAACCCTGAACTTTGACCCCAAGAACAGTCCCCCAACATGAACCCTGAACTCTGACTTCAAGTACAATCTCCCAACCCTGAACTCTGACCCCTGACACCAATTACAGTCCCCAAACACTGAACCCTGAACTCTGATCCCAAGTACAGTCCTCCAAACCTGAACCCTGACCCCTGACCGCAAGTACAGTCCCCCAACCCAGAACCCTGAACTCTGATCCCAAGTACAGTCCCCCAATCCTGAACAACTGAACCCTAACCCCGAGTACAGTCCCTCAACCCTGAACCCTGAACCCAGATCCCAAATACAGTCCCCCAACCCTGAAGTCTGACACCAAGTACAGTCCCCCAAACCTGAACCCTGACCCCTGACCCCAAATTACAGTGCCCCAACCCGGTACCCCGAACCCTGACCCCAAGTAGAGTCTCCCAACCCTGAACCCTGACCCTAAGTACACTCCCTCACCCTTGACCCCAAGTACAGTCCCCCAACCCTGACCCCTGACCCCAAGTACAGTCCCCCAAACCAGAACCCTGAACCCAGACCCCAAGTACAGTCTCGCAATCCTGCACCCTGTCCCCTGACCCCAAGTACAGTCCCCCAACACAGAACGCCAAATTCTAACCCCAAGTACAGTCCACCAACCCAGAACCCTGACTCCTGACCCCAAGTACAGAACCCTAACCCTGAACTCTGACCCCAAGTACAGTCCCCCAACCCAGAAACCTGATATCTGACCCCAAGTACAGTCACCCAACCCTGAACCCTGACCCCAAGTATAGTCCCCCAACACTAATCCCCGAACTCTGACCTCAAGTATAGTCCCCCAACCGAGAACCCTGACCCCAAGTACAGTCAACAAACCCTGAACCCTGACCCCAAGTACAGTCCCCCAACCCTGAAACCTCAACCCTGACCCCACGTAATGTCCCCAAGCCTGATTCCTGACCCCTGACCCCAAGTACAGTTTCCCAACCCTGCACCCTGAACTCTGACCCCAAGTACAGACCCCCAACCCTGAACCCTGACCCCAAGGATGTCTCCCAACTCTGAATTACTAAACCTGACCCCAAGTACAGTCCCCCAACCCTGATCCCTGAACTTTGATCCCAAGTAAGTCCCCCAATCCTGAACCCTGACCCCAAGTACAGTCCCCCAATCCTGAACCCTGACCACAAGTACAGTCCCCCAGCCCTGAACCCTGACCCCTGACCCCAAGTACAGTCCCCCAACACTGAACACTGAACCCTGACCCCAAGTACAGTCCCCCAACCCTGAACCCTGACCCCAAGTACAGTCCCCCAATCCTGAACAACTGAGCCCTGACCCCAAGTACAGTCCCCCAACAATGAACCCTAACCCCGAGTACAGTCCCCCAACCCTGAACCCTGAACTCTGACACCAAATACAGTGCTTCAACCCTGATCCCAGAACCCTGACCCCAAGTACAGTCCCCCAACACTGAACCCTGAACTCTGATGCCAAGTACAGTTGCCCAACCCTGAACCCTGACCCCTGAACACAAGTACAGTCCCCCAAACCTGAACCCTGAACTCTGACCCCAAGTAAAGTCATCCAACACTGAACCCTGACCCCTGACCCCAAGTATAGTCCCCCAACCCAGAACCCTGAACCCTGACCCCAAGTACAGATCCCCAACCCTGAATTCTGACACCAAGTACAATCCTCCAACCCTGACCCCAAGTACAGACCCCCAACCCCGAACCCTGACTCCAAGTACAGTCCCCAAACACTGAACCCTGAACTCTGATCCCAAGTACAGTCCTCCAACGCTGAACCCTGACCCCTGACCCCAATTACATTCCCCCAACCCAGAACCCTGAACTCTGATCCCAAGTACAGTCCCCCCAATCCATAACAACTGAACTGTGACCCCAAGTACAGTCCCCCAACACTGAACCCTGAAGTCTGACACCAAGTACAGTCCCCCAAACCTGAACCCTGACCCCAAGTACAGGCGCCCAACCCAGAACCCTGACCCCTGACACCAAGTACAGTCCCCCAACCCTGAACCCTGACCCCAAGTACGGTCCCCAAACCCTGAACTCTGACCCCAAGTACAGTCCCCCAACACTGAACCATGAACTCTGACATGATGTACAGTCCCACAATCCTGAACCCTGACCCCTGACCCAAATGACAGTCCCCCAACCCTGAACCCCGAACCCTGACCCCAAGTAAAGTCCCCCAACCCAGAACCCTGACCCCAAGTACAGAACCCCAACCCTGAACTCTGACCCCAAGTACAGTCCCTCAACCCAGAAACCTGATCTCTGACCACAAGTACAGTCCCCCAACACTGAACCCTGACCCCTGACCCCAAGTACAGTCCCCCAACACTAATCCCCGAACCCTCACCTTAAGTATAGTCCCCCAACCGTGAACCCTGACCCCAAGTACAGTCAACAAATCCTGAACCCTGAACCCTGACACCAAGTACAGTCCCCCAACCCTGAAACCTGAACCCTGACCCCACGTAATGTCCCCAAGCCTGATTCCTGACCCCTGACCCCAAGTACAGTTCCCCAACCCTGCACCCTGAACTCTGACCCCAGGTACAGACCCCCAACCCTGAACCCTGACCCCAAGGACTGTCCCCCAACTCTGAATCACTAAACCTGACCCCAACTACAGTCCCCCAACCCTGAACCCTGAACTTTGACCCCAAGTACAGTCCCCCAATCCTGAACCCTGACCCCAAGTCCAGTCCCCCAACCCTGAACCCCGAACCCTGATCCCAAGTACAGTCCCCCAACCGTGTACCCTGACCCCAAGTACAGTTCCCCAACCCTGAACCCTGACCCCAAGTACAGTCCTCCAATCCTGAACAACTGAACCCTGACCCCAAGTACAGTCCCCCAACAATGAACCCTGACCCCAAGTACAGTCCCCTAACCTTGAACCCTGAACTCTGACACCAAATACAGTGCCTCAACCCTGAACCCAGAACCCTGACCCCAAGTACAGTCCCCCAACCCTGAACCCTGAACTCTGATCCCAAATACAGTGCCTCAACCCTGAACCCTGACCCCTGAACACAAGTACAGTCCCCCAAACCTGAACCCTGAACCCTGACCCCAAGTATAGATCCCCAACCCTGAATTCTGACACCAAGTACAATCCTCCAACCCTGACCCCAAGTACAGATCCCCAACCCCGAACCCTGACTCCAAGTGCAATCCCCCAACCCTGAACTCTGACCCCTGACCCCAAGTACAGTCCCCAAACACTGAACCCTGAACTCAGATCCCAAGTACAGTCCTCCAACGCTGAACCCTGACCTCTGACCACAAGTACATTCCCCCAACCCAGACCCCTGAACCCTGACCCCAAGTACAGTCCCCCAACACTGAACCCTGAACCCTGACCCCAAGTACAGATCCCCAACCCTGAATTCTGACCCCAAGTACAGTCCCCCAACACAGAACTCTGACCCCTGACCCCAAGTACAGTCCCCCAACACTGAACAACTGAACCCTGACCCCAAGTACAGTCCCCTGACACTGAAATCTGAACTCTGATCCCAAGTACAGCTGCCCAACCCTGAACCCTGAACTCTGAACCCAAGTGCAGTCATCAAACCCTGAACACTGACCCCTGACCCAAAGTACAGTCCCCCAACACTAATCCCCAAACCCTGACCCCAAGTATAAACCCCCAACCAGACCCTGAACCCTGACCCCAGGACAGACCCGCAACCCTAAACTCTGACCCCAAATACAGTCGTCCAACGCTGAACCCAAGTACAGTCCCCAAAACCTGAACCCTGACCCCAAGTACAGTCCCCCAGCACGAACCCTGAACTCTGACTCCAAGTACAGTCCCCCAACCCTGAACCCTGACCCCTGACCACACGTACAGTCCCCAGACACTGAACGCCGAACCCTGACCCCAAGTACAGTCCCCCAACCCTGAATCCTGACCCCAAATACAGTCCCTCAACACTGAACCCTGAACTCTGATCCCAAGTACAGTTGCCCAACCCTGAACCCTGACCCCTGAACCCAAGTAGATCCCCCAAACCTGAACACTGAACTCTGAACCCAAGTGCAGTCATCCAACCATGAACACTGACCCCTGACCCCAAGAACAGTCCCCCAACCCAGAACCCTGAGCTCTGACACGCAGTACAGTCCCCCAAACTTGAACCCTGACCCCTGACCCAAAGTACAGTCCCCCAACATTAATCCCCGAACCCTGACCCCAAGTATAGTCCCCCACACAGAACCCTGACCCCAAGTACAGACCCTCAATCCTAAACTCTGACCCCAAATATCGTCCTCCAACGCTGAACCCAAGTACAGTCCCCAAAACCAGAACCCTGACCCCTGACCCCAAGTAAAGTCTCCCAACCCTGAACCCTGACCACAAGTACAGTCCCACAACGCTGAATCCCAGACCCTCACCCCAAGTACAGTTCACCAACCCAGAACATTGACCCCTGACCCCAATTACAGTCCCACAATCCTGAACCCTGACCCCTGACCCCAATTACAGTCCCCCAACCCTGAACCGCGAACCCTGACCCCAAGTACAGTCCCTCACCCCTGACCCCAACTACAGTCCCCCAAACCATAACCCTGAACCCAGACCCCAAATACAGTCTCGCAAACCTGTACCCTGACCCCTGACCACAAGTACAGTCCCCCAACACGGAACGCCGAATTTTAACCCCAAGTACAGTCACCCAACCCAGAACCCTGACCCCTGACCCCAACTACAGAACCCCACCCTGAACTCTGACCCCAAGTACAGTCCCCCAACCCTGAACCCCGAACTCTGACCAAAAGTACAGTCCTCCAACCCTGAACCCTGACCCCTGAACCCAAGTACAGTCCCCAAAACCTGAACCTCAAACCCTAACCCCGAGTACAGTCCCCCAACAGTAACCCTGAACTCTGACCCCAAGTACAGTCCCCCAACCCAGAACCCTGACCCCAAGTAGAGTCCCGCAACACCGAACCCAGATCCCAAGTACATTCCCCCAACCCTGAACCCTGACCCCTGACCCCTGACCTCAAGTACAGTCCCCCAACTCTGAACTCTGACCCCAAGTACAGTCCCCCAACACTGAACCATGAACTCTGACCTTAAGTACAGTCCCAACATCCTAAACCCTGACCCCAATTACAGTCCCCAAACCCTGAACCCCGAACCCTGACCCCAAGTATAGTACCCCAACCCTGAACCCTGACCCCAAGTACATTCCCTCAAACCAGAACCCTGAACCCAGACCCCAGGTACAGTCTCGCAAACCTGCACCCTGACCCCTGACCCCAAGTACAGTCGCCCAACACGGAACGCCAAATTCTAACCCCAAGTACAGTCCCCCAACCATGAACCCTGACCCCAAGTACAGTCCCCCAACCCTGAACCCTGACCCCAAGTACAGTCCCCCAACACTGAACACTGAACTCTGATCCCAAGTACAGTTGCCCCAACCTGACCCCTGAACCCAAATTCAGTCCCCCAATCCTGAACCCTGACCCCAAGTACAGTCCCCCAACCCTGATCCCTGACCCCAAGTACAGTCCCCCAACCCAGAACCCTGATCCATGACCCCAAATCAGTCCCCCAACACTGAACCCTGACCCCTGATCCCAAGTACAGACCCCCAAACCTGAACCCTGACCCCAAGTACAGTCCCCCAACTCTGAACAACTGAACCCTGACCCCAAATACAGTCCCCCAAACCTGAACCCTGAACTCTGATACCAACTACAGTCCCCCAACCCTGAACCCTGACCCCAAGTACTGTCCCCCAACACTGAACCCTGAACTCTGACCCCAAGTACAAACCCCAACCCTGACCCCTGACCCCAAGTATAGTCCCCCAACACTGAACCCCAAACCCTGACCCCAAATACAATCCCCCAAACCTGAACCCTGACCCCAAGTACAGTCCCCCAAACCTGAACCCTGACCCCTGAGCCCAAGTACAGTCCCCCAACCCAGAACCCTGACCCCAAGTACAGTCCTCCAAACCTGAACCCTGACCCCTGGACGCAAGTGCAGACCCCAAAACCTGAACCCCAAACCCTGAACCCAAATACAGTCCCCCAACACTGAACCGTGAACTCTGACCCCAAGTACAGTCCCCCAAACCTGCACCCTGACCCCAAGGACAGTCCCTGAACCCTGAACTTTGACCCCAAGAACAGTCCCGCAACCCTGAACCCTGACCCCTAAACCCAAGTACAGTCCCCCAACCCTGAACCCTGACCCCAAACACAGTCCTCAATCCTGATCCCTGACCCCTGAGCCCAAGTACAGTCCCCCAACCCTGAAACCTGACCCAAGTACAGTCCCCCAACCCTCAACCCTGAACCCTGACCCCAAGTACAGTCCCCCAACCCTCAACCCTGAGTGCAGCAGGTGGTCAGGAAGGCGAATGGGATGCTGGCCTTCATAGCGAAGGGGATTGAATATAAAAGTAGGGAGGTCTTGCTGCAGCTGTATAGGGCATTGGTGAGGCCGCAGCTGGAGTACTGTGTGCAGTTTTGGGCGCCGCACCTGCGCAAGGATGTTTTGGCCCTGGAGGGAGTGCAGAGGAGGTTTACTCGGCTGATACCGGAGTTGAGAGGATTGAGCTATGAGGAGAGGCTGAATAAACTAGGCTTGTACTCGTTAGAGTTTAGAAGAATGAGGGGAGATCTCATTGAGATGTATAAGATGATGAATGGGATGGATAGGATAGAGGTGGAGAGACTGTTCCCGCTCAAAAAAGACAGTAGGACTAGGGGGCACAGCCTCAAGATAAAGGGGGGGCGGTTTAGAACAGAGTTGAGGAGGAACTTCTTCAATCAAAGGGTGGTGAATCTCTGGAATTCTCTGCCCGTTGAAGTGGTGGAGGCTGCCTCGCTAAATATTTTTAAGAAACGGGTTGATGGGTTTTTGATAAGAGAAGGGATTAAGGGTTATGGGGAGAGGGCGGGAAGGTGGAGCTGAGTCACGACAGATCAGCCATGATCTTATTGAATGGCGGGGCAGGCTCGAAGGGCCAGATGGCCTACTCCTGCTCCTATTTCTTATGTTCTTATGTTCTTATGTTCTTAACTACAGTCCCCCAAACCTGAACCCTGAACTCTGACCCCAAGTACAGTCCCGCAAACCTGAACCCTGAACTCTGACCCCAAGTGCTGTCATCCAACCCTGAACACTGACCCCTGACCCCAAGTACAGTCCCCCAACACTGAACCCTGACCCCGAGTACAGTCCCCCAACCCACAACCCTGAGCTCTGACCCCAAGTACAGTCCCCCAACCCTGAACCCTGACCCCTGACCCCAAGTACAGTCCCCCAACTCTAATCCCCAAACCCTGACCCCAATTATAGACACCCAACCCAGAACCCTGAACCCTGATCGCAAGTGCAGTCCCTAATCTCCCAACCCTGAACCCTGACCCGAAATACAATCTCCCAAAACAGCACACTGACCCCAAGTACAGACCCCCAACCCTGAACTCTGACCCCATCACAGTCGTCCAACCCTGAACCCTGACCCCTGAAGCCAAGTACAGTCCCCCAAAACTGAACCCCGAACCCTGACCCCAAGTACAGTTCCCCAACACTGAACCCTGACCCCTGACCCCAAATACAGTCCCCCAGCACTGAACCCCGGTCCCTGACCCCAAGTACAGTCCCCCAATACTGAACGCTGACCCCTGACCCCAAGAATAGTCCCCCAACACTGAACCCTGACCCCACGTACATTCCCCCAACCCTGAACCCTGACCCCAAGTACAGAACCCAACCCTGAACTCTGACCCCATTACAGTCGTCCAACAATGAACCCTGACCCCTGAACCCAAGTACAGTCCCCCAAACCTGAACCCCGTACCCTGACCCCCAAGTACAGTTCCCCAACATGAACACTGAACTCTGACCCCAAGTAAAATCCCCCAGCCCTGAACCCTGACCCCTGAACCAAAGTACAGTCCCCAAACACTGAACCCCGAACCCTGACCCCAAGTACACTCCCCCAACCCTGAACCCTGACCCCTGGCCCCAAGTATAGTCCCCCAACCCTGACCCCAAGTACAGTCCCCCAACCCTGATCCATGACCCCAAGTACAGTCCCCCAACCTGAACCCTGACCTCTGAACCCAAGTACAGTCTCCCAACCCTGACCCCTTACCCCTGAACCCAAGTATAGTCCCCCAACCTTGAACCCTGACCCCAAGTACAGTCCCTCAACCCTGAACCCTGACCCCAAGTACAATCCCCCAACCCTGAACCCTGACCCCAATTACAGACCCATAACACTGAACCCTGACCCCAAGTACAGTCCCCCAAAAATGAACCCTGAACTCTGATCCCAAGTACAGTTGCCCCACCCTGAACCCTGACCCCTGAACCCAAGTACATTCCTCCAAACCTGAACTCTGAACTCTATCCCCAATTACAGGCATCCAACACTGAACCCTGACCACTGACCCAAAGTACAGTCCCCCAATAATGAAATCCGGACCCTGACCCCAAGTATAGTCTTCCAACCCTGAACCCTGACCCCTGACCCCAAGTACAGTCCCCCAACCCTGAACTCTGACCCCAAGTACAGTCCCCCAACCCTGAACCATGAACTCTGACCTTAAGTACAGTCCCCCAATCCTGAACCCTGACTCCTGACCCCAATTACAGTCCCCCAACCCTGAACCCTGACCCCTGACCCCAAGTACAGTCCCCCAACACTGAACCCCGGACCCTGACCCCAAGTACAGTCCCCCAACACTGAACCCCGGACCCTGACCCCAAGTACAGTTCCCCAACCCAGAACACTGACCCCTGACCCCAAGTACTGACCCCCAACACTGAACCCCGGACCCTGACCCCAAGTACAGTTCCCCAACCCAGAACCCTGACCCCAAGTACACTTCCCCAACCCTGAACCCTGAACTTTGACCCCAAGTACACTCCCCCAACCCTGAACCCTGACTCCAAGTACAGGCCCCCAACTCTGAACGCTGAACCCTGACCCCAAGTAAAGTCCCCAGCCCTCATCCCTGACCCCTGACCCCTAGTACAGTCCCACAACCCTGAACCCTAACCCAAAGTATAGTCCCTCAAAACTGAACCCTGACCCCAAGTACAGTCCCCCAACCCTGAACCCTACCCCGAGTACAGTCCCCCAAACTTGAACCCTGAACTCTGACCCCAGGTGCAGTACCCCAACCCTGAACCCTGACCCCAAGAACAGTCCCCCAAACCTGAACCCTGAACTCTGACCCCAAGTACAGTCCCCCAACCCTGAACCCTGACCCCAAGTTCAGTCCCCCAACCCTGAACCGTGACCCCAAGTACAGTCTCCCAACACTGAATCCCGAACCCTGACCCCAGCTGCAGTCCCCCAACCATGAACCCTGAACTTTGACCCCAAGTACACTCCCCCAAATCTGAAACCTGACCCCTGACCCCAAGTAAAGTTCCACAACCCTGAACCCTAACCCAAAGTATAGTCCCTCAAACCTGAACCCTGACACCGAGTACAGTCCCCCAACCATGAACCCTGACCCCTGACACCAAGTACAGTCCCCCAACCCTGAACCCTGAACCCAGACCCCAAGTACAGTCCCACAATCCTGAACCCTGAACTCTGACCCCAAGTACAGTTCCCCAACCCTGAACCCAGACCCCAAGTACAGTCCCCCAACCCTGAATCCTGATCCCTGACCTCAAGTACAGTCCCCCAACCCTGACCCCTGAACCCTGACCCCAAGTACAGTCCCCCAACCCTGAATCCCGAACCCCGACCCCAACTGCAGTCCCCCAACACTGAACCCTGAACTTTGACCCCAAGTACAGTCTCCCAACCCTGAAGCTTGAACCCTGACCCCAAGTAATGTCCCCAACCATGATCCCTTACCCCTGACCCCAAGTACAGTCCCCCAACACTGAACCCTGACCCAAAGTAAAGTCCCACGACCCTGAACCCTGATCCCAAGTACAGTCCCCCAACTCTGAACCCTCACCCCTGACCCCAAGTACAGTCCCCCAACCCTGAACCCTGACCCCAAGTACAGTCCCCCAACCCTGAACCCAGATATCAGTCCTCAGCCACTTTGATTCACTCCATGTCATCTCAAGAAATGGCAGGAACAACAGCAAGATGGACTATTCTTTCAATGGGAAAAAATCCCAGCTGTGCAGAGGGATCTGGGCGTCCTTGTGCAGGAATCTCAAGGAGTTGGTTTGCAGCAGGGGATGGAGAAGGAAACTGGAATTTTGTCCTTCGTTGCTGGAGGGATGGAGTTTAAAAGCAGCGAGGTTATGTATAAGGTGCTGGGAGGCCACATCTGGAGTTACTGTGGACAGTTTTGGTGTCCTGCCTTGAGAAAAGGATATCCTGGGGGTGCAGAGGAGACTCACTGGGTCTCCCCAAACTGACAGAATTATTCAAACAAGAGTTGGCCCTGACACAGATAACAGCCAAAGAGGTAAAAAATATTGGTGTAAAACAGGGGCGGCACGGTAGCACAGTGGTTAGCACTGCTGCTTCACAGCTCCAGGGTCCTGGGTTCGATTCCCGGCTCGGGTCACTGCCTGTGTGGAGTTTGCACATTCTCCTCGTGTCTGCGTGGGTTTTCTCCGGGTGCTCCGGTTTCCTCCTACAGTCCAAAGATGTGCGGGTTAGGTTCATTGTCTATGCTAAAATTGCCCCTTAGTGTCCTGGGATGTGTAGGTTAGAGGGATTAGCAGGTAAAATGTGTAGGGATATGGGGATAGGGTCTGGGTGGGATTGTGTTCGGTGCAGACTCGATGGGCCGAAGGGCCTGTTTCTGCACTGTAGGGTTCTATCTCTTGAACAGGGACTGGGACAGGCCTCAGATGAGGAAGGACAGAATTGGAGAAGATAGGGGGTGCTGGGGGTGGGGGTAAAAAGAGACAAGACAGCGTTCGGGGAAGGAAAGGGAAAATAATAGCTCCAGAGGCAACACAACAGACCTTATTCCAGATGGAGTCAGCCACACTGCAGAGGACACATTTGGTCAGTTTCAGGGAGAATTGTTCAGGGAGAGTTCCAACTCAGGGAGAGTTCCAACCAGTGAGTGGTCGGGAAAACGGGAGGAGGAGAGTGAGTGGGAGACAGAGAGGCAGAGTTTGAGGGACTGAGTGAACATTCTCAACATCATTCTGAACAACATCAACAGTGATGGGATAAGCTTGGCAGAAAGGGAATCCTCCCAAACTGCCGACACCAGGAGACTGGGCTACGGTGAAACTAATAAGGAACGATTCTGTGTCAGGTGGGAAAAGGACCTTTTTCTATATTAACCACCAGACAGACACGGGCCTCAGTTGATGGGGAGTCTAGTCTGTGATAGAGAGACGGGCTGGGCTAAAACTTTATCCAAACAAACAGCCTGGTATGGGTGAGATTCCCCAGTAAGAGACTGACAGCGACATCACTAACAATGTGGGATCATTCCCATTTGTAAATAGATATCAGGTTCGATACAATGACAGTCGGAGAGAATTTATAGATAAGCAATGTGAGTAACTGAGGATATTGATAAAATTTACCTCTGAGACTGTTCGTGAATCAAAATACAGCGGGTTTTTATTTCAAAGCTCTGGGTTTTAACCCAGACATGTGGGAGAAACGGGTTCCAAACAAGGACAGCCAGACTGCTCCTGGAACACAAACAGAAGCCAGTTTGTTACATCAGGAGTTTGAGTAACAAACAGGACAGAAACTCACAATTCTGGTCACCGATACTCACACCTGACAATCTATATTCACACCCGACCATCTATACTCACACCTGACCATCTATATTCACACCTGACCATCTATATTCACACCTGACCATCTATATTCACACCTGACCATCTATACTCACACCTGACCATCTATATTCACACCTGACCATCTATATGCACCCCTGACCATCTATACTCACACCTGACCATCTATACTCACACCTGACCATCTATATTCACACCTGACCATCTATACTCACTCCAGACCATCTATATTCACACCTGACCATCTATATTCACACCTGACCATCTATATTCACACCAAACCATCTATATTCACACCTGACCATCTATACTCACACCTGACCATCTATACTCACACCTGACCATCTTTTTTCACACCTGACCATCTATACTCACACCTGACCATCTATACTCACACCTGACCATCTATATTCACACCTGACTATCTATATTCACACCTGACCATCTATACTCACACCTGACCATCTATATTCACACCTGACTATCTATATTCACACCTGACCATCTATACTCACACATGACCATCTATACTCACACCTGACCATCTATATTCACACCTGACTATCTATATTCACACCTGACAATCTATAATCACACCTGACCATCTATATTCACACCTGACCATCTATATTCACACCTGACCATCTATACACACTCCTGACCATCTATATTCACACCTGACCATCTATACTCACACCTGACCATCTTTACTTATACCTGACCATCTATATTCACACCTGACCATCTATACTCACACCTGACCCTCTATATTCACACCTGACCATCTATATTCACCCCTGACCATCTATATTCACACCTGACCATCTATATTCACACCTGAACATCTATACTCACTCCTGACCATCTATATTCACCCCTGAACATCTATACTCACACCTGACCATCTATATTTTAGCAAGGCGTTTGATAAGGTTCACCATGGTAGGCTTCTGCAGAAAATGCAGATGTATGGGATTGGGGGTGATCTAGGTAATTGGATCAGGAATTGGCTAGCAGATAGGAGACAGAGAGTGGTGGTTGTTGGGAAATATTCGTCATGGAGTTCGGTTACAAGTGGTGTGCCTCAGGGATCTGTTTTGGGGCCACTGCTGTTTGTAATTTTTATTAATGATCTGGATGAGGGTATAGTTGGGTGGATTAGTAAGTTTGCTGATGACACCAAAGTCGGAGGTGTGGTAGATTGTGAGGAAGGGTGTCATAGTTTGCAGGATGACTTGGAAAGATTGCAGAGCTGGGCTGAGAGGTGGCGAATGGAGTTTAATGTGGAGAAGTGTGAGGTAATTCATTTCGGTAGGAATAACAGATGTGTTGAGTATAGGGCTAACGGGAGGACTTTGAATAGTGTGGAGGAGCAGAGGGATCTAGGTGTATGTGTACATAGATCCCTGAAAGTTGGGAATCAAGTAGATAAAGTTGTTAAGAAGGCATACGGAGTTTTGGCGTTTATTGGTAGGGGGATTGAATTTAGGAGTCGTAGCGTCATGATGCAACTGTACACATCTCTGGTGCGGCCGCACTTGGAGTCTTGTGTGCAGTTCTGGTCCCCACATTACAAGAAGGATGTAGAGGCCTTGGAGAGGGTGCAGAGGAGGTTTACCAGGATGTTGCCTGGTATGGAGGGGAGATCCGATGAGGAGAGATTGAGAGATTTGGGGTTGTTTTCGCTGGAAAGAAGGCGGCTAAGAGGGGATCTCATTGAAACATATAAGATGATTAGAGGTTTAGACAGGGTAGATAGTGATAGCCTTTTTCCTAGGATGGAGAAAGCTAACACGAGGGGGCACGATTTTAAATTAAGGGGGGGTAGTTATAGGACAGATGTCAGGGGTAGGTTCTTTACCCAGAGGGTGGTGAGGGACTGGAATGCCCTGTCAGCTGCAGTTGTAAATGCACCTAGTTTGGGGGCGTTTAAAAGATCTGTGGATAGGTTTATGGATGAAAAGGGATTGGTTTAGGCTAGTGGGTCATTGTTTTGTAACTGGTCGGCGCAACATCGTGGGCCGAAGGGCCTGTTCTGCGCTGTAATGTTCTATGTTCTATGTTCTATATTCACACCAGACCATCTATACTCACACCTGACCATCTATATTCACACCAGACCATCTATATTCACACCTGGCCATCTATATTCACCCCTGACCATCTATACTCACAACTGACCATCTATACTCACACCTCACCATCTATACTCACACCTGACCATCTATATTCACACCGGACGATCTATACTCATACCTGACCATCTATACTCACACATGACCATCAATATTCACACCTGACCATCTATATTCACCCCTGACCATCCATACTCACACCTGACCATCTATACTCCCACCTGACCATCTATACTCACACCTGACCATCTATATTCACATCTGACCATCTATATTCATACCTGACCATCTATATTTAGACCTGACCATCTATATGCACCCCTGACCATGTATATTCACATCTGACCATCTATACCCACACCTGACCATCAATATTCACACCTGACCATCTATATTCACCCCTGACCATCCATACTCACACCTGACCATCTATACTCACACCTGACCATCTATATTCACATCTGACCATCTATATTGACACTTGACCATCAATATTCACACCTGACCATCTATATTCACCCCTGACCATCCATACTCACACCTGACCATCTATACTCCCACCTGACCATCTATACTCATACCTAACCTTCTATATTCACATCTGACCATCTATATTCATACCTGACCATCTATACTCACACCTGACCATCTATATGCACCCCTGACCATCTATATTCACATCTGACCATCTATACCCACACCTGACCATCAATATTCACACCTGACCTTCTATATTCACCCTTGACCATCCAGACACACACCTGACCATCCATACTCACACCTGACCATCTATACTCACACCTGACCATCTATATTCACATCTGACCATCCATACTCACACCTGACCATCCATACTCACACCTGACCATCCATACTCACACCTGACCATCTATACTCACACCTGACCATCTATATTCACATCTGACCATCTATATTCACCCCTGACCATCTATACTCACACCTGACCATCTATACTCACACATGACCATCTATACTCACACCTGACCATCTATATTCACACCTGACCATCGATACTCACACCTGACCATCTATATTCACACGTGACCATCTATACTCACTCCTGACCATCTATATTCACCCCTGACCATCTATACTCACACCTGACCATCTATATTCGCCCCTGACCATCTATACTCACAACTGACCATCTATACTCACACCTGACCTTCTATACTCACACCTGACCATCTATATTCACACCTGACCATCTATATTCACCCCTGACCATCTAACCTCACACCTGACCATCTAAACTCACACCTGACCTTCTATAGTCACACCTGACCATCTATGTTCACACCTCACCACCTATACTCACACCTGACCATCTATACTCATACCTGACCATCTACACTCACACCTGACCATCTATATTCACACGTGACCATCTATAGTCACACCTGACCATCTATACTCACACCTGACCATCTATACTCATACCTGACCATCTACACTCACCCCTGACCATCTATATTCACACCTGACCATCTATAGTCACACCTGACCATCTATACTCACACCTGACCATCTATACTCACACCTGACCATCTACACTCACCCCTGACCATCTATATTCACACCTGACCATCTATATGCACCCCTGACCATCTATATTCACATCTGACCATCTATACTCACACCTGACCATCTATATTCACACCTGACCATCTATATTCACACCTGACCATCTATATGCACCCCTGACCATCTATATTCACCCCTGACCATCTATATTCACACCTGACCATCTATACTCACACCTGACCATCTATATTCACACCTGACCATCTATATTCGCACCCGAACCATCTATACTCACTCCTGACCATTTATACTCACACCTGACCATCTATATTGACACCTGACCATCTATATTCACACCTGACCATCTATACTCACACCTGACCATCTATACTCACACCTGACCATCTATACTCACACCTGACCATCTATATTCACACCAGACCATCTATACTCACACCTGACCATCTATATTCACACCTGACCATCTATACTCACACCTGACCATCTATATTCACACCTGACGATCTATATTCACATCTGACCATCTATACTCACACCTGACCATCTATATTCACACCTGACCATCTATATTCACACCTGACCATCTATACTCACACCTGACTATCTATATTCACACCTGATCATCTATACTCACACCTGACCATCTATACTCACACCTGACCATCTATACTAACACCTGACCATCTATATTCACACCTGACCATCTATAATCACACCTGACTATCTATATTCACACCTGACCATCTATACTCAAACCTGACCGTATATACTCACACTTGACTATCAATATTCACACCTGACCATCTATATTCACTCCTGACCATCTATACTCACACCTGACCATCTATATTCACACCTGACCATCTATATTCACACCTGACTATCTATACTCACACCTGACCATCTATATTCACACCTTACCATCTATATTCACACTTGACCATCTGTACTCACACCAGACCATCTATATTCACATCTGACCATCTATACTCACAAATGACCATCTATACTCACACCTGACCATCTATATTCACATCTGACCATCTATACTCACAAATGACCATCTATACTCACACCTGACCATGTATATTCACACCTTACCATCTATATTCACACTTGACCATCTATACTCACAAATGACCATCTATACTCACACCTGACCATCTATATTCACCCCTGACCATCTATATTCACACCTGACCATCTATATTCACACCTGACCATCAATATTCACACCTGCCCATCTATATTCACACCTGACCATCTATATTCACATCTGACCATCTATATTCACACCTGACCATCTATATTCACACCTGACCATCTATACACTCTCCTGACCATCTATATTCACACCTGACCATCTATACTCACACCTGACCATCTACACTCACCCCTGACCATCTATACTCACACCTGACCATCTATACCCAAACCTGACCATCTATATTTACATCTGACCATCTATATTCACACCTGACCATCAATATTCACACCTGCCCATCTATATTCACACCTGACCATCTATATTCACACCTGACCATCAATATTCACACCTGCCCATCTATATTCACCCCTGACCATCTATATTCACACCTGACCATCTATATTCACATCTGACCATCTATATTCACACCTGACCATCTATATTCACACCTGACCAACTGTACTCACCCCTGACCATCTAAATTCACATCTGACCATCTATACTCACACCTGACCATCTATACTCACACCTGACCATCTCTATTCACCACTGACCATCTATATTCACACCTGACCATCTATATTCACACCTGACCATCTATATTCACACCTGACCATCTATATTCACACCTGACCATCTATATTCACCCCTGACCATCTATACTCACACCTGACCATCTATATTCACCCCTGACCATCTATATTCACACCTGGCCATCTATATTCACCCCTGACCATCTATACTCACAACTGACCATCTATACTCACACCTCACCATCTATACTCACACCTGACCATCTATATTCACACCGGACGATCTATACTCATACCTGACCATCTATACTCACACTTGACCATCAATATTCACACCTGACCATCTATATTCACCCCTGACCATCCATACTCACACCTGACCATCTATACTCCCACCTGACCATCTATACTCACACCTGACCATCTATTTTCACATCTGACCATCTATATTCATACCTGACCATCTATATTCAGACCTGACCATCTATATGCACCCCTGACCATGTATATTCACATCTGACCATCTATACCCACACCTGACCATCAATATTCACACCTGACCATCTATATTCACCCCTGACCATCCATACTCACACCTGACCATCTATACTCACACCTGACCATCTATATTCACATCTGACCATCTATACCCACACCTGACCATCAATATTCACACCTGACCATCTATATTCACCCTTGACCATCCATACTCACACCTGACCATCCATACTCACACCTGACCATCTATACTCACACCTGACCATCTATATTCACATCTGACCATCCATACTCACACCTGACCATCCATACTCACACCTGACCATCCATACTCACACCTGACCATCTATACTCACACCTGACCATCTATATTCACATCTGACCATCTATATTCACCCCTGACCATCTATACTCACACCTGACCATCTATACTCACACCTGACCATCTATATTTACACCTGACCATCGATACTCACACCTGACCATCTATATTCACACGTGACCATCTATACTCACTCCTGACCATCTATATTCACCCCTGACCATCTATACTCACACCTGACCATCTATATTCACACCTGACCATCTATACTCACACCTGATCATCTATACTCACACTTGACCAACAATATTCACACATGACCATCTATATTCGCCCCTGACCATCTATACTCACAACTGACCATCTATACTCACACCTGACCTTCTATACTCACACCTGACCATCTATGTTCACACCTCACCATCTATATGTATGTGTACATAGATCCCTGAAAGTTGGGAATCAAGTAGATAAAGTTGTTAAGAAGGCATACGGAATTTTGGCGTTTATTGGTAGGGGGATTCAATTTAGGAGTCGTAGCGTCATGATGCAACTGTACACATCTCTGGTGCGGCCGCACTTGGAGTTTTGTGTGCAGTTCTGGTCCCCACATTACAAGAAGGATGTAGAGGCTTTGGAGAGGGTGCAGAGGAGGTTTACCAGGATGTTGCCTGGTATGGAGGGGAGATCCTATGAGGAGAGATTGAGAGATTTGGGGTTGTTTTCGCTGGAAAGAAGGCGGCTAAGAGGGGATCTCATTGAAACATATAAGATGATTAGAGGTTTAGACAGGGTAGATAGTGATAGCCTTTTTCCTAGGATGGAGAAAGCTAACACGAGGGGGCACGATTTTAAATTAAGGGGGGGTAGTTATAGGACAGTTGTCAGGGGTAGGTTCTTTACCCAGAGGGTGGTGAGGGACTGGAATGCCCTGCCAGCTGCAGTTGTAAATGCACCTAGTTTGGGGGCGTTTAAAAGATCTGTGGATAGGTTTATGGATGATAAGGGATTGGTTTAGGCTAGTGGGTCATTGTTTTGTAACTGGTCGGCGCAACATCGTGGGCCGAAGGGCCTGTTCTGCGCTGTAATGTTCTATGTTCTATGTTCTATACTCACACCTGACCATCTATATTCACACCTGACCATCTATATTCACCCCTGACCATCTAAACTCACACCTGACCATCTAAACTCACACCTGACCTTCTATAGTCACACCTGACCATCTATGGTCACACCTCACCACCTATACTCACACCTGACCATCTATACTCATACCTGACCATCTACACTCACACCTGACCATCTATATTCACACCTGACCATCTATAGTCACACCTGACCATCTATACTCACACCTGACCATCTATACTCACACCTGACCATCTACACTCACCCCTGACCATCTATATTCACACCTGACCATCTATAGTCACACCTGACCATCTATACTCACACCTGACCATCTATATTCACACCTGACCATCTATAGTCACACCTGACCATCTATACTCACATCTGACCATCTATACTCACACCTGACCATCTATACTCATACCTGACCATCTACACTCACACCTGACCATCTATACTCACACCTGACCATCTATATTCACACCTGACCATCTATAGTCACACCTGACCATCTATACTCACATCTGACCATCTATACTCACACCTGACCATCTACACTCACCCCTGACCATCTATATTCACACCTGACCATCTATAGTCACACCTGACCATCTATACTCACATCCGACCATCTATACTCACACCTGACCATCTACACTCACCCCTGACCATCTATATGCACCCCTGACCATCTATATTCACATCTGCCCATCTATACTCACACCTGACCATCTATATTCACACCTGACCATCTATATTCACACCTGACCATCTATATGCACCCCTGACCATCTATATTCACCCCTGACCATCTATATTCACACCTGACCATCTATACTCACACCTGACCATCTATATTCACACCTGACCATCTATATTCGCACCCGAACCATCTATACTCACTCCTGACCATTTATACTCACACCTGACCATCTATATTCACACCTGACCATTTATATTCACACCTGACCATCTATACTCACACCTGACCATCTATACTCACACCTGACCATCTATACTCACACCTGATCATCTATATTCACACCAGACCATCTATACTCACACCTGACCATCTATATTCACACCTGACCATCTATACTCACACCTGACCATCTATATTCACACCTGACCATCTATATTCACACCTGACCATCTATACTCACACCTGACCATCTATACTCACACCTGACCATCTATATTCACACCTGACCATCTATACTCACACCTGACTATCTATATTCACACCTGATCATCTATACTCACACCTGACCATCTATACTCACACCTGACCATCTATACTAACACCTGACTATCTATATTCACACCTGACCATCTATAATCACACCTGACTATCTATATTCACACCTGACCATCTATACTCTAACCTGACCGTATATACTCACACTTGACCATCAATATTCACACCTGACCATCTATACTCACACCTGACCATCTATATTCACACCTGACCATCTATATTCACACCTGACCATCTATACTCACACCTGACTATCTATATTCTCACCTGACCATCTATACTCAAACCTGACCGTATATACTCACACGTGACCATCAATATTCACACCTGACCATCTATATTCACTCCTGACCATCTATACTCACACCTGACCATCTATATTCACACCTGACCATCTATATTCACACCTGACCATCTATACTCACACCTGACCATCTATACTCACACCTGACCATCTATACTAACACATGACTATCTATATTCACACCTGACCATCTATAATCACACCTGAAATAGGTGTGAAATAGATAGTATTGCAGTTGATACGGCGGATGTGCTGGATATTTTAGAGGGATTGAAAATAGATAAGTCCCCTGGTCCAGATGGGATTTACCCTAGGATTCTTTGGGAGGCAAGAGGGGTGATTGCGGAGCCTCTGGCTCTGATCTTCAGGTCGTCGTTAGTCTCTGGTATAGTACCAGAAGATTGGAGGACAGCAAATGTTGTCCCATTGTTTAAGAAGGGGAGAAGGGACTTCCCTGGGAATTATAGACCGGTGAGTCTTACTTCTGTGGTGGGTAAGGTTTTGGAAAGGATTATTAGAGACAGGATTTATAGTTATTTGGAAAGTAATGAGTTGATTAGAGACAGTCAGCATGGTTTTGTAGCGGGTAGGTCATGCCTTACTAACCTTATCGAGTTCTTTGTGAAAGTGACCAAAGAGGTGGATAGGGGTAAGGCTGTTGATGTGGTGTATATGGATTTTAGCAAGGCGTTTGATAAGGTTCACCATGGTAGGCTTCTGCAGAAAATGCAGATGTATGGGATTGGGGGTGATCTAGGTAATTGGATCAGGAATTGGCTAGCAGATAGGAGACAGAGAGTGGTGGTTGATGGGAAATATTCGTCATGGAGTTCGGTTACAAGTGGTGTGCCTCAGGGATCTGTTTTGGGGCCACTGCTGTCTGTAATTTTTATTAATGATCTGGATGAGGGTATAGTTGGGTGGATTAGTAAGTTTGCTGATGACACCAAAGTCGGAGGTGTGGTAGATTGTGAGGAAGGGTGTCATAGTTTGCAGGATGACTTAGAAAGGTTGCAGAGCTGGGCTGAGAGGTGGCGAATGGAGTTTAATGTGGAGAAGTGTGAGGTAATTCATTTCGGTAGGAATAACAGATGTGTTGAGTATAGGGCTAACGGGAGGACTTTGAATAGTGTGGAGGAGCAGAGGGATCTAGGTGTATGTGTACATAGATCCCTGAAAGTTGGGAATCAAGTAGATAAAGTTGTTAAGAAGGCATACGGAGTTTTGGCGTTTATTGGTAGGGGGATTGAATTCAGGAGTCGTAGCGTCATGATGCAACTGTACACATCTCGGGTGCGGCCGCACTTGGAGTTTTGTGTGCAGTTCTGGTCCCCACATTACAGGAAGGATGTAGAGGCTTTGGAGAGGGTGCAGAGGAGGTTTACCAGGATGTTGCCTGGTATGGAGGGGAGATCCTATGAGGAGAGATTGAGAGATTTGGGGTTGTTTTCGCTGGAAAGAAGGCGGCTAATAGGGGATCTCATTGAGACATATAAGATGATTAGAGGTTTAGACAGGGTAGATAGTGATAGCCTTTTTCCTAGGATGGAGAAAGCTAACACGAGGGGGCACGATTTTAAATTAAGGGGGGGTAGTTATAGGACAGATGTCAGGGGTAGGTTCTTTACCCAGAGGGTGGTGAGGGACTGGAATGCCCTGCCAGCTGCAGTTGTAAATGCACCTAGTTTGGGGGCGTTTAAAAGATCTGTGGATAGGTTTATGGATGAAAAGGGATTGGTTTAGGCTAGTGGGTCATTGTTTTGTAACTGGTCGGCGCAACATCGTGGGCCGAAGGGCCTGTTCTGCGCTGTAATGTTCTATGTTCTAATGTTCTATGTTCTATGACCATCTATATTCACACCTTACCATCTATATTCACACTTGACCATCTGAACTCAGACCAGACCATCTATATTCACATCTGACCATCTATACTCACAAATGACCATCTATACTCACATCTGACCATCTATATTCACATCTGACCATCTATACTCACAAATGACCATCTATACTCACACCCGACCATCTATATTCACATCTGACCATCTATACTCACAGATGACCATCTATACTCACACCTGACCATCTATGTTCACACCTGACCTTCTATACTCACACCTGACCATCAATATTCACACCTGACCATCGATATTCACACCTGCCCATCTATATTCACACCTGACCATCTATATTCACACCTGACCATCGATATTCACGCCTGCCCATCTATATTCACCCCTGACCATCTATATTCCCACCTGACCATGGATATTCACAACTGCCCATCTATATTCACACCTGACCATCTATATTCACACCTGACCATCAATATTCACACCTGCCCATCTATATTCACCCCTGACCATCTATATTCACACCTGACCATCTATATTCACACCTGACCATCTATACACACTACTGACCATCTATATTCACACCTGACCATCTATACTCACACCTGACCATCTACACTCACCCCTGACCATCTATACTCACACCTGACCATCTATACCCAAACCTGACCATCTATATTTACATCTGACCATCTATACTCACACCTGACCATTTATATTCACATCTGACCATCTATATTCACACCTGACCATCTATATTCACACCTGACCAACTGTACTCACCCCTGACCATCTAAATTCACATCTGACCATCTATACTCACACCTGACCATCTATACTCACACCTGACCATCTCTATTCACCACTGACCATCTATATTCACACCTGACCATCTATATTCACACCTGACCATCTATATTCACACCTGACCATCTATATTCACCCCTGACCATCTATACTCACACCTGACCATCTATATTCACCCCTGACCATCTATACTCACATCTGACCATCTATATTCACACCTGACCATCTATATTCACACCTGACCATCTATATTCACCCCTGACCATCTATACTCACACCTGACCATCTATATTCACCCCTGACCATCTATACTCACACCTGACCATCTATATTCACACCTGACCATCTATATTCACACCTGACCATCTATACTCACACCTGACCATCTCTATTCACCACTGACCATCTATATTCACCCCTGACCATCTATACTCACACCTGACCATCTATACTCACACCTGACCATCTATATTCACACCTGACCATCTATACTCACATCTGACCATCTATATTCACACCTGACCACCTATATTCACACCTGACCATCTATATTCACACCTGACCATCTATATTCACACCTGACTATCTATATTCACACCTGACCATCTATACTCACACCTGACCATTTATATGCACCTCTGACCATCTATATTCACATCTGACCATCTATACTCACACCTGACCATCTGTACTCACACCTGACGATCTATACTCACACCTGACCATCAATATTCAGACCTGACCATCTATACTCACACCTGACCATCTGTACTCACACCTGACCATCTATATTTGCACCTGATCATCTATACTCACACCTGACCATCTATATTCACACCTGACCATCTATATTCACACCTGACCATCTATATGCACCTCTGACCATGTATATTCACATCTGACCATCTATATTCACACCTGACCATCTATATTCACACCTGACCATCTATATGCACCTCTGACCATCTATATTCACATCTGACCATCTATACTCACGCCTGACCATCTGTACTCACACCTGACCATCTATACTCACACCTGACCATCAATATTCAGACCTGACCATCTATATTCACACCAGACCATCGATACTCACACCTGACCATCTATACTCACACTTGAGATTCAATATTTACACCTCACCATCTATATTCACACCTGAACATCTATATTCACACCTGACCATCTATTCTCACAACTGACCATCTATACTCACACCTGACCATCTATATTCACACCTGACCATCTATCCTCACACCTGACCTTCAATATTCACACCTGAACATCTATATTCACACCTGACCATCTATACTCACACCTGACCATCTATACTCACACCTAACCATCTATATTCACCACTGACCATCTATACCCACACCTGACCATCTATATTCACGCCTGACCATCTATATTCACACCTGACCATATATACTCACACCTGACCATGTATACCCACACCTGACCATCTATATTCACACCTGACTATCTATATTCACACCTGACCATTTATACCCACACCTGACCATCTATATTCACGCCTGACCATCTATATTCACCACTGACCATCTATACCCACACCTGACCATCTATATTCACGCCTGACCATCTATATTCACGCCTGACCATCTATATTCACACCTGACCATCTATACTCACACCTGATCATCTATACTCACGCCTGACCATCTAAACTCACACCTGACCAGCTATATTCACACCTGACCATCTATACTCACCCCTGACCATCTATACTCACACCTGACCATCTATACTCACACCTGACCATCTATATTCACACCTGACCATCTATAATCACACCTGACCATCTATATTCACACTTGACCATCTGTACTCACACCTGACCATCTATACTCACACCTGACCATCTATACTCAGACCTGACCATCTATATGCACACCAGACCATCTATATTCACCCCTGACGATCTATACT
This sequence comes from Prionace glauca, assembly GCA_037974335.1. NCBI lineage: Eukaryota > Metazoa > Chordata > Chondrichthyes > Carcharhiniformes > Carcharhinidae > Prionace > Prionace glauca. The sequence continues at coordinate 50,334,406 of CM075744.1, read as the reverse complement.
CACACCTGACCATCTATATTCACACCTGAACATCTATACTCACACCTGACCATCTATACTCACACCTGACAATCTATATTCACCCCTGACCATCTATACTCACACCTGACCATCTATATTCACACCTGAACATATATACTCACACCTGACCATCTATATTCACACCTGAACATCTATACTCACAACTGACCATCTATATTCACATCTGACAATCTATACTCACTCCTGACCATCTATATTCACACCTGACCATCGATACTCATACTTGACCATCTATATTCACACCTGACAACCTATATTCACACCTGACCATCTATACTCACACCTGACCATCTATATTCACACCTGACCATCGATACTCATACTTGACCATCTATATTCACACCTGACAACCTATATTCACACCTGACCATCTATACTCACACCTGACCATCTATACACACACCTGACAATCTATATTCACACCTGACCATCTATACTCACACCTGACCATCTATATTCACACCTGATCATCGATACTCATACTTGACCATCTATACTCACACCTGACCATCTATATTCACACCTGACAACCTATATTCACACCTGACCATCTATATTTACACCTGACCATCTATACTCACACCTGACCATCTTTATTCACACCTGACCGTCTATCCTCACACCTGACCATCAATATTCACACCTGACCATCTATATTCACCCCTGACCATTTATACTCACACCTGACCATCTATACTCACACCCGACCATCTATATTCACACCTGACAACCTATATTAACACCTGACCATCTATATTCACACCTGACAACCTATATTCACACCTGACCATCTATGTTCACACCTGACCATCTATACTCACACCTGAACATCTATATTCACGCCTGACCATCTATCCTCACACCTGACCATCTATACACACACCTGACCATCTATGCGCCTGACCATCTATACTCACCCCTGACCATCTATTCTCACAACTGACCATCTATACTCACACGTGACCATCTATACTCACACCTGACCATCTATACTCACACCTGACCATGTATATTCACACCTGACCATCTATACTCACACCTGACCATCTATACTCACACTTGACCAACAATATTCACACCTGACCATCTATATTTGCACCTGATCATCTATACTCACACCTGACCATCTATATTCACACCTGACCATCTATATTCACACCTGACCATCTATATGCACCTCTGACCATCTATATTCACATCTGACCACCTATACTCACACGTGACCATCTGTACTCACACCTGACCATCTATACTCACACCCGACCATCAATATTCAGACCTGACCATCTATATTCACACCTGACCATCTATATGCACCTCTGACCATCTATACTCACACCTGACCATCTATACTCACACCTGACCATCTATACTCACACCTGACCATCCATACTCACACCTGACCATCTATACTCACACCTGACCATCTATATTCACACCTCACCATCTATATTCACACCTGACCATCTATATTCACACCCGACCATCTATATTCACACCTGACAACTTATATTCACACCTGACCATCTATGTTCACACCTGACCATCTATACTCACACCGGACCATCTACATTCACATCTGACCATCTATCCTCACACCTGACCACCGATATTCACACCTGACCATCTATACTCACATCTGACCATCTATATTCACACCTGACCACCTATACTCACACCTGACCATCTATACTCACACCTGACCATCTATATTCACACCTGACTATCTATATTCACACCTGACCATCTATATTCACACCTGACAATCTATACTCACACCTGACAATCTATACTCACACCTGACCATCTATACTCACACGTAACCATCTATATTCACCACTGACCATCTATACCCACACCTGACCATCTATATTCACGCCTGACCATCTGTATTCACACCTGACCATCTATACTCACACCTGACCATCTATACCCACACCTGACCATCTATATTCACACCTGACTATCTATATTCACACCTGACCATCTATACCCACACCCGACCATCTATATTCACGCCTGACCATCTATATTCACCACTGACCATCTATACCCACACCTGACCATCTATATTCACGCCTGACCATCTATATTCACGACTGACCATCTATATTCACACCTGACCATCTATACTCACACCTGACCATCTATACTCACGCCTGACCATCTAAACTCACACCTGACCAGCTATATTCACACCTGACCATCTATACTCACCCCTGACCATCTATACTCACACCTGACCATCTATACTCACACCTGACCATCTATATTCACACCTGACCATCTATACTCACACCTGACCATCTATATTCACACTTGACCATCTGTACTCACACCTGACCATCTATACTCACACCTGACCATCTATACTCAGACCTGACCATCTATATATGCACACCTGACCATCTATATTCACCCCTGACCATCTATACTCACACCTGACCATCTATATTCACACCTGAACATCTATACTCACACCTGACCATCTATACTCACACCTGACAATCTATATTCACCCCTGACCATCTATACTCACACCTGACCATCTATATTCACACCTGAACATCTATACTCACACCTGACCATCTATATTCACACCTGAACATCTATACTCACAACTGACCATCTATATTCACATCTGACAATCTATACTCACTCCTGACCATCTATATTCACACCTGACCATCGATACTCATACTTGACCATCTATATTCACACCTGACAACCTATATTCACACCTGACCATCTATATTCACGCCTGACCATCTATACTCACACCTGACTATCTATACTCACACCTGACCATCTATACTCACGCCTGACCATCTAAACTCACACCTGACCAGCTATATTCACACCTGACCATCTATACTCACCCCTGACCATCTATACTCACACCTGACCATCTATACTCACACCTGACCATCTATATTCACACCTGACCATCTATACTCACACCTGACCATCTATACTCACACCTGACCATCTATACTCACACCTGACCATCTATACTCACACCTGACCATCTATATTCACACCTGACCATCTATACTCACACCTGACCATCTATACTCAGAGCTGACCATCTATATGCACACCTGACCATCTATATTCACCCCTGACCATCTATACTCACACCTGACCATCTATATTCACACCTGAACATCTATACTCACACCTGACCATCTATACTCACACCTGACAATCTATATTCACCCCTGACTATCTATACTCACACCTGACCATCTATACTCACACCTGACAATCTATATTCACCCCTGACCATCTATACTCACCCCTGACCATCTATACTCACAACTGACCATCTATACACACACCTGACCATCTATACTCACACCTGACCATCTATATTCACACCTGACAACCTATATTCACACCTGACCATCTATATTTACACCTGACCATCTATACTCACACCTGACCATGTATATTCACACCTGACCGTCTATCCTCACACCTGACCATCAATATTCACACCTGACCATCTATATTCACCCCTGACCATCTATACTCACACCTGACCATTTATATGCACCTCTGACCATTTATATTCACATCTGACCATCTATACTCACACCTGACCATCTGTACTCACACCTGACGATCTATACTCACACCTGACCATCAATATTCAGACCTGACCATCTATACTCACACCTGACCATCTGTACTCACACCTGACCATCTATATTTGCACCTGATCATCTATACTCACACCTGACCATCTATATTCACACCTGACCATCTATATTCACACCTGACCATCTATATGCACCTCTGACCATGTATATTCACATCTGACCATCTATATTCACACCTGACCATCTATATTCACACCTGACCATCTATATGCACCTCTGACCATCTATATTCACATCTGACCATCTATACTCACGCCTGACCATCTGTACTCACACCTGACCATCTATACTCACACCTGACCATCAATATTCAGACCTGACCAACTATATTCACACCAGACCATCGATACTCACACCTGACCATCTATACTCACACTTGATATTCAATATTTACACCTCACCATCTATATTCACACCTGAACATCTATATTCACACCTGACCATCTATTCTCACAACTGACCATCTATACTCACACCTTAACATCTATATTCACACCTGACCATCTATCCTCACACCTGACCTTCAATATTCACACCTGAACATCTATATTCACACCTGACCATCTATACTCACACCTGACCATCTATACTCACACCTAACCATCTATATTCACCACTGACCATCTATACCCACACCTGACCATCTATATTCACGCCTGACCATCTATATTCACACCTGACCATCTATACTCACACCTGACCATGTATAACCACACCTGACCATCTATATTCACACCTGACTATCTATATTCACACCTGACCATCTATACCCACACCTGACCATCTATATTCACGCCTGACCATCTATATTCACCACTGACCATCTATACCCACACCTGACCATCTATATTCACGACTGACCATCTATATTCACGCCTGACCATCTATATTCACACCTGACCATCTATACTCACACCTGATCATCTATACTCACGCCTGACCATCTAAACGCACACCTGACCAGCTATATTCACACCTGACCATCTATACTCACCCCTGACCATCTATACTCACACCTGACCATCTATACTCACACCTGACCATCTATATTCACACCTGACCATCTATAACCACACCTGACCATCTATATTCACACTTGACCATCTGTACTCACACCTGACCATCTATACTCACACCTGACCATCTATACTCAGACCTGACCATCTATATTCACACCTGACCATCTATCCTCACACCTGACCTTCAATATTCACACCTGAACATCTATATTCACACCTGACCATCTATACTCACACCTGACCATCTATACTCACACCTAACCATCTATATTCACCACTGACCATCTATACCCACACCTGACCATCTATATTCACGCCTGACCATCTATATTCACACCTGACCATCTATACTCACACCTGACCATGTATAACCACACCTGACCATCTATATTCACACCTGACTATCTATATTCACACCTGACCATCTATACCCACACCTGACCATCTATATTCACGCCTGACCATCTATATTCACCACTGACCATCTATACCCACACCTGACCATCTATATTCACGACTGACCATCTATATTCACGCCTGACCATCTATATTCACACCTGACCATCTATACTCACACCTGATCATCTATACTCACGCCTGACCATCTAAACGCACACCTGACCAGCTATATTCACACCTGACCATCTATACTCACCCCTGACCATCTATACTCACACCTGACCATCTATACTCACACCTGACCATCTATATTCACACCTGACCATCTATAACCACACCTGACCATCTATATTCACACTTGACCATCTGTACTCACACCTGACCATCTATACTCACACCTGACCAGCTATACTCAGACCTGACCATCTATATGCACACCTGACCATCTATATTCACCCCTGACCATCTATACTCACACCTGACCATCTATATTCACACCTGAACATCTATACTCACACCTGACCATCTATACTCACACCTGACAATCTATATTCACCCCTGACCATCTATACTCACACCTGACCATCTATATTCACACCTGAACATATATACTCACACCTGACCATCTATATTCACACCTGAACATCTATACTCACAACTGACCATCTATATTCACATCTGACAATCTATACTCACTCCTGACCATCTATATTCACACCTGACCATCGATACTCATACTTGACCATCTATATTCACACCTGACAACCTATATTCACACCTGACCATCTATACTCACACCTGACCATCTATATTCACACCTGAACATCTATACTCACACCTGACCATCTATACTCACACCTGACAATCTATATTCACCCCTGACTATCTATACTCACACCTGACCATCTATACTCACACCTGACAATCTATATTCACCCCTGACCATCTATACTCACCCCTGACCATCTATACTCACAACTGACCATCTATACACACACCTGACCATCTATACTCACACCTGACCATCTATATTCACACCTGACAACCTATATTCACACCTGACCATCTATATTTACACCTGACCATCTATACTCACACCTGACCATGTATATTCACACCTGACCGTCTATCCTCACACCTGACCATCAATATTCACACCTGACCATCTATATTCACCCCTGACCATCTATACTCACACCTGACCATTTATATGCACCTCTGACCATCTATATTCACATCTGACCATCTATACTCACACCTGACCATCTGTACTCACACCTGACGATCTATACTCACACCTGACCATCAATATTCAGACCTGACCATCTATACTCACACCTGACCATCTGTACTCACACCTGACCATCTATATTTGCACCTGATCATCTATACTCACACCTGACCATCTATATTCACACCTGACCATCTATATTCACACCTGACCATCTATATGCACCTCTGACCATGTATATTCACATCTGACCATCTATATTCACACCTGACCATCTATATTCACACCTGACCATCTATATGCACCTCTGACCATCTATATTCACATCTGACCATCTATACTCACGCCTGACCATCTGTACTCACACCTGACCATCTATACTCACACCTGACCATCAATATTCAGACCTGACCAACTATATTCACACCAGACCATCGATACTCACACCTGACCATCTATACTCACACTTGATATTCAATATTTACACCTCACCATCTATATTCACACCTGAACATGTATATTCACACCTGACCATCTATTCTCACAACTGACCATCTATACTCACACCTGACCATCTATATTCACACCTGACCATCTATCCTCACACCTGACCTTCAATATTCACACCTGAACATCTATATTCACACCTGACCATCTATACTCACACCTGACCATCTATACTCACACCTAACCATCTATATTCACCACTGACCATCTATACCCACACCTGACCATCTATATTCACGCCTGACCATCTATATTCACACCTGACCATCTATACTCACACCTGACCATGTATAACCACACCTGACCATCTATATTCACACCTGACTATCTATATTCACACCTGACCATCTATACCCACACCTGACCATCTATATTCACGCCTGACCATCTATATTCACCACTGACCATCTATACCCACACCTGACCATCTATATTCACGACTGACCATCTATATTCACGCCTGACCATCTATATTCACACCTGACCATCTATACTCACACCTGATCATCTATACTCACGCCTGACCATCTAAACGCACACCTGACCAGCTATATTCACACCTGACCATCTATACTCACCCCTGACCATCTATACTCACACCTGACCATCTATACTCACACCTGACCATCTATATTCACACCTGACCATCTATAACCACACCTGACCATCTATATTCACACTTGACCATCTGTACTCACACCTGACCATCTATACTCACACCTGACCATCTATACTCAGACCTGACCATCTATATTCACACCCGACCATCTATATTCACACCTGACAACTTATATTCACACCTGACCATCTATGTTCACACCTGACCATCTATACTCACACCGGACCATTTACATTCACATCTGACCATCTATCCTCACACCTGACCATCGATATTCACACCTGACCATCTATACTCACATCTGACCATCTATATTCACACCTGACCACCTATACTCACACCTGACCATCTATATGCACACCTGACCATCTATATTCACCCCTGACCATCTATACTCACACCTGACCATCTATATTCACACCTGAACATCTATACTCACACCTGACCATCTATACTCACACCTGACAATCTATATTCACCCCTGACCATCTATACTCACACCTGACCATCTATATTCACACCTGAACATATATACTCACACCTGACCATCTATATTCACACCTGAACATCTATACTCACAACTGACCATCTATATTCACATCTGACAATCTATACTCACTCCTGACCATCTATATTCACACCTGACCATCGATACTCATACTTGACCATCTATATTCACACCTGACAACCTATATTCACACCTGACCATCTATACTCACACCTGACCATCTATATTCACACCTGACCATCGATACTCATACTTGACCATCTATATTCACACCTGACAACCTATATTCACACCTGACCATCTATACTCACACCTGACCATCTATACACACACCTGACAATCTATATTCACACCTGACCATCTATACTCACACCTGACCATCTATATTCACACCTGATCATCGATACTCATACTTGACCATCTATACTCACACCTGACCATCTATATTCACACCTGACAACCTATATTCACACCTGACCATCTATATTTACACCTGACCATCTATACTCACACCTGACCATCTATATTCACACCTGACCGTCTATCCTCACACCTGACCATCAATATTCATACCTGACCATCTATATTCACCCCTGACCATCTATACTCACACCGGACCATCTATACTCACACCCGACCATCTATATTCACACCTGACAACCTATATTCACACCTGACCATCTATGTTCACACCTGACCATCTATACTCACACCTGAACATCTATATTCACGCCTGACCATCTATCCTCACACCTGACCATCTATACACACACCTGACCATCTATACGCCTGACCATCTATACTCACCCCTGACCATCTATTCTCACAACTGACCATCTATACTCACACGTGACCATCTATACTCACACCTGACCATCTATACTCACACCTGACCATTTATATTCACACCTGACCATCTATACTCACACCTGACCATCTATACTCACACTTGACCAACAATATTCACACCTGACCATCTATATTCACCCCTGACCATCTATACTCACACCTGACCATCTATATTCACACCTGACCATCTATATTCACACCTGACCATCTATATGCACCTCTGACCATCTATATTCACATCTGACCACCTATACTCACACGTGACCATCTGTACTCACACCTGACCATCTATACTCACACCCGACCATCAATATTCAGACCTGACCATCTATATTCACACCTGACCATCTATATGCACCTCTGACCATCTATACTCACACCTGACCATCTATACTCACACCTGACCATCTATACTCACACCTGACCATCCATACTCACACCTGACCATCTATACTCACACCTGACCATCTATATTCACACCTCACCATCTATATTCACACCTGACCATCTATATTCACACCCGACCATCTATATTCACACCTGACAACTTATATTCACACCTGACCATCTATGTTCACACCTGACCATCTATACTCACACCGGACCATTTACATTCACATCTGACCATCTATCCTCACACCTGACCATCGATATTCACACCTGACCATCTATACTCACATCTGACCATCTATATTCACACCTGACCACCTATACTCACACCTGACCATCTATACTCACACCTGACCATCTATATTCACACCTGACTATCTATATTCACACCTGACCATCTATATTCACACCTGACAATCTATACTCACACCTGACCATCTATATTCACACCTGAACATCTATATTCACACCTGACCATCTATACACACACCTGACAATCTATATTCACACCTGACCATCTATACTCACACCTGACCATCTATATTCACACCTGATCATCGATACTCATACTTGACCATCTATACTCACACCTGACCATCTATATTCACACCTGACAACCTATATTCACACCTGACCATCTATATTTACACCTGACCATCTATACTCACACCTGACCATCTATATTCACACCTGACCGTCTATCCTCACACCTGACCATCAATATTCACACCTGACCATCTATATTCACCCCTGACCATCTATACTCACACCTGACCATCTATACTCACACCCGACCATCTATATTCACACCTGACAACCTATATTCACACCTGACCATCTATGTTCACACCTGACCATCTATACTCACACCTGAACATCTATATTCACGCCTGACCATCTATGCCTCACACCTGACCATCTATACACACACCTGACCATCTATACGCCTGACATCTATACTCACCCCTGACCATCTATTCTCACAACTGACCATCTATACTCACACGTGACCATCTATACTCACACCTGACCATCTATACTCACACCTGACCATCTATATTCACACCTGACCGTCTATCTCACACCTGACCATCAATATTCACACCTGACCATCTATATTCACCCCTGACCATCTATACTCACACCTGACCATCTATACTCACACCGACCATCTATATTCACACTGACAACCTATATTCACACCTGACCATCTATGTTCACACCTGACCATCTATACTCACACCTGAACATCTATATTCACGCCTGACCATCTATCCTCACACCTGACCATCTATACACACACCTGACCATCTATACGCCTGACCATCTATACTCACCCCTGACCATCTATTCTCACAACTGACCATCTATACTCACACGTGACCATCTATACTCACACCTGACCATCTATACTCACACCTGACCATTTATATTCACACCTGACCATCTATACTCACACCTGACCATCTATACTCACACTTGACCAACAATATTCACACCTGACCATCTATATTCACCCCTGACCATCTATACTCACACCTGACCATCTATATTCACACCTGACCATCTAATAATCACACCTGACCATCTATATGCACCTCTGACCATCTATATTCACATCTGACCACCTATACTCACACGTGACAATCTGTACTCACACCTGACCATCTATACTCACACCCGACCATCAATATTCAGACCTGACCATCTATATTCACACCTGACCATCTATATGCACCTCTGACCATCTATACTCACACCTGACCATCTATACTCACACCTGACCATCTATACTCACACCTGACCATCCATACTCACACCTGACCATCTATACTCACACCTGACCATCTATATTCACACCTCACCATCTATATTCACACCTGACCATCTATATTCACACCCGACCATCTATATTCACACCTGACAACTTATATTCACACCTGACCATCTATGTTCACACCTGACCATCTATACTCACACCGGACCATTTACATTCACATCTGACCATCTATCCTCACACTGACCATCGATATTCACACCTGACCATCTATACTCACATCTGACCATCTATACTCACACCTGACCACCTATACTCACACCTGACCATCTATACTCACACCTGACCATCTATATTCACACCTGACTATCTATATTCACACCTGACCATCTATATTCACACCTGACAATCTATACTCACACCTGACCATCTATATTCACACCTGAACATCTATATTCACACCTGACAATCTATACTCACACCTGACCATCTATACTCACACCTGACCATCTATACACACACCTGACAATCTATATTCACACCTGACCATCTATACTCACACCTGACCATCTATATTCACACCTGATCATCGATACTCATACTTGACCATCTATACTCACACCTGACCATCTATATTCACACCTGACAACCTATATTCACACCTGACCATCTATATTTACACGCTGACCATCTATACTCACACCTGACCATCTATATTCACACCTGACCGTCTATCCTCACACCTGACCCATCAATATTCACACCTGACCATCTATATTCACCCTGACCATCTATACTCACACCTGACCATCTATACTCACACCCGACCATCTATATTCACACCTGAAAACCTATATTCACACCTGACCATCTATGTTCACACCTGACCATCTATACTCACACCTGAACATCTATATTCACGCCTGACCATCTATCCTCACACCTGACCATCTATACACACACCTGACCATCTATACGCCTGACCATCTATACTCACCCCTGACCATCTATTCTCACAACTGACCATCTATACTCAACACGTGACCATCTATACTCACACCTGACCATCTAATACTCACACCTGACCATTTATATTCACACCTGACCATCTATACTCACACCTGACCATCTATACTCACACTTGACCAACAATATTCACACCTGACCATCTATATTCACCCCTGACCATCTATACTCACACCTGACCATCTATATTCACACCTGACCATCTATATTCACACCTGTCCATCTATATGCACCTCTGACCATCTATATTCACATCTGACCACCTATACTCACACGTGACCATCTGTACTCACACCTGACCATCTAAACTCACACCCGACCATCAATATTCAGACCTGACCATCTATATTCACACCTGACCATCTATATGCACCTCTGACCATCTATACTCACACCTGACCATCTATACTCACACCTGACCATCTATACTCACACCTGACCATCCATACTCACACCTGACCATCTATACTCACACCTGACCATCTATATTCACACCTCACCATCTATATTCACACCTGACCATCTATATTCACACCCGACCATCTATATTCACACCTGACAACTTATATTCACACCTGACCATCTATGTTCACACCTGACCATCTATACTCACACCGGACCATTTACATTCACATCTGACCATCTATCCTCACAACTGACCATCGATATTCACACCTGACCATCTATACTCACATCTGACCATCTATATTCACACCTGACCACCTATACTCACACCTGACCATCTATACTCACACCTGACCATCTATAGTCACACCTGACTATCTATATTCACACCTGACCATCTATATTCACACCTGACAATCTATACTCACACCTGACCATCTATATTCACACCTGAACATCTATATTCACACCTGACAATCTATACTCACACCTGACCATCTATACTCACACCTAACCATCTATATTCACCACTGACCATCTATACCCACACCTGACCATCTATATTCACGCCTGACCATCTATATTCACACCTGACCATCTATACTCACACCTGACCATCTATACCCACACCTGACCATCTATATTCACACCTGACTATCTATATTCACACCTGACCATCTATACCCACACCTGACCATCTATATTCACGCCTGACCATCTATATTCACCACTGACCATCTATACCCACACCTGACCATCTATATTCACGCCTGACCATCTATATTCACGCCTGACCATCTATATTCACACCTGACCATCTATACTCACACCTGACCATCTATACTCACGCCTGACCATCTAAACTCACACCTGACCAGCTATATTCACACCTGACCATCTATACTCACCCCTGACAATCTATACTCACACCTGACCATCTATACTCACACCTGACCATCTATATTCACACCTGACCATCTATACTCACACCTGACCATCTATATTCACACTTGACCATCTGTACTCACACCTGACCATCTATACTCACACCTGACCATCTATACTCAGACCTGACCATCTATATGCACACCTGACCATCTATATTCACCCCTGACCATCTATACTCACACCTGACCATCTATATTCACACCTGAACATCTATACTCACACCTGACCATCTATACTCACACCTGACAATCTATATTCACCCCTGACCATCTATACTCACACCTGACCATCTATATTCACACCTGAACATCTATACTCACACCTGACCATCTATATTCACACCTGAACATCTATACTCACAACTGACCATCTATATTCACATCTGACAATCTATACTCACTCCTGACCATCTATATTCACACCTGACCATCGATACTCATACTTGACCATCTATATTCACACCTGACAACCTATATTCACACCTGACCATCTATATTCACGCCTGACCATCTATACTCACACCTGACTATCTATACTCACACCTGACCATCTATACTCACGCCTGACCATCTAAACTCACACCTGACCAGCTATATTCACACCTGACCATCTATGCTCACCCCTGACCATCTATACTCACACCTGACCATCTATACTCACACCTGACCATCTATATTCACACCTGACCATCGATACTCACCCCTGACCATCTATACTCACACCTGACCATCTATACTCACACCTGACCATCTATATTCACACCTGACCATCTATACTCACACCTGACCATCTATACTCAGAACTGACCATCTATATGCACACCTGACCATCTATATTCACCCCTGACCATCTATACTCACACCTGACCATCTATATTCACACCTGAACATCTATACTCACACCTGACCATCTATACTCACACCTGACAATCTATATTCACCCCTGACTATCTATACTCACACCTGACCATCTATACTCACACCTGACAATCTATATTCACCCCTGACCATCTATACTCACCCCTGACCATCTATACTCACAACTGACCATCTATACACACACCTGACGATCTATATTCACCCCTGACCATCTATACTCACACCTGACCATCTATATTCACACCTGAACATCTATACTCACACCTGACCATCTATACTCACACCTGACAATCTATATTCACCCCTGACTATCTATACTCACACCTGACCATCTATATTCACACCTGACAACCTATATTCACACCTGACCATCTATATTTACACCTGACCATCTATACTCACACCTGACCATGTATATTCACACCTGACCGTCTATCCACACACCTGACCATCAATATTCACACCTGACCATCTATATTCACCCCTGACCATCTATACTCACACCTGACCATCTATACACACACCTGACCATCTATATTCACACCTGACAACCTATATTCACACCTGACCCTCTATATTCACACCTGACAACCTATATTCACACCTGACCATCTATGTTCACACATGACCATCTATACTTACACCTGAACATCTATATTCACGCCTGACCATCTATCCTCACACCTGACCATCTATACACACACCTGACCATCTATACGCCTGACCATCTATACTCACCCCTGACCATCTATTCTCACAACTGACCATCTATACTCACACGTGACCATCTATACTCACACCTGACCATCTATACTCACACCTGACCATGTATATTCACACCTGACCATCTATACTCACACCTGACCATCTATACTCACACTTGACCAACAATATTCACACCTGACCATCTATATTCACCCCTGACCATCTATACTCACACCTGACCATCTATATTCACACCTGACCATCTATATTCACACCTGACCATTTATATGCACCTCTGACCATCTATATTCACATCTGACCATCTATACTCACACCTGACCATCTGTACTCACACCTGACGATCTATACTCACACCTGACCATCATTATTCAGACCTGACCATCTATAATCACACCTGACCATCTGTACTCACACCTGACCATCTATATTAGCACCTGATCATCTATACTCACACCTGACCATCTATATTCACACCTGACCATCTATATTCACACCTGACCATCTATATGCACCTCTGACCATGTATATTCACATCTGACCATCTATATTCACACCTGACCATCTATATTCACACCTGACCATCTATATGCACCTCTGACCATCTATATTCACATCTGACCATCTATACTCACGCCTGACCATCTGTACTCACACCTGACCATCTATACTCACACCTGACCATCAATATTCAGACCTGACCATCTATATTCACACCAGACCATCGATACTCACACCTGACCATCTATACTCACACTTGAGATTCAATATTTACACCTCACCATCTATATTCACACCTGAACATCTACATTCACACCTGACCATCTATTCTCACAACTGACCATCTATACTCACACCTGACCATATATATTCACACCTGACCATCTATCCTCACACCTGACCTTCAATATTCACACCTGAACATCTATATTCACACCTGACCATCTATACTCACACCTGACCATCTATACTCACACCTAACCATCTATATTCACCACTGACCATCTATACCCACACCTGACCATCTATATTCACGCCTGACCATCTATATTCACACCTGACCATCTATACTCACACCTGACCATCTATACCCACACCTGACCATCTATATTCACACCTGACTATCTATATTCACACCTGACCATCTATAACCACACCTGACCATCTATATTCACGCCTGACAATCTATATTCACCACTGACCATCTATACCCACACCTGACCATCTACATTCACGCCTGACCATCTATATTCACGCCTGACCATCTATATTCACACCTGACCATCTATACTCACACCTTATCATCTATACTCACGCCTGACCATCTAAACTCACACCTGACCAGCTATACACACACCTGACAATCTATATTCACACCTGACCATCTATATTCACACCTGACCATCTATATTCACACCTGATCATCGATACTCATACTTGACCATCTATACTCACACCTGACAACCTATATTCACACCTGACCATCTATATTCACACCTGACAACCTATATTCACACCTGACCATCTATGTTCACACCTGACCATCTATACTCACACCTGAACATCTATATTCACGCCTGACCATCTATCCTCACACCTGACCATCTATACACACACCTGACCATCTATACGCCTGACCATCTATACTCACCCCTGACCATCTATTCTCACAACTGACCATCTATACTCACACGTGACCATCTATACTCACACCTGACCATCTATACTCACACCTGACCATGTATATTCACACCTGACCATCTATACTCACACCTGACCATCTATACTCACACTTGACCAACAATATTCACACCTGACCATCTATATTCTCCCCTGACCATCTATACTCACACCTGACCATCTATATTCACACCTGACCATCTATATTCACACCTGACCATCTATATGCACCTCTGACCATCTATATTCACATCTGACCACCTATACTCACACGTGACCATCTGTACTCACACCTGACCATCTATACTCACACCCGACCATCAATATTCAGACCTGACCATCTATATTCACACCTGACCATCTATATGCACCTCTGACCATCTATATTCACATCTGACCATCTATACTCACACCTGACCATCTGTACTCACACCTGACCATCTATACTCACACCTGACCATCTATATTCACACCTGACCATCTATATTCACCCCTGACCATCTATACTCACCCCTGACCATCTATACTCACAACTGACCATCTATACACACACCTGACGATCTATATTCACCCCTGACCATCTATACTCACACCTGACCATCTATATTCACACCTGAACATCTATACTCACACCTGACCATCTATACTCACACCTGACAATCTATATTCACCCCTGACTATCTATACTCACACCTGACCATCTATATTCACACCTGACAACCTATATTCACACCTGACCATCTATATTTACACCTGACCATCTATACTCACACCTGACCATGTATATTCACACCTGACCGTCTATCCACACACCTGACCATCAATATTCACACCTGACCATCTATATTCACCCCTGACCATCTATACTCACACCTGACCATCTATACACACACCTGACCATCTATATTCACACCTGACAACCTATATTCACACCTGACCCTCTATATTCACACCTGACAACCTATATTCACACCTGACCATCTATGTTCACACATGACCATCTATACTTACACCTGAACATCTATATTCACGCCTGACCATCTATCCTCACACCTGACCATCTATACACACACCTGACCATCTATACGCCTGACCATCTATACTCACCCCTGACCATCTATTCTCACAACTGACCATCTATACTCACACGTGACCATCTATACTCACACCTGACCATCTATACTCACACCTGACCATGTATATTCACACCTGACCATCTATACTCACACCTGACCATCTATACTCACACTTGACCAACAATATTCACACCTGACCATCTATATTCACCCCTGACCATCTATACTCACACCTGACCATCTATATTCACACCTGACCATCTATATTCACACCTGACCATTTATATGCACCTCTGACCATCTATATTCACATCTGACCATCTATACTCACACCTGACCATCTGTACTCACACCTGACGATCTATACTCACACCTGACCATCATTATTCAGACCTGACCATCTATAATCACACCTGACCATCTGTACTCACACCTGACCATCTATATTAGCACCTGATCATCTATACTCACACCTGACCATCTATATTCACACCTGACCATCTATATTCACACCTGACCATCTATATGCACCTCTGACCATGTATATTCACATCTGACCATCTATATTCACACCTGACCATCTATATTCACACCTGACCATCTATATGCACCTCTGACCATCTATATTCACATCTGACCATCTATACTCACGCCTGACCATCTGTACTCACACCTGACCATCTATACTCACACCTGACCATCAATATTCAGACCTGACCATCTATATTCACACCAGACCATCGATACTCACACCTGACCATCTATACTCACACTTGAGATTCAATATTTACACCTCACCATCTATATTCACACCTGAACATCTACATTCACACCTGACCATCTATTCTCACAACTGACCATCTATACTCACACCTGACCATATATATTCACACCTGACCATCTATCCTCACACCTGACCTTCAATATTCACACCTGAACATCTATATTCACACCTGACCATCTATACTCACACCTGACCATCTATACTCACACCTAACCATCTATATTCACCACTGACCATCTATACCCACACCTGACCATCTATATTCACGCCTGACCATCTATATTCACACCTGACCATCTATACTCACACCTGACCATCTATACCCACACCTGACCATCTATATTCACACCTGACTATCTATATTCACACCTGACCATCTATAACCACACCTGACCATCTATATTCACGCCTGACAATCTATATTCACCACTGACCATCTATACCCACACCTGACCATCTACATTCACGCCTGACCATCTATATTCACGCCTGACCATCTATATTCACACCTGACCATCTATACTCACACCTTATCATCTATACTCACGCCTGACCATCTAAACTCACACCTGACCAGCTATACACACACCTGACAATCTATATTCACACCTGACCATCTATACTCACACCTGACCATCTATATTCACACCTGATCATCGATACTCATACTTGACCATCTATACTCACACCTGACAACCTATATTCACACCTGACCATCTATATTCACACCTGACAACCTATATTCACACCTGACCATCTATGTTCACACCTGACCATCTATACTCACACCTGAACATCTATATTCACGCCTGACCATCTATCCTCACACCTGACCATCTATACACACACCTGACCATCTATACGCCTGACCATCTATACTCACCCCTGACCATCTATTCTCACAACTGACCATCTATACTCACACGTGACCATCTATACTCACACCTGACCATCTATACTCACACCTGACCATGTATATTCACACCTGACCATCTATACTCACACCTGACCATCTATACTCACACTTGACCAACAATATTCACACCTGACCATCTATATTCTCCCCTGACCATCTATACTCACACCTGACCATCTATATTCACACCTGACCATCTATATTCACACCTGACCATCTATATGCACCTCTGACCATCTATATTCACATCTGACCACCTATACTCACACGTGACCATCTGTACTCACACCTGACCATCTATACTCACACCCGACCATCAATATTCAGACCTGACCATCTATATTCACACCTGACCATCTATATGCACCTCTGACCATCTATATTCACATCTGACCATCTATACTCACACCTGACCATCTGTACTCACACCTGACCATCTATACTCACACCTGACCATCTATACTCACACCTGACCATCTATACTCACACCTGACCATCCATACTCACACCTGACCATCTATACTCACACCTGACCATCTATATTCACACCTCACCATCTATATTCACACCTGACCATCTATATTCACACCCGACCATCTATATTCACACCTGACAACTTATATTCACACCTGACCATCTATGTTCACACCTGACCATCTATACTCACACCGGACCATCTATATTCACATCTGACCATCTATCCTCACACCTGACCATCAATATTCACACCTGACCATCTATACTCACACCTGACCATCTATATTCACACCTGAACATCTATATTCACACCTGACAATCTATACGCACACCTGACCATCTATACTCACACCTAACCATCTATATTCACCACTGACCATCTATACCCACACCTGACCATCTATATTCACGCCTGACCATCTATATTCACACCTGACCATCTATACTCACACCTGACCATCTATACCCACACCTGACCATCTATATTCACACCTGACTATCTATATTCACACCTGACCATCTATACCCACACCTGACCATCTATATTCACGCCTGACCATCTATATTCACCACTGACCATCTATACCCACACCTGACCATCTATATTCACGCCTGACCATCTATATTCACGCCTGACCATCTATATTCACACCTGACCATCTATACTCACACCTGACCATCTATACTCACACCTGACCATCTATACTCACACCTGACCATCTATATTCACACCTGACCATCTATACTCACACCTGACCATCTATATTCACACTTGACCATCTGTACTCACACCTGACCATCTATACTCACACCTGACCATCTATACTCAGACCTGACCATCTATATGCACACCTGACCATCTATATTCACCCCTGACCATCTATACTCACACCTGACCATCTATATTCACACCTGAACATCTATACTCACACCTGACCATCTATACTCACACCTGACAATCTATATTCACCCCTGACCATCTATACTCACACCTGACCATCTATATTCACGTCTGAACATCTATCCTCACACCTGACCATCTATATTCACACCTGAACATCTATACTCACAACTGACCATCTATATTCACATCTGACAATCTATACTCACTCCTGACCATCTATATTCACACCTGACCATCGATACTCATACTTGACCATCTATATTCACACCTGACAACCTATATTCACACCTGACCATCTATATTCACGCCTGACCATCTATACTCACACCTGACTATCTATACTCACACCTGACCATCTATACTCACGCCTGACCATCTAAACTCACACCTGACCAGCTATATTCACACCTGACCATCTATACTCACCCCTGACCATCTATACTCACACCTGACCATCTATACTCACACCTGACCATCTATATTCACACCTGACCATCTATACTCACCCCTGACCATCTATACTCACACCTGACCATCTATACTCACACCTGACCATCTATACTCACACCTGACCATCTATATTCACACCTGACCATCTATACTCACACCTGACCATCTATACTCAGAACTGACCATCTATATGCACACCTGACCATCTATATTCACCCCTGACCATCTATACTCACACCTGACCATCTATATTCACACCTGAACATCTATACTCACACCTGACCATCTATACTCACACCTGACAATCTATATTCACCCCTGACTATCTATACTCACACCTGACCATCTATACTCACACCTGACAATCTATATTCACCCCTGACCATCTATACTCACCCCTGACCATCTATACTCACAACTGACCATCTATACACACACCTGACCATCTATACTCACACCTGACCATCTATATTCACACCTGACAACCTATATTCACACCTGACCATCTATATTTACACCTGACCATCTATACTCACACCTGACCATGTATATTCACACCTGACCGTCTATCCTCACACCTGACCATCAATATTCACACCTGACCATCTATATTCACCCCTGACCATCTATACTCACACCTGACCATCTATACACACACCTGACCATCTATATTCACACCTGACAACCTATATTCACACCTGACCATCTATATTCACACCTGACAACCTATATTCACACCTGACCATCTATGTTCACACATGACCATCTATACTTACACCTGAACATCTATATTCACGCCTGACCATCTATCCTCACACCTGACCATCTATACACACACCTGACCATCTATACGCCTGACCATCTATACTCACCCCTGACCATCTATTCTCACAACTGACCATCTATACTCACACGTGACCATCTATACTCACACCTGACCATCTATACTCACACCTGACCATGTATATTCACACCTGACCATCTATACTCACACCTGACCATCTATACTCACACTTGACCAACAATATTCACACCTGACCATCTATATTCACACCTGACCATCTATATTCACACCTGACTATCTATATTCACACCTGACCATCTATACCCACACCTGACCATCTATATTCACGCCTGACCATCTATATTCACCACTGACCATCTATACCCACACCTGACCATCTATATTCACGCCTGACCATCTATATTCACGCCTGACCATCTATATTCACACCTGACCATCTATACTCACACCTGACCATCTATACTCACGCCTGACCATCTAAACTCACACCTGACCAGCTATATTCACACCTGACCATTTATACTCACCCCTGACCATCTATACTCACACCTGACCATCTATACTCACACCTGACCATCTATATTCACACCTGACCATCTATACTCACACCTGACCATCTATATTCACACTTGACCATCTGTACTCACACCTGACCATCTATACTCACACCTGACCATCTATACTCAGACCTGACCATCTATATGCACACCTGACCATCTATATTCACCCCTGACCATCTATACTCACACCTGACCATCTATATTCACACCTGAACATCTATACTCACACCTGACCATCTATACTCACACCTGACAATCTATATTCACCCCTGACCATCTATACTCACACCTGACCATCTATATTCACGTCTGAACATCTATCCTCACACCTGACCATCTATATTCACACCTGAACATCTATACTCACAACTGACCATCTATATTCACATCTGACAATCTATACTCACTCCTGACCATCTATATTCACACCTGACCATCGATACTCATACTTGACCATCTATATTCACACCTGACAACCTATATTCACACCTGACCATCTATATTCACGCCTGACCATCTATACTCACACCTGACTATCTATACTCACACCTGACCATCTATACTCACGCCTGACCATCTAAACTCACACCTGACCAGCTATATTCACACCTGACCATCTATACTCACCCCTGACCATCTATACTCACACCTGACCATCTATACTCACACCTGACCATCTATATTCACACCTGACCATCTATACTCACCCCTGACCATCTATACTCACACCTGACCATCTATACTCACACCTGACCATCTATACTCACACCTGACCATCTATATTCACACCTGACCATCTATACTCACACCTGACCATCTATACTCAGAACTGACCATCTATATGCACACCTGACCATCTATATTCACCCCTGACCATCTATACTCACACCTGACCATCTATATTCACACCTGAACATCTATACTCACACCTGACCATCTATACTCACACCTGACAATCTATATTCACCCCTGACTATCTATACTCACACCTGACCATCTATACTCACACCTGACAATCTATATTCACCCCTGACCATCTATACTCACCCCTGACCATCTATACTCACAACTGACCATCTATACACACACCTGACCATCTATACTCACACCTGACCATCTATATTCACACCTGACAACCTATATTCACACCTGACCATCTATATTTACACCTGACCATCTATACTCACACCTGACCATGTATATTCACACCTGACCGTCTATCCTCACACCTGACCATCAATATTCACACCTGACCATCTATATTCACCCCTGACCATCTATACTCACACCTGACCATCTATACACACACCTGACCATCTATATTCACACCTGACAACCTATATTCACACCTGACCATCTATATTCACACCTGACAACCTATATTCACACCTGACCATCTATGTTCACACATGACCATCTATACTTACACCTGAACATCTATATTCACGCCTGACCATCTATCCTCACACCTGACCATCTATACACACACCTGACCATCTATACGCCTGACCATCTATACTCACCCCTGACCATCTATTCTCACAACTGACCATCTATACTCACACGTGACCATCTATACTCACACCTGACCATCTATACTCACACCTGACCATGTATATTCACACCTGACCATCTATACTCACACCTGACCATCTATACTCACACTTGACCAACAATATTCACACCTGACCATCTATATTCACCCCTGACCATCTATACTCACACCTGACCATCTATATTCACACCTGACCATCTATATTCACACCTGACCATTTATATGCACCTCTGACCATCTATATTCACATCTGACCATCTATACTCACACCTGACCATCTGTACTCACACCTGACGATCTATACTCACACCTGACCATCAATATTCAGACCTGACCATCTATACTCACACCTGACCATCTGTACTCACACCTGACCATCTATATTTGCACCTGATCATCTATACTCACACCTGACCATCTATATTCACACCTGACCATCTATATTCACACCTGACCATCTATATGCACCTCTGACCATGTATATTCACATCTGACCATCTATATTCACACCTGACCATCTATATTCACACCTGACCATCTATATGCACCTCTGACCATCTATATTCACATCTGACCATCTATACTCACGCCTGACCATCTGTACTCACACCTGACCATCTATACTCACACCTGACCATCAATATTCAGACCTGACCATCTATATTCACACCAGACCATCGATACTCACACCTGACCATCTATACTCACACTTGAGATTCAATATTTACACCTCACCATCTATATTCACACCTAAACATCTATATTCACACCTGACCATCTATTCTCACAACTGACCATCTATACTCACACCTGACCATCTATATTCACACCTGACCATCTATCCTCACACCTGACCTTCAATATTCACACCTGAACATCTATATTCACACCTGACCATCTATACTCACACCTGACCATCTATACTCACACCTAACCATCTATATTCACCACTGACCATCTATACCCACACCTGACCATCTATATTCACGCCTGACCATCTATATTCACACCTGACCATCTATACTCACACCTGACCATCTATACCCACACCTGACCATCTATATTCACACCTGACTATCTATATTCACACCTGACCATCTATACCCACACCTGACCATCTATATTCACGCCTGACCATCTATATTCACCACTGACCATCTATACCCACACCTGACCATCTATATTCACGCCTGACCATCTATATTCACGCCTGACCATCTATATTCACACCTGACCATCTATACTCACACCTGATCATCTATACTCACGCCTGACCATCTAAACTCACACCTGACCAGCTATATTCACACCTGACCATCTATACTCACCCCTGACCATCTATACTCACACCTGACCATCTATACTCACACCTGACCATCTATATTCACACCTGACCATCTATAATCACACCTGACCATCTATATTCACACTTGACCATCTGTACTCACACCTGACCATCTATACTCACACCTGACCATCTATACTCAGACCTGACCATCTATATGCACACCTGACCATCTATATTCACCCCTGACCATCTATACTCACACCTGACCATCTATATTCACACCTGAACATCTATACTCACACCTGACCATCTATACTCACACCTGACAATCTATATTCACCCCTGACCATCTATACTCACACCTGACCATCTATACTCACACCTGACCATCTATATTCACACCTGAACATCTATACTCACAACTGACCATCTATATTCACATCTGACAATCTATACTCACACCTGACCATCTATATTCACACCTGACCATCGATACTCATACTTGACCATCTATATTCACACCTGACAACCTATATTCACACCTGACCATCTATACTCACACCTGACCATCTATATTCACACCTGACCATCGATACTCATACTTGACCATCTATATTCACACCTGACAACCTATATTCACACCTGACCATCTATACTCACACCTGACCATCTATACTCACACCTGACAATCTATATTCACACCTGACCATCTATACTCACACCTGACCATCTATATTCACACCTGATCATCGATACTCATACTTGACCATCTATACTCACACCTGACCATCTATATTCACACCTGACAACCTATATTCACACCTGACCATCTATATTTACACCTGACCATCTATACTCACACCTGACCATCTATATTCACACCTGACCGTCTATCCTCACACCTGACCATCAATATTCACACCTGACCATCTATATTCACCCCTGACCATCTATACTCACACCTGACCATCTATACTCACACCCGACCATCTATATTCACACCTGACAACCTATATTCACACCTGACCATCTATGTTCACACCTGACCATCTATACTCACACCTGAACATCTATATTCACGCCTGACCATCTATCCTCACACCTGACCATCTATACACACACCTGACCATCTATACGCCTGACCATCTATACTCACCCCTGACCATCTATTCTCACAACTGACCATCTATACTCACACGTGACCATCTATACTCACACCTGACCATCTATACTCACACCTGACCATGTATATTCACACCTGACCATCTATACTCACACCTGACCATCTATACTCACACTTGACCAACAATATTCACACCTGACCATCTATATTCACCCCTGACCATCTATACTCACACCTGACCATCTATATTCACACCTGACCATCTATATTCACACCTGACCATCTATATTCACACCTGACCATCTATATTCACACCTGACCATCTATATTCACACCTGACCATCTATATGCACCTCTGACCATCTATATTCACATCTGACCACCTATACTCACACGTGACCATCTGTACTCACACCTGACCATCTATACTCACACCCGACCATCAATATTCACACCTGACAGTCTGTACTCACACCTGACCATCTATACTCACACTTGACCATCAATATTTACACCTCACCATCTATACTCACACCTGACCATCTATACTCACACCTGACCATCTATATTCACACCTCACCATCTATATTCACACCTGACCATCTATATTCACACCCGACCATCTATATTCGCACCTGACAACTTATATTCACACCTGACCATCTATGTTCACACCTGACCATCTATACTCACACCGGACCATCTATACTCACACCTGACCATCTATACTCACACCTGACCATCTATATTCACACCTGACTATCTATATTCACACCTGACCATCTATATTCACACCTGACCATCTATACTCACACCTGACCATCTATACTCAGACCTGACCATCTATATGCACACCTGACCATCTATATTCACCCCTGACCATCTATACTCACACCTGACCATCTATATTCACACCTGAACATCTATACTCACACC
Organism: Prionace glauca; assembly: GCA_037974335.1. NCBI lineage: Eukaryota > Metazoa > Chordata > Chondrichthyes > Carcharhiniformes > Carcharhinidae > Prionace > Prionace glauca. Next base: position 50,306,866 of record CM075744.1, on the reverse strand, counting down.
TGACCATCTATACTCACACCTGACAATCTATATTCACCCCTGACCATCTATACTCACACCTGACCATCTAAATTCACACCTGAACATCTATACTCACACCTGACCATCTATATTCACACCTGAACATCTATACTCACAACTGACCATCTATATTCACATCTGACAATCTATACTCACTCCTGACCATCTATATTCACACCTGACCATCGATACTCATACTTGACCATCTATATTCACACCTGACAACCTATATTCACACCTGACCATCTATATTCACGCCTGACCATCTATACTCACACCTGACCATCTATACTCACACCTGACCATCTATACTCACGCCTGACCATCTAAACTCACACCTGACCAGCTATATTCACACCTGACCATCTATACTCACCCCTGACCATCTATACTCACACCTGACCATCTATACTCACACCTGACCATCTATATTCACACCTGACCATCTATGCTCACCCCTGACCATCTATACTCACACCTGACCATCTATACTCACACCTGACCATCTATACTCACACCTGACCATCTATATTCACACCTGACCATCTATACTCACACCTGACCATCTATTCTCACACCTGACCATCTATATTCACACCTGACCATCTATATTCACCCCTGACCATCTATACTCACACCTGACCATCTATATTCACACCTGAACATCTATTCTCACACCTGACCATCTATACTCACACCTGACAATCTATATTCACCCCTGACCATCTATACTCACACCTGACCATCCATACTCACAGCGGACCATCTATATTCACATCTGACAATGTATACTCACACCTGACCATCTATACTCACACCTGACCATCTATATTCACACCTGACAATCTATATTCACCCCTGACTATCTATACTCACACCTGACCATCTATACTCACACCTGACAATCTATATTCACCCCTGACCATCTATACTCACCCCTGACCATCTATACTCACAACTGACCATCTATACACACACCTGACCATCTATACTCACACCTGACCATCTATATTCACACCTGACAACCTATATTCACACCTGACCATCTATATTCACACCTGACCATCTATACTCACACCTGACAACCTATATTCACACCTGACCATCTATATTCACACCTGACCATCTATATTCACACCTGACCATCTATACTCACACCTGACCATCTATACTCACACCTGACAATCTATATTCACCCCTGACTATCTATACTCACACCTGACCATCTATACTCACACCTGACAATCTATATTCACCCCTGACCATCTATACTCACCCCTGACCATCTATACTCACAACTGACCATCTATACACACACCTGACCATCTATACTCACACCTGACTATCTATATTCACACCTGACAACCTATATTCACACCTGACCATCTATATTTACACCTGACCATCTATACTCACACCTGACCATGTATATTAACACCTGACCGTCTATCCTCACACCTGACCATCAATATTCACACCTGACCATCTATATTCACCCCTGACCATCTATACTCACACCTGACCATCTATACTCACACCTGACCATCTATATTCACACCGGACAACCTATATTCACACCTGACCATCTATATTCACACCTGACAACTTATATTCACACCTGACCATCTATGTTCACACATGACCATCTATAATTACACCTGAACATCTATATTCACGCCTGACCATCTATCCTCACACCTGACCATCTATAAACACACCTGACCATCTATACGCCTGACCATCTATACTCACCCCTGACCATCTATTCTCACAACTGACCATCTATACTCACACGTGACCATCTATACTCACACCTGACCATCTATACTCACACCTAACCATGTGTATTCACACCTGACCATCTATACTCACACCTGACCATCTATACTCACACTTGACCAACAATATTCACACCTGACCATCTATATTCACCCCTGACCATCTATACTCACACCTGACCATCTATATTCACACCTGACCATCTATATTCACACCTGACCATTTATAAGCACCTCTGACCATCTATATTCACATCTGACCATCTATACTCACACCTGACCATCTGTACTCACACCGGACGATCTATACTCACACCTGACCATCAATATTCAGACCTGACCATCTATACTCACACCTGACCATCTGTACTCACACCTGACCATCTATATTTGCACCTGATCATCTATACTCACACCTGACCATCTATACTCAGACCTGACCATCTATATGCACACCTGACCATCTATATTCACCCCTGACCATCTATACTCACACCTGACCATCTATATTCACACCTGAACATCTATACTCACACCTGACCATCTATACTCACACCTGACAATCTATATTCACCCCTGACCATCTATACTCACACCTGACCATCTATATTCACACCTGAACATATATACTCACACCTGACCATCTATATTCACACCTGAACATCTATACTCACAACTGACCATCTATATTCACATCTGACAATCTATACTCACTCCTGACCATCTATATTCACACCTGACCATCGATACTCATACTTGACCATCTATATTCACACCTGACAACCTATATTCACACCTGACCATCTATACTCACACCTGACCATCTATATTCACACCTGACCATCGATACTCATACTTGACCATCTATATTCACACCTGACAACCTATATTCACACCTGACCATCTATACTCACACCTGACCATCTATACTCACACCTGACAATCTATATTCACACCTGACCATCTATACTCACACCTGACCATCTATATTCACACCTGATCATCGATACTCATACTTGACCATCTATACTCACACCTGACCATCTATATTCACACCTGACAACCTATATTCACACCTGACCATCTATATTTACACCTGACCATCTATACTCACACCTGACCATCTATATTCACCCCTGACCATCTATACTCACACCTGACCATCTATATTCACACCTGAACATCTATACTCACACCTGACCATCTATACTCACAACTGACAATCTATATTCACCCCTGACCATCTATACTCACACCTGACCATCTATATTCACACCTGAACATATATACTCACACCTGACCATCTATATTCACACCTGAACATCTATACTCACAACTGACCATCTATATTCACATCTGACAATCTATACTCACTCCTGACCATCTATATTCACACCTGACCATCGATACTCATACTTGACCATCTATATTCACACCTGACAACCTATATTCACACCTGACCATCTATACTCACACCTGACCATCTATATTCACACCTGACCATCGATACTCATACTTGACCATCTATATTCACACCTGACAACCTATATTCACACCTGACCATCTATACTCACACCTGACCATCTATACTCACACCTGACAATCTATATTCACACCTGACCATCTATACTCACACCTGACCATCTATATTCACACCTGATCATCGATACTCATACTTGACCATCTATACTCACACCTGACCATCTATATTCACACCTGACAACCTATATTCACACCTGACCATCTATATTCACCCCTGACCATCTATACTCACACCTGACCATCTATACTCACACCCGACCATCTATATTCACACCTGACAACCTATATTCACACCTGACCATCTATGTTCACACCTGACCATCTATACTCACACCTGAACATCTATATTCACGCCTGACCATCTATCCTCACACCTGACCATCTATACACACACCTGACCATCTATACGCCTGACCATCTATACTCACCCCTGACCATCTATTCTCACAACTGACCATCTATACTCACACGTGACCATCTATACTCACACCTGACCATCTATACTCACACCTGACCATGTATATTCACACCTGACCATCTATACTCACACCTGACCATCTATACTCACACTTGACCAACAATATTCACACCTGACCATCTATATTCACCCCTGACCATCTATACTCACACCTGACCATCTATATTCACACCTGACCATCTACATTCACACCTGACCATCTATATTCACACCTGACCATCTATATTCACACCTGACCATCTATATTCACACCTGACCATCTATATGCACCTCTGACCATCTATATTCACATCTGACCACCTATACTCACACGTGACCATCTGTACTCACACCTGACCATCTATACTCACACCCGACCATCAATATTCACACCTGACAATCTGTACTCACACCTGACCATCTATACTCACACTTGACCATCAATATTTACACCTCACCATCTATACTCACACCTGACCATCTATACTCACACCTGACCATCTATATTCACACCTCACCATCTATATTCACACCTGACCATCTATATTCACACCCGACCATCTATATTCGCACCTGACAACTTATATTCACACCTGACCATCTATGTTCACACCTGACCATCTATACTCACACCGGACCATCTATACTCACACCTGACCATCTATACTCACACCTGACCATCTATATTCACACCTGACTATCTATATTCACACCTGACCATCTATATTCACACCTGACCATCTATACTCACACCTGACCATCTATACTCAGACCTGACCATCTATATGCACACCTGACCATCTATATTCACCCCTGACCATCTATACTCACACCTGACCATCTATATTCACACCTGAACATCTATACTCACACCTGACCATCTATACTCACACCTGACAATCTATATTCACCCCTGACCATCTATACTCACACCTGACCATCTATATTCACACCTGAACATCTATACTCACACCTGACCATCTATATTCACACCTGAACATCTGTACTCACAACTGACCATCTATATTCACATCTGACAATCTATACTCACTCCTGACCATCTATATTCACACCTGACCATCGATACTCATACTTGACCATCTATATTCACACCTGACAACCTATATTCACACCTGACCATCTATATTCACGCCTGACCATCTATACTCACACCTGACCATCTATACTCACACCTGACCATCTATACTCACGCCTGACCATCTAAACTCACACCTGACCAGCTATATTCACACCTGACCATCTATACTCACCCCTGACCATCTATACTCACACCTGACCATCTATACTCACACCTGACCATCTATATTCACACCTGACCATCTATGCTCACCCCTGACCATCTATACTCACACCTGACCATCTATACTCACACCTGACCATCTATACTCACACCTGACCATCTATATTCACACCTGACCATCTATACTCACACCTGACCATCTATTCTCACACCTGACCATCTATATTCACACCTGACCATCTATATTCACCCCTGACCATCTATACTCACACCTGACCATCTATATTCACACCTGAACATCTATTCTCACACCTGACCATCTATACTCACACCTGACAATCTATATTCACCCCTGACCATCTATACTCACACCTGACCATCCATACTCACAGCGGACCATCTATATTCACATCTGACAATCTATACTCACACCTGACCATCTATACTCACACCTGACCATCTATATTCACACCTGACAATCTATATTCACCCCTGACTATCTATACTCACACCTGACCATCTATACTCACACCTGACAATCTATATTCACCCCTGACCATCTATACTCACCCCTGACCATCTATACTCACAACTGACCATCTATACACACACCTGACCATCTATACTCACACCTGACCATCTATATTCACACCTGACAACCTATATTCACACCTGACCATCTATATTCACACCTGGCCATCTATACTCACACCTGACAACCTATATTCACACCTGACCATCTATATTCACACCTGACCATCTATATTCACACCTGACCATCGATACTCACACCTGACCATCTATACTCACACCTGACAATCTATATTCACCCCTGACTATCTATACTCACACCTGACCATCTATACTCACACCTGACAATCTATATTCACCCCTGACCATCTATACTCACCCCTGACCATCTATACTCACAACTGACCATCTATACACACACCTGACCATCTATACTCACACCTGACCATCTATATTCACACCTGACAACCTATATTCACACCTGACCATCTATATTTACACCTGACCATCTATACTCACACCTGACTATGTATATTCACACCTGACCGTCTATCCTCACACCTGACCATCAATATTCACACCTGACCATCTATGCTCACCCCTGACCATCTATACTCACACCTGACCATCCAGATTCACACCTGACAACCTATATTCACACCTGACCATCTATATTCACACCTGACAACTTATATTCACACCTGACCATCTATGTTCACACATGACCATCTATAATTACACCTGAACATCTATATTCACGCCTGACCATCTATCCTCACACCTGACCATCTATAAACACACCTGACCATCTATACGCCTGACCATCTATACTCACCCCTGACCATCTATTCTCACAACTGACCATCTATACTCACACGTGACCATCTATACTCACACCTGACCATCTATACTCACACCTAACCATGTATATTCACACCTGACCATCTATACTCACACCTGACCATCTATACTCACACTTGACCAACAATATTCACACCTGACCATCTATATTCACCCCTGACCATCTATACTCACACCTGACCATCTATATTCACACCTGACCATCTATATTCACACCTGACCATTTATAAGCACCTCTGACCATCTATATTCACATCTGACCATCTATACTCACACCTGACCATCTGTACTCACACCTGACGATCTATACTCACACCTGACCATCAATATTCAGACCTGACCATCTATACTCACACCTGACCATCTGTACTCACACCTGACCATCTATATTTGCACCTGATCATCTATACTCACACCTGACCATCTATATTCACACCTGACCATCTATATTCACACCTGACCATCTATACGCACCTCTGACCATATATATTCACATCTGACCATCTATATTAACACCTGACAATCTATATTCACACCTGACCATCTATATGCACCTCTGACCATCTATACTCACGCCTGACCATCTGTACTCACACCTGACCATCTATACTCACACCTGACCATCAATATTCAGACCTGAACATCTATATTCACACCAGACCATCGATACTCACACCTGACCATCTATACTCACACTTGAGATTCAATGTTTACACCTCACCATCTATATTCACACCTGAACATCTATATTCACACCTGACCATCTATTCTCACAACTGACCATCTATACTCACACCTGACCATCTATATTCACACCTGACCATCTATCCTCACACCTGACCTTCAATATTCGCACCTAACCATCTATATTCACCACTGACCATCTATACCCACACCTGACCATCTATATTCACGCCTGACCATCTATATTCACACCTGACCATCTATACTCACACCTGACCATCTATACCCACACCTGACCATCTATATTCACACCTGACTATCTATATTCACACCTGACCATCTATACCCACACCTGACCATCTATATTCACGCCTGACCATCTATATTCACAACTGACCATCTATACCCACACCTGACCATCTATATTCACGCCTGACCATCTATATTCACGCCTGACCATCTATATTCACACCTGACCATCTATACTCACACCTGACCATCTATACTCACACCTGACAATCTATATTCACACCTGACCATCTATACTCACACCTGACCATCTATATTCACACCTGATCATCGATACTCATACTTGACCATCTATACTCACACCTGACCATCTATATTCACACCTGACAACCTATATTCACACCTGACCATCTATATTTACACCTGACCATCTATACTCACACCTGACCATCTATATTCACACCTGACCGTCTATCCTCACACCTGACCATCAATATTCACACCTGACCATCTATATTCACCCCTGACCATCTATACTCACACCTGACCATCTATACTCACACCCGACCATCTATATTCACACCTGACAACCTATATTCACACCTGACCATCTATGTTCACACCTGACCATCTATACTCACACCTGAACATCTATATTCACGCCTGACCATCTATCCTCACACCTGACCATCTATACACACACCTGACCATCTATACGCCTGACCATCTATACTCACCCCTGACCATCTATTCTCACAACTGACCATCTATACTCACACGTGACCATCTATACTCACACCTGACCATCTATACTCACACCTGACCATGTATATTCACACCTGACCATCTATACTCACACCTGACCATCTATACTCACACTTGACCAACAATATTCACACCTGACCATCTATATTCACCCCTGACCATCTATACTCACACCTGACCATCTATATTCACACCTGACCATCTACATTCACACCTGACCATCTATATTCACACCTGACCATCTATATTCACACCTGACCATCTATATTCACACCTGACCATCTATATGCACCTCTGACCATCTATATTCACATCTGACCACCTATACTCACACGTGACCATCTGTACTCACACCTGACCATCTATACTCACACCCGACCATCAATATTCACACCTGACAATCTGTACTCACACCTGACCATCTATACTCACACTTGACCATCAATATTTACACCTCACCATCTATACTCACACCTGACCATCTATACTCACACCTGACCATCTATATTCACACCTCACCATCTATATTCACACCTGACCATCTATATTCACACCCGACCATCTATATTCGCACCTGACAACTTATATTCACACCTGACCATCTATGTTCACACCTGACCATCTATACTCACACCGGACCATCTATACTCACACCTGACCATCTATACTCACACCTGACCATCTATATTCACACCTGACTATCTATATTCACACCTGACCATCTATATTCACACCTGACCATCTATACTCACACCTGACCATCTATACTCAGACCTGACCATCTATATGCACACCTGACCATCTATATTCACCCCTGACCATCTATACTCACACCTGACCATCTATATTCACACCTGAACATCTATACTCACACCTGACCATCTATACTCACACCTGACAATCTATATTCACCCCTGACCATCTATACTCACACCTGACCATCTATATTCACACCTGAACATCTATACTCACACCTGACCATCTATATTCACACCTGAACATCTATACTCACAACTGACCATCTATATTCACATCTGACAATCTATACTCACTCCTGACCATCTATATTCACACCTGACCATCGATACTCATACTTGACCATCTATATTCACACCTGACAACCTATATTCACACCTGACCATCTATATTCACGCCTGACCATCTATACTCACACCTGACCATCTATACTCACACCTGACCATCTATACTCACGCCTGACCATCTAAACTCACACCTGACCAGCTATATTCACACATGACCATCTATACTCACCCCTGACCATCTATACTCACACCTGACCATCTATACTCACACCTGACCATCTATATTCACACCTGACCATCTATGCTCACCCCTGACCATCTATACTCACACCTGACCATCTATACTCACACCTGACCATCTATACTCACACCTGACCATCTATATTCACACCTGACCATCTATACTCACACCTGACCATCTATTCTCACACCTGACCATCTATATTCACACCTGACCATCTATATTCACCCCTGACCATCTATACTCACACCTGACCATCTATATTCACACCTGAACATCTATTCTCACACCTGACCATCTATACTCACACCTGACAATCTATATTCACCCCTGACCATCTATACTCACACCTGACCATCCATACTCACAGCGGACCATCTATATTCACATCTGACAATCTATATTCACACCTGACCATCTATACTCACACCTGACCATCTATACTCACACCTGACAATCTATATTCACCCCTGACTATCTATACTCACACCTGACCATCTATACTCACACCTGACAATCTATATTCACCCCTGACCATCTATACTCACCCCTGACCATCTATACTCACAACTGACCATCTATACACACACCTGACCATCTATACTCACACCTGACTATCTATATTCACACCTGACAACCTATATTCACACCTGACCATCTATATTTACACCTGACCATCTATACTCACACCTGACCATGTATATTAACACCTGACCGTCTATCCTCACACCTGACCATCAATATTCACACCTGACCATCTATATTCACCCCTGACCATCTATACTCACACCTGACCATCTATACTCACACCTGACCATCTATATTCACACCGGACAACCTATATTCACACCTGACCATCTATATTCACACCTGACAACTTATATTCACACCTGACCATCTATGTTCACACATGACCATCTATAATTACACCTGAACATCTATATTCACGCCTGACCATCTATCCTCACACCTGACCATCTATAAACACACCTGACCATCTATACGCCTGACCATCTATACTCACCCCTGACCATCTATTCTCACAACTGACCATCTATACTCACACGTGACCATCTATACTCACACCTGACCATCTATACTCACACCTAACCATGTGTATTCACACCTGACCATCTATACTCACACCTGACCATCTATACTCACACTTGACCAACAATATTCACACCTGACCATCTATATTCACCCCTGACCATCTATACTCACACCTGACCATCTATATTCACACCTGACCATCTATATTCACACCTGACCATTTATAAGCACCTCTGACCATCTATATTCACATCTGACCATCTATACTCACACCTGACCATCTGTACTCACACCGGACGATCTATACTCACACCTGACCATCAATATTCAGACCTGACCATCTATACTCACACCTGACCATCTGTACTCACACCTGACCATCTATATTTGCACCTGATCATCTATACTCACACCTGACCATCTATACTCAGACCTGACCATCTATATGCACACCTGACCATCTATATTCACCCCTGACCATCTATACTCACACCTGACCATCTATATTCACACCTGAACATCTATACTCACACCTGACCATCTATACTCACACCTGACAATCTATATTCACCCCTGACCATCTATACTCACACCTGACCATCTATATTCACACCTGAACATATATACTCACACCTGACCATCTATATTCACACCTGAACATCTATACTCACAACTGACCATCTATATTCACATCTGACAATCTATACTCACTCCTGACCATCTATATTCACACCTGACCATCGATACTCATACTTGACCATCTATATTCACACCTGACAACCTATATTCACACCTGACCATCTATACTCACACCTGACCATCTATATTCACACCTGACCATCGATACTCATACTTGACCATCTATATTCACACCTGACAACCTATATTCACACCTGACCATCTATACTCACACCTGACCATCTATACTCACACCTGACAATCTATATTCACACCTGACCATCTATACTCACACCTGACCATCTATATTCACACCTGATCATCGATACTCATACTTGACCATCTATACTCACACCTGACCATCTATATTCACACCTGACAACCTATATTCACACCTGACCATCTATATTTACACCTGACCATCTATACTCACACCTGACCATCTATATTCACCCCTGACCATCTATACTCACACCTGACCATCTATATTCACACCTGAACATCTATACTCACACCTGACCATCTATACTCACACCTGACAATCTATATTCACCCCTGACCATCTATACTCACACCTGACCATCTATATTCACACCTGAACATATATACTCACACCTGACCATCTATATTCACACCTGAACATCTATACTCACAACTGACCATCTATATTCACATCTGACAATCTATACTCACTCCTGACCATCTATATTCACACCTGACCATCGATACTCATACTTGACCATCTATATTCACACCTGACAACCTATATTCACACCTGACCATCTATACTCACACCTGACCATCTATATTCACACCTGACCATCGATACTCATACTTGACCATCTATATTCACACCTGACAACCTATATTCACACCTGACCATCTATACTCACACCTGACCATCTATACTCACACCTGACAATCTATATTCACACCTGACCATCTATACTCACACCTGACCATCTATATTCACACCTGATCATCGATACTCATACTTGACCATCTATACTCACACCTGACCATCTATATTCACACCTGACAACCTATATTCACACCTGACCATCTATATTCACCCCTGACCATCTATACTCACACCTGACCATCTATACTCACACCCGACCATCTATATTCACACCTGACAACCTATATTCACACCTGACCATCTATGTTCACACCTGACCATCTATACTCACACCTGAACATCTATATTCACGCCTGACCATCTATCCTCACACCTGACCATCTATACACACACCTGACCATCTATACGCCTGACCATCTATACTCACCCCTGACCATCTATTCTCACAACTGACCATCTATACTCACACGTGACCATCTATACTCACACCTGACCATCTATACTCACACCTGACCATGTATATTCACACCTGACCATCTATACTCACACCTGACCATCTATACTCACACTTGACCAACAATATTCACACCTGACCATCTATATTCACCCCTGACCATCTATACTCACACCTGACCATCTATATTCACACCTGACCATCTACATTCACACCTGACCATCTATATTCACACCTGACCATCTATATTCACACCTGACCATCTATATTCACACCTGACCATCTATATGCACCTCTGACCATCTATATTCACATCTGACCACCTATACTCACACGTGACCATCTGTACTCACACCTGACCATCTATACTCACACCCGACCATCAATATTCACACCTGACAATCTGTACTCACACCTGACCATCTATACTCACACTTGACCATCAATATTTACACCTCACCATCTATACTCACACCTGACCATCTATACTCACACCTGACCATCTATATTCACACCTCACCATCTATATTCACACCTGACCATCTATATTCACACCCGACCATCTATATTCGCACCTGACAACTTATATTCACACCTGACCATCTATGTTCACACCTGACCATCTATACTCACACCGGACCATCTATACTCACACCTGACCATCTATACTCACACCTGACCATCTATATTCACACCTGACTATCTATATTCACACCTGACCATCTATATTCACACCTGACCATCTATACTCACACCTGACCATCTATACTCAGACCTGACCATCTATATGCACACCTGACCATCTATATTCACCCCTGACCATCTATACTCACACCTGACCATCTATATTCACACCTGAACATCTATACTCACACCTGACCATCTATACTCACACCTGACAATCTATATTCACCCCTGACCATCTATACTCACACCTGACCATCTATATTCACACCTGAACATCTATACTCACACCTGACCATCTATATTCACACCTGAACATCTGTACTCACAACTGACCATCTATATTCACATCTGACAATCTATACTCACTCCTGACCATCTATATTCACACCTGACCATCGATACTCATACTTGACCATCTATATTCACACCTGACAACCTATATTCACACCTGACCATCTATATTCACGCCTGACCATCTATACTCACACCTGACCATCTATACTCACACCTGACCATCTATACTCACGCCTGACCATCTAAACTCACACCTGACCAGCTATATTCACACCTGACCATCTATACTCACCCCTGACCATCTATACTCACACCTGACCATCTATACTCACACCTGACCATCTATATTCACACCTGACCATCTATGCTCACCCCTGACCATCTATACTCACACCTGACCATCTATACTCACACCTGACCATCTATACTCACACCTGACCATCTATATTCACACCTGACCATCTATACTCACACCTGACCATCTATTCTCACACCTGACCATCTATATTCACACCTGACCATCTATATTCACCCCTGACCATCTATACTCACACCTGACCATCTATATTCACACCTGAACATCTATTCTCACACCTGACCATCTATACTCACACCTGACAATCTATATTCACCCCTGACCATCTATACTCACACCTGACCATCCATACTCACAGCGGACCATCTATATTCACATCTGACAATCTATATTCACACCTGACCATCTATACTCACACCTGACCATCTATACTCACACCTGACAATCTATATTCACCCCTGACTATCTATACTCACACCTGACCATCTATACTCACACCTGACAATCTATATTCACCCCTGACCATCTATACTCACCCCTGACCATCTATACTCACAACTGACCATCTATACACACACCTGACCATCTATACTCACACCTGACTATCTATATTCACACCTGACAACCTATATTCACACCTGACCATCTATATTTACACCTGACCATCTATACTCACACCTGACCATGTATATTAACACCTGACCGTCTATCCTCACACCTGACCATCAATATTCACACCTGACCATCTATATTCACCCCTGACCATCTATACTCACACCTGACCATCTATACTCACACCTGACCATCTATATTCACACCGGACAACCTATATTCACACCTGACCATCTATATTCACACCTGACAACTTATATTCACACCTGACCATCTATGTTCACACATGACCATCTATAATTACACCTGAACATCTATATTCACGCCTGACCATCTATCCTCACACCTGACCATCTATAAACACACCTGACCATCTATACGCCTGACCATCTATACTCACCCCTGACCATCTATTCTCACAACTGACCATCTATACTCACACGTGACCATCTATACTCACACCTGACCATCTATACTCACACCTAACCATGTGTATTCACACCTGACCATCTATACTCACACCTGACCATCTATACTCACACTTGACCAACAATATTCACACCTGACCATCTATATTCACCCCTGACCATCTATACTCACACCTGACCATCTATATTCACACCTGACCATCTATATTCACACCTGACCATTTATAAGCACCTCTGACCATCTATATTCACATCTGACCATCTATACTCACACCTGACCATCTGTACTCACACCGGACGATCTATACTCACACCTGACCATCAATATTCAGACCTGACCATCTATACTCACACCTGACCATCTGTACTCACACCTGACCATCTATATTTGCACCTGATCATCTATACTCACACCTGACCATCTATACTCAGACCTGACCATCTATATGCACACCTGACCATCTATATTCACCCCTGACCATCTATACTCACACCTGACCATCTATATTCACACCTGAACATCTATACTCACACCTGACCATCTATACTCACACCTGACAATCTATATTCACCCCTGACCATCTATACTCACACCTGACCATCTATATTCACACCTGAACATATATACTCACACCTGACCATCTATATTCACACCTGAACATCTATACTCACAACTGACCATCTATATTCACATCTGACAATCTATACTCACTCCTGACCATCTATATTCACACCTGACCATCGATACTCATACTTGACCATCTATATTCACACCTGACAACCTATATTCACACCTGACCATCTATACTCACACCTGACCATCTATATTCACACCTGACCATCGATACTCATACTTGACCATCTATATTCACACCTGACAACCTATATTCACACCTGACCATCTATACTCACACCTGACCATCTATACTCACACCTGACAATCTATATTCACACCTGACCATCTATACTCACACCTGACCATCTATATTCACACCTGATCATCGATACTCATACTTGACCATCTATACTCACACCTGACCATCTATATTCACACCTGACAACCTATATTCACACCTGACCATCTATATTTACACCTGACCATCTATACTCACACCTGACCATCTATATTCACCCCTGACCATCTATACTCACACCTGACCATCTATATTCACACCTGAACATCTATACTCACACCTGACCATCTATACTCACACCTGACAATCTATATTCACCCCTGACCATCTATACTCACACCTGACCATCTATATTCACACCTGAACATATATACTCACACCTGACCATCTATATTCACACCTGAACATCTATACTCACAACTGACCATCTATATTCACATCTGACAATCTATACTCACTCCTGACCATCTATATTCACACCTGACCATCGATACTCATACTTGACCATCTATATTCACACCTGACAACCTATATTCACACCTGACCATCTATACTCACACCTGACCATCTATATTCACACCTGACCATCGATACTCATACTTGACCATCTATATTCACACCTGACAACCTATATTCACACCTGACCATCTATACTCACACCTGACCATCTATACTCACACCTGACAATCTATATTCACACCTGACCATCTATACTCACACCTGACCATCTATATTCACACCTGATCATCGATACTCATACTTGACCATCTATACTCACACCTGACCATCTATATTCACACCTGACAACCTATATTCACACCTGACCATCTATATTCACCCCTGACCATCTATACTCACACCTGACCATCTATACTCACACCCGACCATCTATATTCACACCTGACAACCTATATTCACACCTGACCATCTATGTTCACACCTGACCATCTATACTCACACCTGAACATCTATATTCACGCCTGACCATCTATCCTCACACCTGACCATCTATACACACACCTGACCATCTATACGCCTGACCATCTATACTCACCCCTGACCATCTATTCTCACAACTGACCATCTATACTCACACGTGACCATCTATACTCACACCTGACCATCTATACTCACACCTGACCATGTATATTCACACCTGACCATCTATACTCACACCTGACCATCTATACTCACACTTGACCAACAATATTCACACCTGACCATCTATATTCACCCCTGACCATCTATACTCACACCTGACCATCTATATTCACACCTGACCATCTACATTCACACCTGACCATCTATATTCACACCTGACCATCTATATTCACACCTGACCATCTATATTCACACCTGACCATCTATATGCACCTCTGACCATCTATATTCACATCTGACCACCTATACTCAC
This sequence comes from Prionace glauca, assembly GCA_037974335.1. Taxonomy (NCBI): domain Eukaryota; kingdom Metazoa; phylum Chordata; class Chondrichthyes; order Carcharhiniformes; family Carcharhinidae; genus Prionace; species Prionace glauca. The sequence continues at coordinate 50,289,721 of CM075744.1, read as the reverse complement.
ACGTGACCATCTGTACTCACACCTGACCATCTATACTCACACCCGACCATCAATATTCACACCTGACAATCTGTACTCACACCTGACCATCTATACTCACACTTGACCATCAATATTTACACCTCACCATCTATACTCACACCTGACCATCTATACTCACACCTGACCATCTATATTCACACCTCACCATCTATATTCACACCTGACCATCTATATTCACACCCGACCATCTATATTCGCACCTGACAACTTATATTCACACCTGACCATCTATGTTCACACCTGACCATCTATACTCACACCGGACCATCTATACTCACACCTGACCATCTATACTCACACCTGACCATCTATATTCACACCTGACTATCTATATTCACACCTGACCATCTATATTCACACCTGACCATCTATACTCACACCTGACCATCTATACTCAGACCTGACCATCTATATGCACACCTGACCATCTATATTCACCCCTGACCATCTATACTCACACCTGACCATCTATATTCACACCTGAACATCTATACTCACACCTGACCATCTATACTCACACCTGACAATCTATATTCACCCCTGACCATCTATACTCACACCTGACCATCTATATTCACACCTGAACATCTATACTCACACCTGACCATCTATATTCACACCTGAACATCTGTACTCACAACTGACCATCTATATTCACATCTGACAATCTATACTCACTCCTGACCATCTATATTCACACCTGACCATCGATACTCATACTTGACCATCTATATTCACACCTGACAACCTATATTCACACCTGACCATCTATATTCACGCCTGACCATCTATACTCACACCTGACCATCTATACTCACACCTGACCATCTATACTCACGCCTGACCATCTAAACTCACACCTGACCAGCTATATTCACACCTGACCATCTATACTCACCCCTGACCATCTATACTCACACCTGACCATCTATACTCACACCTGACCATCTATATTCACACCTGACCATCTATGCTCACCCCTGACCATCTATACTCACACCTGACCATCTATACTCACACCTGACCATCTATACTCACACCTGACCATCTATATTCACACCTGACCATCTATACTCACACCTGACCATCTATTCTCACACCTGACCATCTATATTCACACCTGACCATCTATATTCACCCCTGACCATCTATACTCACACCTGACCATCTATATTCACACCTGAACATCTATTCTCACACCTGACCATCTATACTCACACCTGACAATCTATATTCACCCCTGACCATCTATACTCACACCTGACCATCCATACTCACAGCGGACCATCTATATTCACATCTGACAATCTATACTCACACCTGACCATCTATACTCACACCTGACCATCTATATTCACACCTGACAATCTATATTCACCCCTGACTATCTATACTCACACCTGACCATCTATACTCACACCTGACAATCTATATTCACCCCTGACCATCTATACTCACCCCTGACCATCTATACTCACAACTGACCATCTATACACACACCTGACCATCTATACTCACACCTGACCATCTATATTCACACCTGACAACCTATATTCACACCTGACCATCTATATTCACACCTGGCCATCTATACTCACACCTGACAACCTATATTCACACCTGACCATCTATATTCACACCTGACCATCTATATTCACACCTGACCATCGATACTCACACCTGACCATCTATACTCACACCTGACAATCTATATTCACCCCTGACTATCTATACTCACACCTGACCATCTATACTCACACCTGACAATCTATATTCACCCCTGACCATCTATACTCACCCCTGACCATCTATACTCACAACTGACCATCTATACACACACCTGACCATCTATACTCACACCTGACCATCTATATTCACACCTGACAACCTATATTCACACCTGACCATCTATATTTACACCTGACCATCTATACTCACACCTGACTATGTATATTCACACCTGACCGTCTATCCTCACACCTGACCATCAATATTCACACCTGACCATCTATGCTCACCCCTGACCATCTATACTCACACCTGACCATCCAGATTCACACCTGACAACCTATATTCACACCTGACCATCTATATTCACACCTGACAACTTATATTCACACCTGACCATCTATGTTCACACATGACCATCTATAATTACACCTGAACATCTATATTCACGCCTGACCATCTATCCTCACACCTGACCATCTATAAACACACCTGACCATCTATACGCCTGACCATCTATACTCACCCCTGACCATCTATTCTCACAACTGACCATCTATACTCACACGTGACCATCTATACTCACACCTGACCATCTATACTCACACCTAACCATGTATATTCACACCTGACCATCTATACTCACACCTGACCATCTATACTCACACTTGACCAACAATATTCACACCTGACCATCTATATTCACCCCTGACCATCTATACTCACACCTGACCATCTATATTCACACCTGACCATCTATATTCACACCTGACCATTTATAAGCACCTCTGACCATCTATATTCACATCTGACCATCTATACTCACACCTGACCATCTGTACTCACACCTGACGATCTATACTCACACCTGACCATCAATATTCAGACCTGACCATCTATACTCACACCTGACCATCTGTACTCACACCTGACCATCTATATTTGCACCTGATCATCTATACTCACACCTGACCATCTATATTCACACCTGACCATCTATATTCACACCTGACCATCTATACGCACCTCTGACCATATATATTCACATCTGACCATCTATATTAACACCTGACAATCTATATTCACACCTGACCATCTATATGCACCTCTGACCATCTATACTCACGCCTGACCATCTGTACTCACACCTGACCATCTATACTCACACCTGACCATCAATATTCAGACCTGAACATCTATATTCACACCAGACCATCGATACTCACACCTGACCATCTATACTCACACTTGAGATTCAATGTTTACACCTCACCATCTATATTCACACCTGAACATCTATATTCACACCTGACCATCTATTCTCACAACTGACCATCTATACTCACACCTGACCATCTATATTCACACCTGACCATCTATCCTCACACCTGACCTTCAATATTCGCACCTAACCATCTATATTCACCACTGACCATCTATACCCACACCTGACCATCTATATTCACGCCTGACCATCTATATTCACACCTGACCATCTATACTCACACCTGACCATCTATACCCACACCTGACCATCTATATTCACACCTGACTATCTATATTCACACCTGACCATCTATACCCACACCTGACCATCTATATTCACGCCTGACCATCTATATTCACAACTGACCATCTATACCCACACCTGACCATCTATATTCACGCCTGACCATCTATATTCACGCCTGACCATCTATATTCACACCTGACCATCTATACTCACACCTGACCATCTATACTCACACCTGACAATCTATATTCACACCTGACCATCTATACTCACACCTGACCATCTATATTCACACCTGATCATCGATACTCATACTTGACCATCTATACTCACACCTGACCATCTATATTCACACCTGACAACCTATATTCACACCTGACCATCTATATTTACACCTGACCATCTATACTCACACCTGACCATCTATATTCACACCTGACCGTCTATCCTCACACCTGACCATCAATATTCACACCTGACCATCTATATTCACCCCTGACCATCTATACTCACACCTGACCATCTATACTCACACCCGACCATCTATATTCACACCTGACAACCTATATTCACACCTGACCATCTATGTTCACACCTGACCATCTATACTCACACCTGAACATCTATATTCACGCCTGACCATCTATCCTCACACCTGACCATCTATACACACACCTGACCATCTATACGCCTGACCATCTATACTCACCCCTGACCATCTATTCTCACAACTGACCATCTATACTCACACGTGACCATCTATACTCACACCTGACCATCTATACTCACACCTGACCATGTATATTCACACCTGACCATCTATACTCACACCTGACCATCTATACTCACACTTGACCAACAATATTCACACCTGACCATCTATATTCACCCCTGACCATCTATACTCACACCTGACCATCTATATTCACACCTGACCATCTACATTCACACCTGACCATCTATATTCACACCTGACCATCTATATTCACACCTGACCATCTATATTCACACCTGACCATCTATATGCACCTCTGACCATCTATATTCACATCTGACCACCTATACTCACACGTGACCATCTGTACTCACACCTGACCATCTATACTCACACCCGACCATCAATATTCACACCTGACAATCTGTACTCACACCTGACCATCTATACTCACACTTGACCATCAATATTTACACCTCACCATCTATACTCACACCTGACCATCTATACTCACACCTGACCATCTATATTCACACCTCACCATCTATATTCACACCTGACCATCTATATTCACACCCGACCATCTATATTCGCACCTGACAACTTATATTCACACCTGACCATCTATGTTCACACCTGACCATCTATACTCACACCGGACCATCTATACTCACACCTGACCATCTATACTCACACCTGACCATCTATATTCACACCTGACTATCTATATTCACACCTGACCATCTATATTCACACCTGACCATCTATACTCACACCTGACCATCTATACTCAGACCTGACCATCTATATGCACACCTGACCATCTATATTCACCCCTGACCATCTATACTCACACCTGACCATCTATATTCACACCTGAACATCTATACTCACACCTGACCATCTATACTCACACCTGACAATCTATATTCACCCCTGACCATCTATACTCACACCTGACCATCTATATTCACACCTGAACATCTATACTCACACCTGACCATCTATATTCACACCTGAACATCTATACTCACAACTGACCATCTATATTCACATCTGACAATCTATACTCACTCCTGACCATCTATATTCACACCTGACCATCGATACTCATACTTGACCATCTATATTCACACCTGACAACCTATATTCACACCTGACCATCTATATTCACGCCTGACCATCTATACTCACACCTGACCATCTATACTCACACCTGACCATCTATACTCACGCCTGACCATCTAAACTCACACCTGACCAGCTATATTCACACATGACCATCTATACTCACCCCTGACCATCTATACTCACACCTGACCATCTATACTCACACCTGACCATCTATATTCACACCTGACCATCTATGCTCACCCCTGACCATCTATACTCACACCTGACCATCTATACTCACACCTGACCATCTATACTCACACCTGACCATCTATATTCACACCTGACCATCTATACTCACACCTGACCATCTATTCTCACACCTGACCATCTATATTCACACCTGACCATCTATATTCACCCCTGACCATCTATACTCACACCTGACCATCTATATTCACACCTGAACATCTATTCTCACACCTGACCATCTATACTCACACCTGACAATCTATATTCACCCCTGACCATCTATACTCACACCTGACCATCCATACTCACAGCGGACCATCTATATTCACATCTGACAATCTATACTCACACATGACCATCTATACTCACACCTGACCATCTATATTCACACCTGACAATCTATATTCACCCCTGACTATCTATACTCACACCTGACCATCTATACTCACACCTGACAATCTATATTCACCCCTGACCATCTATACTCACCCCTGACCATCTATACTCACAACTGACCATCTATACACACACCTGACCATCTATACTCACACCTGACCATCTATATTCACACCTGACAACCTATATTCACACCTGACCATCTATATTCACACCTGGCCATCTATACTCACACCTGACAACCTATATTCACACCTGACCATCTATATTCACACCTGACCATCTATATTCACACCTGACCATCGATACTCACACCTGACCATCTATACTCACACCTGACAATCTATATTCACCCCTGACTATCTATACTCACACCTGACCATCTATACTCACACCTGACAATCTATATTCACCCCTGACCATCTATACTCACCCCTGACCATCTATACTCACAACTGACCATCTATACACACACCTGACCATCTATACTCACACCTGACCATCTATATTCACACCTGACAACCTATATTCACACCTGACCATCTATATTTACACCTGACCATCTATACTCACACCTGACCATGTATATTCACACCTGACCGTCTATCCTCACACCTGACCATCAATATTCACACCTGACCATCTATATTCACCCCTGACCATCTATACTCACACCTGACCATCTATACTCACACCTGACCATCTATATTCACACCTGACAACCTATATTCACACCTGACCATCTATATTCACACCTGACAACTTATATTCACACCTGACCATCTATGTTCACACATGACCATCTATAATTACACCTGAACATCTATATTCACGCCTGACCATCTATCCTCACACCTGACCATCTATAAACACACCTGACCATCTATACGCCTGACCATCCATACTCACCCCTGACCATCTATTCTCACAACTGACCATCTATACTCACACGTGACCATCTATACTCACACCTGACCATCTATACTCACACCTAACCATGTATATTCACACCTGACCATCTATACTCACACCTGACCATCTATACTCACACTTGACCAACAATATTCACACCTGACCATCTATATTCACCCCTGACCATCTATACTCACACCTGACCATCTATATTCACACCTGACCATCTATATTCACACCTGACCATTTATAAGCACCTCTGACCATCTATATTCACATCTGACCATCTATACTCACACCTGACCATCTGTACTCACACCTGACGATCTATACTCACACCTGACCATCAATATTCAGACCTGACCATATATACTCACACCTGACCATCTGTACTCACACCTGACCATCTATATTTGCACCTGATCATCTATACTCACACCTGACCATCTATATTCACACCTGACCATCTATATTCACACCTGACCATCTATATGCACCTCTGACCATATATATTCACATCTGACCATCTATATTAACACCTGACCATCTATATTCACACCTGACCATCTATATGCACCTCTGACCATCTATACTCACGCCTGACCATCTGTACTCACACCTGACCATCTATACTCACACCTGACCATCAATATTCAGACCTGAACATCTATATTCACACCAGACCATCGATACTCACACCTGACCATCTATACTCACACTTGAGATTCAATATTTACACCTCACCATCTATATTCACACCTGAACATCTATATTCACACCTGACCATCTATTCTCACAACTGACCATCTATACTCACACCTGACCATCTATATTCACACCTGACCATCTATCCTCACACCTGACCTTCAATATTCACACCTAACCATCTATATTCACCACTGACCATCTATACCCACACCTAACCATCTATATTCACGCCTGACCATCTATATTCACACCTGACCATCTATACTCACACCTGACCATCTATACCCACACCTGACCATCTATATTCACACCTGACTATCTATATTCACACCTGACCATCTATACCCACACCTGACCATCTATATTCACGCCTGACCATCTATATTCACCACTGACCATCTATACCCACACCTGACCATCTATATTCACGCCTGACCATCTATATTCACGCCTGACCATCTATATTCACACCTGACCATCTATACTCACACCTGACCATCTATACTCACGCCTGACCATCTAAACTCACACATGACCAACTATATTCACACCTGACCATCTATACTCACCCCTGACCATCTATACTCACACCTGACCATCTATACTCACACCTGACCATCTATATTCACACCTGACCATCTATACTCACACCTGACCATCTATATTCACACTTGACCATCTGTACTCACACCTGACCATCTATACTCACACCTGACCATCTATACTCAGACCTGACCATCTATATGCACACCTGACCATCTATATTCACCCCTGACCATCTATACTCACACCTGACCATCTATATTCACACCTGAACATCTATACTCACACCTGACCATCTATACTCACAGCTGACAATCTATATTCACCCCTGACCATCTATACTCACACCTGACCATCTATATTCACACCTGAACATCTATACTCACACCTGACTATCTATATTCACACCTGAACATCTATACTCACAACTGACCATCTATATTCACATCTGACAATCTATACTCACTCCTGACCATCTATATTCACACCTGACCATCGATACTCATACGTGACCATCTATATTCACACCTGACAACCTATATTCACACCTGACCATCTATACTCACACCTGACCATCTATATTCACACCTGACCATCGATACTCATACTTGACCATCTATATTCACACCTGACAACCTATATTCACACCTGACCATCTATACTCACACCTGACCATCTATACTCACACCTGACAATCTATATTCACACCTGACCATCTATACTCACACCTGACCATCTATATTCACACTTGATCATCGATACTCATACTTGACCATCTATACTCACACCTGACCATCTATATTCACACCTGACAACCTATATTCACACCCGACCATCTATATTTACACCTGACGATCTATACTCACACCTGACCATGTATATTCACACCTGACCGTCTATCCTCACACCTGACCATCAATATTCACACCTGACCATCTATATTCACCCCTGACCATCTATACTCACACCTCACCATCTATACGTGGCGTTGAAGAGCAGAAGGATCTCGGGGTCCGGGTTCACAGGACTCTTAAATCGGCCTCGCAGGTGGAGGAGGTGGTCAAGAAGGCGTATGGTGTACTGGCCTTCATTAATCGAGGGATTGAGTTTAGGAGTCGGGAGGTAATGCTGCAACTTTACAGGACCCTTGTCAGGCCTCATTTGGAGTACTGTGCGCAGTTCTGGTCGCCTCACTATAGGAAAGATGTAGAAGCTATTGAAAGGGTGCAGAGGAGATTTACAAGGATGTTGCCTGGACTGGGAGGCATGCCTTATGAAGATAGGTTGAGGGAGCTGGGACTCTTTTCCCTGGAGAGGCGAAGGTTGAGAGGCGACCTGATAGAAGTTTATAAAATGTTGAGAGGAATAGATAGGGTGGACTCTCAGAGGCTATTTCCCCGGGTTGAAATGGTCGCTACGAGGGGACACAGATTTAAGGTGCGGGGAGGGAGGTACAGAGGTGATGTTAGGGGTAAGTTTTTCACTCAGAGGGTGGTGAGTGATTGGAATCGGCTGCCGTCGTCGGTGGTGGAGGCGAACTCGCTGGGGTCTTTTAAAAGACTTCTGGATGAGTATATGGGGTTTAATGGGATTGGGGGTTATAGATAGGTCTATAGTTTGGTGGGGTTGATGCGATCGGCGCAACTCGAGGGCCGAAGGGCCTGTTTGTGCTGTAATGTTCTATGTTCTATGTTCTATGTATACTCACACCTGACCATCTATATTCACACCTGAGAACCTATATTCACACCTGACCATCTATATTCACACCTGACAACCTATATTCACACCTGACCATCTATGTTCACACCTGACCATCTATACTCACACCTGAACATCTATATTCACGCCTGACCATCTATCCTCACACCTGACCATCTATACACACACCTGACCATCTATACGCCTGACCATCTATACTCACCCCTGACCATCTATTCTCACAACTGACCATCTATACTCACACGTGACCATCTATACTCACACCTGACCATCTATACTCATACCTGACCATGTATATTCACACCTGACCATCTATATTCACCCCTGACCATCTATACTCACACCTGACCATCTATATTCACACCTGACCATCTATATTCACACCTGACAATCTATATTCACATCTGACCATCTATACTCACACGTGACCATCTGTACTCACACCTGACCATCTATACTCACAGCCGACCATCAATATTCAGACCTGACCATCTATATTCACACCTGACCATCTATATGCACCTCTGACCATCTATATTCACATCTGACCATCTATACTCACACCTGACCATCTATACTCACACTTGACCATCAATATTTACACCTCACCATCTATACTCACACCTGACCATCCATACTCACACCTGACCATCTATATTCACACCTGACCATCTATATTCACACCTGACCATCTATATGCACCTCTGACCATCTATATTCACATCTGACCACCTATACTCACACGTGACCATCTGTACTCACACCTGACCATCTATACTCACACCCGACCATCAATATTCACACCTGACAATCTGTACTCACACCTGACCATCTATATTCACACCTCACCATCTATATTCACACCTGACCATCTATATTCACACCCGACCATCTATATTCGCACCTGACAACTTATATTCACACCTGACCATCTATGTTCACACCTGACCATCTATACTCACACCGGACCATCTATACTCACACCTGACCATCTATACTCACACCTGACCATCTATATTCACACCTGACTATCTATATTCACACCTGACCATCTATATTCACACCTGACCATCTATACTCACACCTGACCATCTATACTCAGACCTGACCATCTATATGCACACCTGACCATCTATATTCACCCCTGACCATCTATACTCACACCTGACCATCTATATTCACACCTGAACATCTATACTCACACCTGACCATCTATACTCACACCTGACAATCTATATTCACCCCTGACCATCTATACTCAAACCTGACCATCTATATTCACACCTGAACATCTATACTCACACCTGACCATCTATATTCACACCTGAACATCTATACTCACAACTGACCATCTATATTCACATCTGACAATCTATACTCACTCCTGACCATCTATATTCACACCTGACCATCGATACTCATACTTGACCATCTATATTCACACCTGACAACCTATATTCACACCTGACCATCTATATTCACGCCTGACCATCTATACTCACACCTGACCATCTATACTCACACCTGACCATCTATACTCACGCCTGACCATCTAAACTCACACATGACCAGCTATATTCACACCTGACCATCTATACTCACCCCTGACCATCTATACTCACACCTGACCATCTATACTCACACCTGACCATCTATATTCACACCTGACCATCTATGCTCACCCCTGACCATCTATACTCACACCTGACCATCTATATTCACACCTGACCATCTATACTCACACCTGACCATCTATATTCACACCTGACCATCTATACTCACACCTGACCATCTATACTCACACCTGACCATCTATATTCACACCTGACCATCTATATTCACCCCTGACCATCTATACTCACACCTGACCATCTATATTCACACCTGAACATCTATTCTCACACCTGACCATCTATACTCACACCTGACAATCTATATTCACCCCTGACCATCTATACTCACACCTGACCATCCATACTCACAGCGGACCATCTATATTCACATCTGACAATCTATACTCACACCTGACCATCTATACTCACACCTGACCATCTATATTCACACCTGAACATCTATACTCACACCTGACCATCTATACTCACACCTGACAATCTATATTTACCCCTGACCATCTATATTCACACCTGACCATCTATATTCACACCTGACCATCTATACTCACACCTGACCATCTATACTCACACCTGACAATCTATATTCCCCCCTGACTATCTATGCTCACACCTGACCATCTATACTCACACCTGACAATCTATATTAACCCCTGACCATCTATACTCACCCCTGACCATCTATACTCACAACTGACCATCTATACTCACACCTGACCATCTATATTCACACCTGACCATCTATACTCACACCTGACCATCTATATTCACACCTGACAACCTATATTCACACCTGACCATCTATATTTACACCTGACCATCTATACTCACACCTGACCATGTATATTCACACCTGACCGTCTATCCTCACACCTGACCATCAATATTCACACCTGACCATCTATATTCACCCCTGACCATCTATACTCACACCTGACCATCTATACACACACCTGACCATCTATATTCACACCTGACAACCTATATTCACACCTGACCATCTATGTTCACACATGACCATCTATAATTACACCTGAACATCTATATTCACGCCTGACCATCTATCCTCACACCTGACCATCTATAAACACACCTGACCATCTATACGCCTGACCATCTATACTCACCCCTGACCATCTATTCTCACAACTGACCATCTATACTCACACGTGACCATCTATACTCACACCTGACCATCTATACTCACACCTAACCATGTATATTCACACCTGACCATCTATACTCACACCTGACCATCTATACTCACACTTGACCAACAATATTCACACCTGACCATCTATATTCACCCCTGACCATCTATACTCACACCTGACCATCTATATTCACACCTGACCATCTATATTCACACCTGACCATTTATATGCACCTCTGACCATCTATATTCACATCTGACCATCTATACTCACACCTGACCATCTGTACTCACACCTGACGATCTATACTCACACCTGACCATCAATATTCAGACCTGACCATCTATACTCACACCTGACCATCTGTACTCACACCTGACCATCTATATTTGCACCTGATCATCTATACTCACACCTGACCATCTATATTCACACCTGACCATCTATATTCACACCTGACCATCTATATGCACCTCTGACCATATATATTCACATCTGACCATCTATATTCACACCTGACCATCTATATTCACACCTGACCATCTATATGCACCTCTGACCATCTATACTCACGCCTGACCATCTGTACTCACACCTGACCATCTATACTCACACCTGACCATCAATATTCAGACCTGACCATCTATATTCACACCAGACCATCGATACTCACACCTGACCATCTATACTCACACTTGAGATTCAATATTTACACCTCACCATCTATATTCACACCTGAACATCTATATTCACACCTGACCATCTATTCTCACAACTGACCATCTATACTCACACCTGACCATCTATATTCACACCTGACCATCTATCCTCACACCTGACCTTCAATATTCACACCTAACCATCTATATTCACCACTGACCATCTATACCCACACCTGACCATCTATATTCACGCCTGACCATCTATATTCACACCTGACCATCTATACTCACACCTGACCATCTATACCCACACCTGACCATCTATATTCACACCTGACTATCTATATTCACACCTGACCATCTATACCCACACCTGACCATCTATATTCACGCCTGACCATCTATATTCACCACTGACCATCTATACCCACACCTGACCATCTATATTCACGCCTGACCATCTATATTCACGCCTGACCATCTATATTCACACCTGACCATCTATACTCACACCTGACCATCTATACTCACGCCTGACCATCTAAACTCACACATGACCAGCTATATTCACACCTGACCATCTATACTCACCCCTGACCATCTATACTCACACCTGACCATCTATACTCACACCTGACCATCTATATTCACACCTGACCATCTATACTCACACCTGACCATCTATATTCACACTTGACCATCTGTACTCACACCTGACCATCTATACTCACACCTGACCATCTATACTCAGACCTGACCATCTATATGCACACCTGACCATCTATATTCACCCCTGACCATCTATACTCACACCTGACCATCTATATTCACACCTGAACATCTATACTCACACCTGACCATCTATACTCACAGCTGACAATCTATATTCACCCCTGACCATCTATACTCACACCTGACCATCTATATTCACACCTGAACATCTATACTCACACCTGACTATCTATATTCACACCTGAACATCTATACTCACAACTGACCATCTATATTCACATCTGACAATCTATACTCACTCCTGACCATCTATATTCACACCTGACCATCGATACTCATACTTGACCATCTATATTCACACCTGACAACCTATATTCACACCTGACCATCTATACTCACACCTGACCATCTATATTCACACCTGACCATCGATACTCATACTTGACCATCTATATTCACACCTGACAACCTATATTCACACCTGACCATCTATACTCACACCTGACCATCTATACTCACACCTGACAATCTATATTCACACCTGACCATCTATACTCACACCTGACCATCTATATTCACACTTGATCATCGATACTCATACTTGACCATCTATACTCACACCTGACCATCTATATTCACACCTGACAACCTATATTCACACCTGACCATCTATATTTACACCTGACGATCTATACTCACACCTGACCATCTATATTCACACCTGACCGTCTATCCTCACACCTGACCATCAATATTCACACCTGACCATCTATATTCACCCCTGACCATCTATACTCACACCTCACCATCTATACGTGGCGTTGAAGAGCAGAAGGATCTCGGGGTCCGGGTTCACAGGACTCTTAAATCGGCCTCGCAGGTGGAGGAGGTGGTCAAGAAGGCGTATGGTGTACTGGCCTTCATTAATCGAGGGATTGAGTTTAGGAGTCGGGAGGTAATGCTGCAACTTTACAGGACCCTTGTCAGGCCTCATTTGGAGTACTGTGCGCAGTTCTGGTCGCCTCACTATAGGAAAGATGTAGAAGCTATTGAAAGGGTGCAGAGGAGATTTACAAGGATGTTGCCTGGACTGGGAGGCATGCCTTATGAAGATAGGTTGAGGGAGCTGGGACTCTTTTCCCTGGAGAGGCGAAGGTTGAGAGGCGACCTGATAGAAGTTTATAAAATGTTGAGAGGAATAGATAGGGTGGACTCTCAGAGGCTATTTCCCCGGGTTGAAATGGTCGCTACGAGGGGACACAGATTTAAGGTGCGGGGAGGGAGGTACAGAGGTGATGTTAGGGGTAAGTTTTTCACTCAGAGGGTGGTGAGTGATTGGAATCGGCTGCCGTCGTCGGTGGTGGAGGCGAACTCGCTGGGGTCTTTTAAAAGACTTCTGGATGAGTATATGGGGTTTAATGGGATTGGGGGTTATAGATAGGTCTATAGTTTGGTGGGGTTGATGCGATCGGCGCAACTCGAGGGCCGAAGGGCCTGTTTGTGCTGTAATGTTCTATGTTCTATGTTCTATGTATACTCACACCTGACCATCTATATTCACACCTGAGAACCTATATTCACACCTGACCATCTATATTCACACCTGACAACCTATATTCACACCTGACCATCTATGTTCACACCTGACCATCTATACTCACACCTGAACATCTATATTCACGCCTGACCATCTATCCTCACACCTGACCATCTATACACACACCTGACCATCTATACGCCTGACCATCTATACTCACCCCTGACCATCTATTCTCACAACTGACCATCTATACTCACACGTGACCATCTATACTCACACCTGACCATCTATACTCATACCTGACCATGTATATTCACACCTGACCATCTATATTCACCCCTGACCATCTATACTCACACCTGACCATCTATATTCACACCTGACCATCTATATTCACACCTGACAATCTATATTCACATCTGACCATCTATACTCACACGTGACCATCTGTACTCACACCTGACCATCTATACTCACAGCCGACCATCAATATTCAGACCTGACCATCTATATTCACACCTGACCATCTATATGCACCTCTGACCATCTATATTCACATCTGACCATCTATACTCACACCTGACCATCTATACTCACACTTGACCATCAATATTTACACCTCACCATCTATACTCACACCTGACCATCCATACTCACACCTGACCATCTATATTCACACCTGACCATCTATATGCACCTCTGACCATCTATATTCACATCTGACCACCTATACTCACACGTGACCATCTGTACTCACACCTGACCATCTATACTCACACCCGACCATCAATATTCACACCTGACAATCTGTACTCACACCTGACCATCTATATTCACACCTCACCATCTATATTCACACCTGACCATCTATATTCACACCCGACCATCTATATTCGCACCTGACAACTTATATTCACACCTGACCATCTATGTTCACACCTGACCATCTATACTCACACCGGACCATCTATACTCACACCTGACCATCTATACTCACACCTGACCATCTATATTCACACCTGACTATCTATATTCACACCTGACCATCTATATTCACACCTGACCATCTATACTCACACCTGACCATCTATACTCAGACCTGACCATCTATATGCACACCTGACCATCTATATTCACCCCTGACCATCTATACTCACACCTGACCATCTATATTCACACCTGAACATCTATACTCACACCTGACCATCTATACTCACACCTGACAATCTATATTCACCCCTGACCATCTATACTCAAACCTGACCATCTATATTCACACCTGAACATCTATACTCACACCTGACCATCTATATTCACACCTGAACATCTATACTCACAACTGACCATCTATATTCACATCTGACAATCTATACTCACTCCTGACCATCTATATTCACACCTGACCATCGATACTCATACTTGACCATCTATATTCACACCTGACAACCTATATTCACACCTGACCATCTATATTCACGCCTGACCATCTATACTCACACCTGACCATCTAAACTCACACATGACCAGCTATATTCACACCTGACCATCTATACTCACCCCTGACCATCTATACTCACACCTGACCATCTATACTCACACCTGACCATCTATATTCACACCTGACCATCTATGCTCACCCCTGACCATCTATACTCACACCTGACCATCTATACTCACACCTGACCATCTATACTCACACCTGACCATCTATATTCACACCTGACCATCTATACTCACACCTGACCATCTATACTCACACCTGACCATCTATATTCACACCTGACCATCTATATTCACCCCTGACCATCTATACTCACACCTGACCATCTATATTCACACCTGAACATCTATTCTCACACCTGACCATCTATACTCACACCTGACAATCTATATTCACCCCTGACCATCTATACTCACACCTGACCATCCATACTCACAGCGGACCATCTATATTCACATCTGACAATCTATACTCACACCTGACCATCTATACTCACACCTGACCATCTATATTCACACCTGAACATCTATACTCCCACCTGACCATCTATACTCACACCTGACAATCTATATTCACCCCTGACCATCTATATTCACACCTGACCATCTATATTCACACCTGACCATCTATACTCACACCTGACCATCTATACTCACACCTGACAATCTATATTCCCCCCTGACTATCTATACTCACACCTGACCATCTATACTCACACCTGACAATCTATATTAACCCCTGACCATCTATACTCACCCCTGACCATCTATACTCACAACTGACCATCTATACACACACCTGACCATCTATACTCACACCTGACCATCTATATTCACACCTGACAACCTATATTCACACCTGACCATCTATATTTACACCTGACCATCTATACTCACACCTGACCATGTATATTCACACCTGACCGTCTATCCTCACACCTGACCATCAATATTCACACCTGACCATCTATATTCACCCCTGACCATCTATACTCACACCTGACCATCTATACACACACCTGACCATCTATATTCACACCTGACAACCTATATTCACACCTGACCATCTATGTTCACACATGACCATCTATAATTACACCTGAACATCTATATTCACGCCTGACCATCTATCCTCACACCTGACCATCTATAAACACACCTGACCATCTATATGCCTGACCATCTATACTCACCCCTGACCATCTATTCTCACAACTGACCATCTATACTCACACGTGACCATCTATACTCACACCTGACCATCTATACTCACACCTAACCATGTATATTCACACCTGACCATCTATACTCACACCTGACCATCTATACTCACACTTGACCAACAATATTCACACCTGACCATCTATATTCACCCCTGACCATCTATACTCACACCTGACCATCTATATTCACACCTGACCATCTATATTCACACCTGACCATTTATATGCACCTCTGACCATCTATATTCACATCTGACCATCTATACTCACACCTGACCATCTGTACTCACACCTGACGATCTATACTCACACCTGACCATCAATATTCAGACCTGACCATCTATACTCACACCTGACCATCTGTACTCACACCTGACCATCTATATTTGCACCTGATCATCTATACTCACACCTGACCATCTATATTCACACCTGACCATCGATACTCATACTTGACCATCTATATTCACACCTGACAACCTATATTCACACCTGACCATCTATACTCACACCTGACCATCTATACTCACACCTGACAATCTATATTCACACCTGACCATCTATACTCACACCTGACCATCTATATTCACACTTGATCATCGATACTCATACTTGACCATCTATACTCACACCTGACCATCTATATTCACACCTGACAACCTATATTCACACCTGACCATCTATATTTACACCTGACGATCTATACTCACACCTGACCATCTATATTCACACCTGACCGTCTATCCTCACACCTGACCATCAATATTCACACCTGACCATCTATATTCACCCCTGACCATCTATACTCACACCTCACCATCTATACGTGGCGTTGAAGAGCAGAAGGATCTCGGGGTCCGGGTTCACAGGACTCTTAAATCGGCCTCGCAGGTGGAGGAGGTGGTCAAGAAGGCGTATGGTGTACTGGCCTTCATTAATCGAGGGATTGAGTTTAGGAGTCGGGAGGTAATGCTGCAACTTTACAGGACCCTTGTCAGGCCTCATTTGGAGTACTGTGCGCAGTTCTGGTCGCCTCACTATAGGAAAGATGTAGAAGCTATTGAAAGGGTGCAGAGGAGATTTACAAGGATGTTGCCTGGACTGGGAGGCATGCCTTATGAAGATAGGTTGAGGGAGCTGGGACTCTTTTCCCTGGAGAGGCAAAGGTTGAGAGGCGACCTGATAGAAGTTTATAAAATGTTGAGAGGAATAGATAGGGTGGACTCTCAGAGGCTATTTCCCCGGGTTGAAATGGTCGCTACGAGGGGACACAGATTTAAGGTGCGGGGAGGGAGGTACAGAGGTGATGTTAGGGGTAAGTTTTTCACTCAGAGGGTGGTGAGTGATTGGAATCGGCTGCCGTCGTCGGTGGTGGAGGCGAACTCGCTGGGGTCTTTTAAAAGACTTCTGGATGAGTATATGGGGTTTAATGGGATTGGGGGTTATAGATAGGTCTATAGTTTGGTGGGGTTGATGCGATCGGCGCAACTCGAGGGCCGAAGGGCCTGTTTGTGCTGTAATGTTCTATGTTCTATGTTCTATGTATACTCACACCTGACCATCTATATTCACACCTGAGAACCTATATTCACACCTGACCATCTATATTCACACCTGACAACCTATATTCACACCTGACCATCTATGTTCACACCTGACCATCTATACTCACACCTGAACATCTATATTCACGCCTGACCATCTATCCTCACACCTGACCATCTATACACACACCTGACCATCTATACGCCTGACCATCTATACTCACCCCTGACCATCTATTCTCACAACTGACCATCTATACTCACACGTGACCATCTATACTCACACCTGACCATCTATACTCATACCTGACCATGTATATTCACACCTGACCATCTATATTCACCCCTGACCATCTATACTCACACCTGACCATCTATATTCACACCTGACCATCTATATTCACACCTGACAATCTATATTCACATCTGACCATCTATACTCACACGTGACCATCTGTACTCACACCTGACCATCTATACTCACAGCCGACCATCAATATTCAGACCTGACCATCTATATTCACACCTGACCATCTATATGCACCTCTGACCATCTATATTCACATCTGACCATCTATACTCACACCTGACCATCTATACTCACACTTGACCATCAATATTTACACCTCACCATCTATACTCACACCTGACCATCCATACTCACACCTGACCATCTATATTCACACCTGACCATCTATATTCACACCTGACCATCTATATGCACCTCTGACCAACTATATTCACATCTGACCACCTATACTCACACGTGACCATCTGTACTCACACCTGACCATCTATACTCACACCCGACCATCAATATTCACACCTGACAATCTGTACTCACACCTGACCATCTATATTCACACCTCACCATCTATATTCACACCTGACCATCTATATTCACACCCGACCATCTATATTCGCACCTGACAACTTATATTCACACCTGACCATCTATGTTCACACCTGACCATCTATACTCACACCGGACCATCTATACTCACACCTGACCATCTATACTCACACCTGACCATCTATATTCACACCTGACTATCTATATTCACACCTGACCATCTATATTCACACCTGACCATCTATACTCACACCTGACCATCTATACTCAGACCTGACCATCTATATGCACACCTGACCATCTATATTCACCCCTGACCATCTATACTCACACCTGACCATCTATATTCACACCTGAACATCTATACTCACACCTGACCATCTATACTCACACCTGACAATCTATATTCACCCCTGACCATCTATACTCAAACCTGACCATCTATATTCACACCTGAACATCTATACTCACACCTGACCATCTATATTCACACCTGAACATCTATACTCACAACTGACCATCTATATTCACATCTGACAATCTATACTCACTCCTGACCATCTATATTCACACCTGACCATCGATACTCATACTTGACCATCTATATTCACACCTGACAACCTATATTCACACCTGACCATCTATATTCACGCCTGACCATCTATACTCACACCTGACCATCTATACTCACACCTGACCATCTATACTCACGCCTGACCATCTAAACTCACACATGACCAGCTATATTCACACCTGACCATCTATACTCACCCCTGACCATCTATACTCACACCTGACCATCTATACTCACACCTGACCATCTATATTCACACCTGACCATCTATGCTCACCCCTGACCATCTATACTCACACCTGACCATCTATACTCACACCTGACCATCTATACTCACACCTGACCATCTATATTCACACCTGACCATCTATACTCACACCTGACCATCTATACTCACAACTGACCATCTATATTCACACCTGACCATCTATATTCACCCCTGACCATCTATACTCACACCTGACCATCTATATTCACACCTGAACATCTATTCTCACACCTGACCATCTATACTCACACCTGACAATCTATATTCACCCCTGACCATCTATACTCACACCTGACCATCCATACTCACAGCGGACCATCTATATTCACATCTGACAATCTATACTCACACCTGACCATCTATACTCACACCTGACCATCTATATTCACACCTGAACATCTATACTCACACCTGACCATCTATACTTACACCTGACAATCTATATTCACCCCTGACCATCTATATTCACACCTGACCATCTATATTCACACCTGACCATCTATACTCACACCTGACCATCTATACTCACACCTGACAATCTATATTCCCCCCTGACTATCTATACTCACACCTGACCATCTATACTCACACCTGACAATCTATATTAACCCCTGACCATCTATACTCACCCCTGACCATCTATACTCACAACTGACCATCTATACACACACCTGACCATCTATACTCACACCTGACCATCTATATTCACACCTGACAACCTATATTCACACCTGACCATCTATATTTACACCTGACCATCTATACTCACACCTGACCATGTATATTCACACCTGACCGTCTATCCTCACACCTGACCATCAATATTCACACCTGACCATCTATATTCACCCCTGACCATCTATACTCACACCTGACCATCTATACACACACCCGACCATCTATATTCACAGCTGACAACCTATATTCACACCTGACCATCTATGTTCACACATGACCATCTATAATTACACCTGAACATCTATATTCACGCCTGACCATCTATCCTCACACCTGACCATCTATAAACACACCTGACCATCTATACGCCTG
This sequence comes from Prionace glauca, assembly GCA_037974335.1. Classification (NCBI taxonomy): domain Eukaryota; kingdom Metazoa; phylum Chordata; class Chondrichthyes; order Carcharhiniformes; family Carcharhinidae; genus Prionace; species Prionace glauca. Next base: position 50,267,346 of record CM075744.1, on the reverse strand, counting down.
ACCATCTATACTCACCCCTGACCATCTATTCTCACAACTGACCATCTATACTCACACGTGACCATCTATACTCACACCTGACCATCTATACTCACACCTAACCATGTATATTCACACCTGACCATCTATACTCACACCTGACCATCTATACTCACACTTGACCAACAATATTCACACCTGACCATCTATATTCACCCCTGACCATCTATACTCACACCTGACCATCTATATTCACACCTGACCATCTATATTCACACCTGACCATTTATATGCACCTCTGACCATCTATATTCACATCTGACCATCTATACTCACACCTGACCATCTGTACTCACACCTGACGATCTATACTCACACCTGACCATCAATATTCAGACCTGACCATCTATACTCACACCTGACCATCTGTACTCACACCTGACCATCTATATTTGCACCTGATCATCTATACTCACACCTGACCATCTATATTCACACCTGACCATCTATATTCACACCTGACCATCTATATGCACCTCTGACCATATATATTCACATCTGACCATCTATATTCACACCTGACCATCTATATTCACACCTGACCATCTATATGCACCTCTGACCATCTATACTCACGCCTGACCATCTGTACTCACACCTGACCATCTATACTCACACCTGACCATCAATATTCAGACCTGACCATCTATATTCACACCAGACCATCGATACTCACACCTGACCATCTATACTCACACTTGAGATTCAATATTTACACCTCACCATCTATATTCACACCTGAACATCTATATTCACACCTGACCATCTATTCTCACAACTGACCATCTATACTCACACCTGACCATCTATATTCACACCTGACCATCTATCCTCACACCTGACCTTCAATATTCACACCTAACCATCTATATTCACCACTGACCATCTATACCCACACCTGACCATCTATATTCACGCCTGACCATCTATATTCACACCTGACCATCTATACTCACACCTGACCATCTATACCCACACCTGACCATCTATATTCACACCTGACTATCTATATTCACACCTGACCATCTATACCCACACCTGACCATCTATATTCACGCCTGACCATCTATATTCACCACTGACCATCTATACCCACACCTGACCATCTATATTCACGCCTGACCATCTATATTCACGCCTGACCATCTATATTCACACCTGACCATCTATACTCACACCTGACCATCTATACTCACGCCTGACCATCTAAACTCACACATGACCAGCTATATTCACACCTGACCATCTATACTCACCCCTGACCATCTATACTCACACCTGACCATCTATACTCACACCTGACCATCTATATTCACACCTGACCATCTATACTCACACCTGACCATCTATATTCACACTTGACCATCTGTACTCACACCTGACCATCTATACTCACACCTGACCATCTATACTCAGACCTGACCATCTATATGCACACCTGACCATCTATATTCACCCCTGACCATCTATACTCACACCTGACCATCTATATTCACACCTGAACATCTATACTCACACCTGACCATCTATACTCACACCTGACAATCTATATTCACCCCTGACCATCTATACTCACACCTGACTATCTATATTCACACCTGAACATCTATACTCACAACTGACCATCTATATTCACATCTGACAATCTATACTCACTCCTGACCATCTATATTCATACCTGACCATCGATACTCATACTTGACCATCTATATTCACACCTGACAACCTATATTCACACCTGACCATCTATACTCACACCTGACCATCTATATTCACACCTGACCATCGATACTCATACTTGACCATCTATATTCACACCTGACAACCTATATTCACACCTGACCATCTATACTCACACCTGACCATCTATACTCACACCTGACAATCTATATTCACACCTGACCATCTATACTCACACCTGACCATCTATATTCACACTTGATCATCGATACTCATACTTGACCATCTATACTCACACCTGACCATCTATATTCACACCTGACAACCTATATTCACACCTGACCATCTATATTTACACCTGACGATCTATACTCACACCTGACCATCTATATTCACACCTGACCGTCTATCCTCACACCTGACCATCAATATTCACACCTGACCATCTATATTCACCCCTGACCATCTATACTCACACCTGACCATCTATACTCACACCTGACCATCTATATTCACACCTGAGAACCTATATTCACACCTGACCATCTATATTCACACCTGACAACCTATATTCACACCTGACCATCTATGTTCACACCTGACCATCTATACTCACACCTGAACATCTATATTCACGCCTGACCATCTATCCTCACACCTGACCATCTATACACACACCTGACCATCTATACGCCTGACCATCTATACTCACCCCTGACCATCTATTCTCACAACTGACCATCTATACTCACACGTGACCATCTATACTCACACCTGACCATCTATACTCACACCTGACCATGTATATTCACACCTGACCATCTATATTCACCCCTGACCATCTATACTCACACCTGACCATCTATATTCACACCTGACCATCTATATTCACACCTGACAATCTATATGCACCTCTGACCATCTATATTCACATCTGACCATCTATACTCACACGTGACCATCTATACTCACAGCCGACCATCAATATTCAGACCTGACCATCTATATTCACACCTGACCATCTATATGCACCTCTGACCATCTATATTCACATCTGACCATCTATACTCACACCTGACCATCTATACTCACACTTGACCATCAATATTCACACCTGACCATCTATACTCACCCCTGACCATCTATACTCACACCTGACCATCTATACTCACACCTGACCATCTATCTTCACACCTGACCATCTATACTCACACCTGACCATCTATATTCACACTTGACCATCTGTACTCACACCTGACCATCTATACTCACACCTGACCATCTATACTCAGACCTGACCATCTATATGCACACCTGACCATCTATATTCACCCCTGACCATCTATACTCACACCTGACCATCTATATTCACACCTGAACATCTATACTCACACCTGACCATCTATACTCACACCTGACAATCTATATTCACCCCTGACCATCTATACTCACACCTGACTATCTATATTCACACCTGAACATCTATACTCACAACTGACCATCTATATTCACATCTGACAATCTATACTCACTCCTGACCATCTATATTCACACCTGACCATCGATACTCATACTTGACCATCTATATTCACTCCTGACAACCTATATTCACACCTGACCATCTATACTCACACCTGACCATCTATATTCACACCTGACCATCGATACTCATACTTGACCATCTATATTCACACCTGACAACCTATATTCACACCTGACCATCTATACTCACACCTGACCATCTATACTCACACCTGACAATCTATATTCACACCTGACCATCTATACTCACACCTGACCATCTATATTCACACTTGATCATCGATACTCATACTTGACCATCTATACTCACACCTGACCATCGATATTCACACCTGACAACCTATATTCACACCTGACCATCTATATTTACACCTGACGATCTATACTCACACCTGACCATCTATATTCACACCTGACCGTCTATCCTCACACCTGACCATCAATATTCACACCTGACCATCTATATTCACCCCTGACCATCTATACTCACACCTGACCATCTATACTCACACCTGACCATCTATATTCACACCTGAGAACCTATATTCACACCTGACCATCTATATTCACACCTGAGAACCTATATTCACACCTGACCATCTATGTTCACACCTGACCATCTATACTCACACCTGAACATCTATATTCACGCCTGACCATCTATCCTCACACCTGACCATCTATACACACACCTGAGCATCTATACGCCTGACCATCTATACTCACCCCTGACCATCTATTCTCACAACTGACCATCTATACTCACGCGTGACCATCTATACTCACACCTGACCATCTATACTCACACCTGACCATGTATATTCACACCTGACCATCTATATTCACCCCTGACCATCTATACTCACACCTGACCATCTATATTCACACCTGACCATCTATATTCACACCTGACAATCTATATGCACCTCTGACCATCTATATTCACATCTGACCATCTATACTCACACGTGACCATCTATACTCACAGCCGACCATCAATATTCAGACCTGACCATCTATATTCACACCTGACCATCTATATGCACCTCTGACCATCTATACTCACACCTGACCATCTATACTCACACCTGACAATCTATATTCCCCCCTGACTATCTATACTCACACCTGACCATCTATACTCACACCTGACAATCTATATTAACCCCTGACCATCTATACTCACCCCTGACCATCTATACTCACAACTGACCATCTATACACACACCTGACCATCTATACTCACACCTGACCATCTATATTCACACCTGACAACCTATATTCACACCTGACCATCTATATTTACACCTGACCATCTATACTCACACCTGACCATGTATATTCACACCTGACCGTCTATCCTCACACCTGACCATCAATATTCACACCTGACCATCTATATTCACCCCTGACCATCTATACTCACACCTGACCATCTATACACACACCCGACCATCTATATTCACACCTGACAACCTATATTCACACCTGACCATCTATGTTCACACATGACCATCTATAATTACACCTGAACATCTATATTCACGCCTGACCATCTATCCTCACACCTGACCATCTATAAACACACCTGACCATCTATACGCCTGACCATCTATACTCACCCCTGACCATCTATTCTCACAACTGACCATCTATACTCACACGTGACCATCTATACTCACACCTGACCATCTATACTCACACCTAACCATGTATATTCACACCTGACCATCTATACTCACACCTGACCATCTATACTCACACTTGACCAACAATATTCACACCTGACCATCTATATTCACCCCTGACCATCTATACTCACACCTGACCATCTATATTCACACCTGACCATCTATATTCACACCTGACCATTTATATGCACCTCTGACCATCTATATTCACATCTGACCATCTATACTCACACCTGACCATCTGTACTCACACCTGACGATCTATACTCACACCTGACCATCAATATTCAGACCTGACCATCTATACTCACACCTGACCATCTGTACTCACACCTGACCATCTATATTTGCACCTGATCATCTATACTCACACCTGACCATCTATATTCACACCTGACCATCTATATTCACACCTGACCATCTATATGCACCTCTGACCATATATATTCACATCTGACCATCTATATTCACACCTGACCATCTATATTCACACCTGACCATCTATATGCACCTCTGACCATCTATACTCACGCCTGACCATCTGTACTCACACCTGACCATCTATACTCACACCTGACCATCAATATTCAGACCTGACCATCTATATTCACACCAGACCATCGATACTCACACCTGACCATCTATACTCACACTTGAGATTCAATATTTACACCTCACCATCTATATTCACACCTGAACATCTATATTCACACCTGACCATCTATTCTCACAACTGACCATCTATACTCACACCTGACCATCTATATTCACACCTGACCATCTATCCTCACACCTGACCTTCAATATTCACACCTAACCATCTATATTCACCACTGACCATCTATACCCACACCTGACCATCTATATTCACGCCTGACCATCTATATTCACACCTGACCATCTATACTCACACCTGACCATCTATACCCACACCTGACCATCTATATTCACACCTGACTATCTATATTCACACCTGACCATCTATACCCACACCTGACCATCTATATTCACGCCTGACCATCTATATTCACCACTGACCATCTATACCCACACCTGACCATCTATATTCACGCCTGACCATCTATATTCACGCCTGACCATCTATATTCACACCTGACCATCTATACTCACACCTGACCATCTATACTCACGCCTGACCATCTAAACTCACACATGACCAGCTATATTCACACCTGACCATCTATACTCACCCCTGACCATCTATACTCACACCTGACCATCTATACTCACACCTGACCATCTATATTCACACCTGACCATCTATACTCACACCTGACCATCTATATTCACACTTGACCATCTGTACTCACACCTGACCATCTATACTCACACCTGACCATCTATACTCAGACCTGACCATCTATATGCACACCTGACCATCTATATTCACCCCTGACCATCTATACTCACACCTGACCATCTATATTCACACCTGAACATCTATACTCACACCTGACCATCTATACTCACACCTGACAATCTATATTCACCCCTGACCATCTATACTCACACCTGACTATCTATATTCACACCTGAACATCTATACTCACAACTGACCATCTATATTCACATCTGACAATCTATACTCAGTCCTGACCATCTATATTCATACCTGACCATCGATACTCATACTTGACCATCTATATTCAAACCTGACAACCTATATTCACACCTGACCATCTATACTCACACCTGACCATCTATATTCACACCTGACCATCGATACTCATACTTGACCATCTATATTCACACCTGACAACCTATATTCACACCTGACCATCTATACTCACACCTGACCATCTATACTCACACCTGACAATCTATATTCACACCTGACCATCTATACTCACACCTGACCATCTATATTCACACTTGATCATCGATACTCATACTTGACCATCTATACTCACACCTGACCATCTATATTCACACCTGACAACCTATATTCACACCTGACCATCTATATTTACACCTGACGATCTATACTCACACCTGACCATCTATATTCACACCTGACCGTCTATCCTCACACCTGACCATCAATATTCACACCTGACCATCTATATTCACCCCTGACCATCTATACTCACACCTGACCATCTATACTCACACCTGACCATCTATATTCACACCTGAAAATCTATATTCACACCTGACCATCTATATTCACACCTGACAACCTATATTCACACCTGACCATCTATGTTCACACCTGACCATCTATACTCACACCTGAACATCTATATTCACGCCTGACCATCTATCCTCACACCTGACCATCTATACACACACCTGACCATCTATACGCCTGACCATCTATACTCACCCCTGACCATCTATTCTCACAACTGACCATCTATACTCACACGTGACCATCTATACTCACACCTGACCATCTATACTCACACCTGACCATGTATATTCACACCTGACCATCTATATTCACCCCTGACCATCTATACTCACACCTGACCATCTATATTCACACCTGACCATCTATATTCACACCTGACAATCTATATGCACCTCTGACCATCTATATTCACATCTGACCATCTATACTCACACGTGACCATCTATACTCACAGCCGACCATCAATATTCAGACCTGACCATCTATATTCACACCTGACCATCTATATGCACCTCTGACCATCTATATTCACATCTGACCATCTATACTCACACCTGACCATCTATACTCACACTTGACCATCAATATTCACACCTGACCATCTATACTCACCCCTGACCATCTATACTCACCCCTGACCATCTATACTCACACCTGACCATCTATCTTCACACCTGACCATCTATACTCACACCTGACCATCTATATTCACACTTGACCATCTGTACTCACACCTGACCATCTATACTCACACCTGACCATCTATACTCAGACCTGACCATCTATATGCACACCTGACCATCTATATTCACCCCTGACCATCTATACTCACACCTGACCATCTATATTCACACCTGAACATCTATACTCACACCTGACCATCTATACTCACACCTGACAATCTATATTCACCCCTGACCATCTATACTCACACCTGACTATCTATATTCACACCTGAACATCTATACTCACAACTGACCATCTATATTCACATCTGACAATCTATACTCACTCCTGACCATCTATATTCACACCTGACCATCGATACTCATACTTGACCATCTATATTCACTCCTGACAACCTATATTCACACCTGACCATCTATACTCACACCTGACCATCTATATTCACACCTGACCATCGATACTCATACTTGACCATCTATATTCACACCTGACAACCTATATTCACACCTGACCATCTATACTCACACCTGACCATCTATACTCACACCTGACAATCTATATTCACACCTGACCATCTATACTCACACCTGACCATCTATATTCACACTTGATCATCGATACTCATACTTGACCATCTATACTCACACCTGACCATCGATATTCACACCTGACAACCTATATTCACACCTGACCATCTATATTTACACCTGACGATCTATACTCACACCTGACCATCTATATTCACACCTGACCGTCTATCCTCACACCTGACCATCAATATTCACACCTGACCATCTATATTCACCCCTGACCATCTATACTCACACCTGACCATCTATACTCACACCTGACCATCTATATTCACACCTGAGAACCTATATTCACACCTGACCATCTATATTCACACCTGAGAACCTATATTCACACCTGACCATCTATGTTCACACCTGACCATCTATACTCACACCTGAACATCTATATTCACGCCTGACCATCTATCCTCACACCTGACCATCTATACACACACCTGAGCATCTATACGCCTGACCATCTATACTCACCCCTGACCATCTATTCTCACAACTGACCATCTATACTCACACGTGACCATCTATACTCACACCTGACCATCTATACTCACACCTGACCATGTATATTCACACCTGACCATCTATATTCACCCCTGACCATCTATACTCACACCTGACCATCTATATTCACACCTGACCATCTATATTCACCCCTGACCATCTATACTCACACCTGACCATCTATACTCACACCTGACCATCTATATTCACACCTGAAAATCTATATTCACACCTGACCATCTATATTCACACCTGACAACCTATATTCACACCTGACCATCTATGTTCACACCTGACCATCTATACTCACACCTGAACATCTATATTCACGCCTGACCATCTATCCTCACACCTGACCATCTATACACACACCTGACCATCTATACGCCTGACCATCTATACTCACCCCTGACCATCTATTCTCACAACTGACCATCTATACTCACACGTGACCATCTATACTCACACCTGACCATCTATACTCACACCTGACCATGTATATTCACACCTGACCATCTATATTCACCCCTGACCATCTATACTCACACCTGACCATCTATATTCACACCTGACCATCTATATTCACACCTGACAATCTATATGCACCTCTGACCATCTATATTCACATCTGACCATCTATACTCACACGTGACCATCTATACTCACAGCCGACCATCAATATTCAGACCTGACCATCTATATTCACACCTGACCATCTATATGCACCTCTGACCATCTATATTCACATCTGACCATCTATACTCACACCTGACCATCTATACTCACACTTGACCATCAATATTCACACCTGACCATCTATACTCACCCCTGACCATCTATACTCACACCTGACCATCTATACTCACACCTGACCATCTATCTTCACACCTGACCATCTATACTCACACCTGACCATCTATATTCACACTTGACCATCTGTACTCACACCTGACCATCTATACTCACACCTGACCATCTATACTCAGACCTGACCATCTATATGCACACCTGACCATCTATATTCACCCCTGACCATCTATACTCACACCTGACCATCTATATTCACACCTGAACATCTATACTCACACCTGACCATCTATACTCACACCTGACAATCTATATTCACCCCTGACCATCTATACTCACACCTGACTATCTATATTCACACCTGAACATCTATACTCACAACTGACCATCTATATTCACATCTGACAATCTATACTCACTCCTGACCATCTATATTCACACCTGACCATCGATACTCATACTTGACCATCTATATTCACTCCTGACAACCTATATTCACACCTGACCATCTATACTCACACCTGACCATCTATATTCACACCTGACCATCGATACTCATACTTGACCATCTATATTCACACCTGACAACCTATATTCACACCTGACCATCTATACTCACACCTGACCATCTATACTCACACCTGACAATCTATATTCACACCTGACCATCTATACTCACACCTGACCATCTATATTCACACTTGATCATCGATACTCATACTTGACCATCTATACTCACACCTGACCATCTATATTCACACCTGACAACCTATATTCACACCTGACCATCTATATTTACACCTGACGATCTATACTCACACCTGACCATCTATATTCACACCTGACCGTCTATCCTCACACCTGACCATCAATATTCACACCTGACCATCTATATTCACCCCTGACCATCTATACTCACACCTGACCATCTATACTCACACCTGACCATCTATATTCACACCTGAGAACCTATATTCACACCTGACCATCTATATTCACACCTGAGAACCTATATTCACACCTGACCATCTATGTTCACACCTGACCATCTATACTCACACCTGAACATCTATATTCACGCCTGACCATCTATCCTCACACCTGACCATCTATACACACACCTGAGCATCTATACGCCTGACCATCTATACTCACCCCTGACCATCTATTCTCACAACTGACCATCTATACTCACACGTGACCATCTATACTCACACCTGACCATCTATACTCACACCTGACCATGTATATTCACACCTGACCATCTATATTCACCCCTGACCATCTATACTCACACCTGACCATCTATATTCACACCTGACCATCTATATTCACACCTGACAATCTATATGCACCTCTGACCATCTATATTCACATCTGACCATCTATACTCACACGTGACCATCTATACTCACAGCCGACCATCAATATTCAGACCTGACCATCTATATTCACACCTGACCATCTATATGCACCTCTGACCATCTATACTCACACCTGACCATCTATACTCACACCTGACAATCTATATTCCCCCCTGACTATCTATACTCACACCTGACCATCTATACTCACACCTGACAATCTATATTAACCCCTGACCATCTATACTCACCCCTGACCATCTATACTCACAACTGACTATCTATACACACACCTGACCATCTATACTCACACCTGACCATCTATATTCACACCTGACAACCTATATTCACACCTGACCATCTATATTTACACCTGACCATCTATACTCACACCTGACCATGTATATTCACACCTGACCGTCTATCCTCACACCTGACCATCAATATTCACACCTGACCATCTATATTCACCCCTGACCATCTATACTCACACCTGACCATCTATACACACACCCGACCATTTATATTCACACCTGACAACCTATATTCACACCTGACCATCTATGTTCACACATGACCATCTATAATTACACCTGAACATCTATATTCACGCCTGACCATCTATCCTCACACCTGACCATCTATAAACACACCTGACCATCTATACGCCTGACCATCTATACTCACCCCTGACCATCTATTCTCACAACTGACCATCTATACTCACACGTGACCATCTATACTCACACCTGACCATCTATACTCACACCTAACCATGTATATTCACACCTGACCATCTATACTCACACCTGACCATCTATACTCACACTTGACCAACAATATTCACACCTGACCATCTATATTCACCCCTGACCATCTATACTCACACCTGACCATCTATATTCACACCTGACCATCTATATTCACACCTGACCATTTATATGCACCTCTGACCATCTATATTCACATCTGACCATCTATACTCACACCTGACCATCTGTACTCACACCTGACGATCTATACTCACACCTGACCATCAATATTCAGACCTGACCATCTATACTCACACCTGACCATCTGTACTCACACCTGACCATCTATATTTGCACCTGATCATCTATACTCACACCTGACCATCTATATTCACACCTGACCATCTATATTCACACCTGACCATCTATATGCACCTCTGACCATATATATTCACATCTGACCATCTATATTCACACCTGACCATCTATATTCACACCTGACCATCTATATGCACCTCTGACCATCTATACTCACGCCTGACCATCTGTACTCACACCTGACCATCTATACTCACACCTGACCATCAATATTCAGACCTGACCATCTATATTCACACCAGACCATCGATACTCACACCTGACCATCTATACTCACACTTGAGATTCAATATTTACACCTCACCATCTATATTCACACCTGAACATCTATATTCACACCTGACCATCTATTCTCACAACTGACCATCTATACTCACACCTGACCATCTATATTCACACCTGACCATCTATCCTCACACCTGACCTTCAATATTCACACCTAACCATCCATATTCACCACTGACCATCTATACCCACACCTGACCATCTATATTCACGCCTGACCATCTATATTCACACCTGACCATCTATACTCACACCTGACCATCTATACCCACACCTGACCATCTATATTCACACCTGACTATCTATATTCACACCTGACCATCTATACCCACACCTGACCATCTATATTCACGCCTGACCATCTATATTCACCACTGACCATCTATACCCACACCTGACCATCTATATTCACGCCTGACCATCTATATTCACGCCTGACCATCTATATTCACACCTGACCATCTATACTCACACCTGACCATCTATACTCACGCCTGACCATCTAAACTCACACATGACCAGCTATATTCACACCTGACCATCTATACTCACCCCTGACCATCTATACTCACACCTGACCATCTATACTCACACCTGACCATCTATATTCACACCTGACCATCTATACTCACACCTGACCATCTATATTCACACTTGACCATCTGTACTCACACCTGACCATCTATACTCACACCTGACCATCTATACTCAGACCTGACCATCTATATGCACACCTGACCATCTATATTCACCCCTGACCATCTATACTCACACCTGACCATCTATATTCACACCTGAACATCTATACTCACACCTGACCATCTATACTCACACCTGACAATCTATATTCACCCCTGACCATCTATACTCACACCTGACTATCTATATTCACACCTGAACATCTATACTCACAACTGACCATCTATATTCACATCTGACAATCTATACTCACTCCTGACCATCTATATTCATACCTGACCATCGATACTCATACTTGACCATCTATATTCACACCTGACAACCTATATTCACACCTGACCATCTATACTCACACCTGACCATCTATATTCACACCTGACCATCGATACTCATACTTGACCATCTATATTCACACCTGACAACCTATATTCACACCTGACCATCTATACTCACACCTGACCATCTATACTCACACCTGACAATCTATATTCACACCTGACCATCTATACTCACACCTGACCATCTATATTCACACTTGATCATCGATACTCATACTTGACCATCTATACTCACACCTGACCATCTATATTCACACCTGACAACCTATATTCACACCTGACCATCTATATTTACACCTGACGATCTATACTCACACCTGACCATCTATATTCACACCTGACCGTCTATCCTCACACCTGACCATCAATATTCACACCTGACCATCTATATGCACCTCTGACCATCTATACTCACGCCTGACCATCTGTACTCACACCTGACCATCTATACTCACACCTGACCATCAATATTCAGACCTGACCATCTATATTCACACCAGACCATCGATACTCACACCTGACCATCTATACTCACACTTGAGATTCAATATTTACACCTCACCATCTATATTCACACCTGAACATCTATATTCACACCTGACCATCTATTCTCACAACTGACCATCTATACTCACACCTGACCATCTATATTCACACCTGACCATCTATCCTCACACCTGACCTTCAATATTCACACCTAACCATCTATATTCACCACTGACCATCTATACCCACACCTGACCATCTATATTCACGCCTGACCATCTATATTCACACCTGACCATCTATACTCACACCTGACCATCTATACCCACACCTGACCATCTATATTCACACCTGACTATCTATATTCACACCTGACCATCTATACCCACACCTGACCATCTATATTCACGCCTGACCATCTATATTCACCACTGACCATCTATACCCACACCTGACCATCTATATTCACGCCTGACCATCTATATTCACGCCTGACCATCTATATTCACACCTGACCATCTATACTCACAACCGACCATCTATACTCACGCCTGACCATCTAAACTCACACATGACCAGCTATATTCACACCTGACCATCTATACTCACCCCTGACCATCTATACTCACACCTGACCATCTATATTCACACCTGACCATCTATACTCACACCTGACCATCTATATTCACACTTGACCATCTGTACTCACACCTGACCATCTATACTCACACCTGACCATCTATACTCAGACCTGACCATCTATATGCACACCTGACCATCTATATTCACCCCTGACCATCTATACTCACACCTGACCATCTATATTCACACCTGAACATCTATACTCACACCTGACCATCTATACTCACACCTGACAATCTATATTCACCCCTGACCATCTATACTCACACCTGACTATCTATATTCACACCTGAACATGTATACTCACATCTGACCATCTATATTCACATCTGACAATCTATACTCACTCCTGACCATCTATATTCATACCTGACCATCGATACTCATACTTGACCATCTATATTCACACCTGACAACCTATATTCACACCTGACCATCTATACTCACACCTGACCATCTATATTCACACCTGACCATCGATACTCATACTTGACCATCTATATTCACTCCTGACAACCTATATTCACACCTGACCATCTATACTCACACCTGACCATCTATACTCACACCTGACAATCTATATTCACACCTGACCATCTATACTCACACCTGACCATCTATATTCACACTTGATCATCGATACTCATACTTGACCATCTATACTCACACCTGACCATCTATATTCACACCTGACAACCTATATTCACACCTGACCATCTATATTTACACCTGACGATCTATACTCACACCTGACCATCTATATTCACACCTGACCGTCTATCCTCACACCTGACCATCAATATTCACACCTGACCATCTATATGCACCCCTGACCATCTATACTCACACCTGACCATCTATACTCACACCTGACCATCTATATTCACACCTGAGAACCTATATTCACACCTGACCATCTATATTCACACCTGACAACCTATATTCACACCTGACCATCTATGTTCACACCTGACCATCTATACTCACACCTGAACATCTATATTCACGCCTGACCATCTATCCTCACACCTGACCATCTATACACACACCTGACCATCTATACGCCTGACCATCTATACTCACCCCTGACCATCTATTCTCACAACTGACCATCTATACTCACACGTGACCATCTATACTCACACCTGACCATCTATACTCACACCTGACCATGTATATTCACACCTGACCATCTATATTCACCCCTGACCATCTATACTCACACCTGACCATCTATATTCACACCTGACCATCTATATTCACACCTGACAATCTATATGCACCTCTGACCATCTATATTCACATCTGACCATCTATACTCACACGTGACCATCTATACTCACAGCCGACCATCAATATTCAGACCTGACCATCTATATTCACACCTGACCATCTATATGCACCTCTGACCATCTATATTCACATCTGACCATCTATACTCACACCTGACCATCTATACTCACACTTGACCATCAATATTCACACCTGACCATCTATACTCACCCCTGACCATCTATACTCACACCTGACCATCTATACTCACACCTGACCATCTATCTTCACACCTGACCATCTATACTCACAGCTGACCATCTATATTCACACTTGACCATCTGTACTCACACCTGACCATCTATACTCACACCTGACCATCTATACTCAGACCTGACCATCTATATGCACACCTGACCATCTATATTCACCCCTGACCATCTATACTCACACCTGACCATCTATATTCACACCTGAACATCTATACTCACACCTGACCATCTATACTCACACCTGACAATCTATATTCACCCCTGACCATCTATACTCACACCTGACTATCTATATTCACACCTGAACATCTATACTCACAACTGACCATCTATATTCACATCTGACAATCTATACTCACTCCTGACCATCTATATTCACACCTGACCATCGATACTCATACTTGACCATCTATATTCACTCCTGACAACCTATATTCACACCTGACCATCTATACTCACACCTGACCATCTATATTCACATCTGACCATCGATACTCATACTTGACCATCTATATTCACACCTGACAACCTATATTCACACCTGACCATCTATACTCACACCTGACCATCTATACTCACACCTGACAATCTATATTCACACCTGACCATCTATACTCACACCTGACCATCTATATTCACACTTGATCATCGATACTCATACTTGACCATCTATACTCACACCTGACCATCTATATTCACACCTGACAACCTATATTCACACCTGACCATCTATATTTACACCTGACGATCTATACTCACACCTGACCATCTATATTCACACCTGACCGTCTATCCTCACACCTGACCCTCAATATTCACACCTGACCATCTATATTCACCCCTGACCATCTATACTCACACCTGACCATCTATACTCACACCTGACCATCTATATTCACACCTGAGAACCTATATTCACACCTGACCATCTATATTCACACCTGAGAACCGATATTCACACCTGACCATCTATGTTCACACCTGACCATCTATACTCACACCTGAACATCTATATTCACGCCTGACCATCTATCCTCACACCTGACCATCTATACACACACCTGAGCATCTATACGCCTGACCATCTATACTCACCCCTGACCATCTATTCTCACAACTGACCATCTATACTCACACGTGACCATCTATACTCACACCTGACCATCTATACTCACACCTGACCATGTATATTCACACCTGACCATCTATATTCACCCCTGACCATCTATACTCACACCTGACCATCTATATTCACACCTGACCATCTATATTCACACCTGACAATCTATATGCACCTCTGACCATCTATATTCACATCTGACCATCTATACTCACACGTGACCATCTATACTCACAGCCGACCATCAATATTCAGACCTGACCATCTATATTCACACCTGACCATCTATATGCACCTCTGACCATCTATATTCACATCTGACCATCTATACTCACACCTGACCATCTATACTCACACTTGACCATCAATATTTACACCTCACCATCTATACTCACACCTGACCATCCATACTCACACCTGACCATCTATACTCACACCTGACCATCTATATTCTCACCTCACCATCTATATTCACAACTGACCATCTATATTCACACCCGACCATCTATATTCACACCTGACAACTTATATTCACACCTGACCATCTATGTTCACACCTGACCATCTATACTCACACCGGACCATCTATATTCACACCTGACCATCTATCCTCACACCTGACCATCAATATTCACACCTGACCATCTATACTCACACCTGACCATCTATACTCACACCTGACCATCTATATTCACACCTGACCATCTATATTCACACCTGACCATCTATACTCACACCTGACCATCTATACTCACACCTGAACATCTATATTCACGCCTGACCATCTATACTCACCCCTGACCATCTATTCTCACACCTGACCATCTATACTCACACCTGACCATCTATACTCACACCTGACCATCTATATTCACACCTGACCATCTATACTCACACCTGACCATCTATATTTGCAGCTGATCATCTATACTCACACCTGACCATCTATATTCACACCTGACCATCTATATTCACATCTGACCATCTATATTCACACCTGACTATCTATATTCACACCTGACCATCTATATGCACCTCTGACCATCTATATTCACATCTGACCATCTATACGCACGCCTGACCATCTGTACTCACACCCGACCATCTATACTCACACCTGACCATCTATATTCAGACCTGACCATCTATATGCACTCCTGACCATCTATACTCACACCTGACCATCTATATTCACACCTGAACATCTATATTCACACCTGACCATCTATGCTCACAACTGACCATCTATACTCACACCTGAACATCTATATTCACACCTGACCATCTATACTCACACCTGACCATCTATACTCACACCTAACCATCTATATTCACCCCTGACCATCTATACCCGCACCTGACCATCTGTATTCACGCCTGACCATCTATATTCACACCTGACCATCTATACCCACACCTGACCATCTATATTCACACCTGACCATCTATCCTCACACCTGACCATCTATACACACACCTGACCATCTATACGCCTGACCATCTATACTCACCCCTGACCATCTATACTCACCCCTGACAATCTATACTCATACCTGACCATCTATACTCACACCTGACCATCTATATTCACACCTGACCATCTATACTCACACCTGACCATCTATACTCACACTTGACCAACAATATTCACACCTGACCATCTATATTCACACTTGACCATCAATATTTACACCTCACCATCTATACTCACACCTGACCATCCATACTCACACCTGACCATCTATACTCACACTTGACCAACAATATTCACACCTGACCATCTATATTCACCCCTAAGAATCTATACTCACACCTGACCATCTATACTCACACCTGACCATCTATAGTCATCCCTGACCATCTATACTCACACCTGACCATCTATATTCACACCTGACCATCTATACTCACACCTGACCATCTCTAGCCACACCTGACCATCTATACTCACCCCTGACCATCTATACTCACACCTGACCATCTATACTCACACCTGACCATCTATATTCACATCTGACCATCTGTATTCACACCTGACCATCTATAGCCACACCTGACCATCTATACTCACCCCTGACCATCTATACTCACACCTGACCATCTATACTCACACCTGACCATCTATATTCACACCTGGCCATCTATACTCACACCTGACCATCTATACTCACACCTGACCATCTATACTCACACGTGACCAACCATATTCACACCTGACCATCTATATTCACCCCTAACTATCTATACTCACAACTGACCAGCTATACTCACACCCGAGCATCTATATTCACACGTGACCATCTGTACTCACACCTGACCATCTATATTCACACCTGACCATCTATACTCACCCCTGACCATCTATACTCACACCTGACCATCTATACTCACACCTGACCATCTATATTCACACCTGACCATCTATACTCACACCTGACCATCTATACTCACACCTGACAATCTATATTCACACCTGACCATCTATACTCATACCTGCCCATCTATATTCACACCTGGCCATCTATACTCACACCTGACCATCTATATTCACACCTGACCATCTATATCACCCCTGACCATCTATATCACACCTGACCATCAATATTCACACCTCACCATCTATATTCACACCTGACCATCTATAATCACAACTGACCATCTATATTCACACCTGACCATCTATACTCACACCTGACCATCTATATTCACACCTGACCTTCTATACCCACACCTGACCATCTATATTCACACCTGACCATCTATACTCACACCTGACCATCTATATTCACACCTGACCATCGATACTCACACCTGACCATCTATATTCACACCTGCCCATCTATATTCACACCAGACCATCTATATTCACACCTGACCATATACACTCACCACTGACCATCTATACTCACACCTGACCATCTATATTCACACCTGACCATCTATACTCACACCTGACCATCTATATTCACACCTGCCCATCTATATACACACCAGACCATCTACATTCACACCTGACCATATAAACTCACCACTGACCATCTATACTCAAACCTGACCATCTATATTCACACCTGACCATCTATACTCACCCCTGACCATCTATACTCACACCTGACCATCTATACTCATACCTGACCATCTATACTCACACCTGACCATCTATATTCACACCTGACCATCTATACTCACACCTGACCATCTATACTCACACTTGACCAACAATATTCACACCTGACCATCTATATTCACACCTGACCATCTATATTCACACCTGACCATCTATACTCACAACCGACCATCTATATTCACACCTGACCATCTATATTCACATCTGACCATCTATACTCACACCTGCCCATCTATATTCACACCTGACCATCTATACTCACTCCTGACCATCTATATTCACACCTGAACATCTATACTCACCCCTGACCATCTATACTCACACCTGACCATCTATATTCACACCTGACCATCTATATTCACACCTGACCATCTATACTCACACCTGACCATCTATATTCACACCTGACCATCTATATTCACATCTGACCATCTATACTCACACCTGACCATCTATATTCACACCTGACCATCTTTACTCACCCCTGACCATCTATACTCACACCTAACCATCTATATTCACACCTGACCACCTATATTCACACCTGACCTTCTATACTCACACCTGACCATCCATACTCACACCTGACCATCTATACTCACACTTGACCAACAATATTCACACCTGACCATCTATATTTACCCCTAAGAATCTATAGTCACACCTGACCATCTATACTCACACCTGACCATCTATATTCATCCCTGACCATCTATACTCACACCTGACCATCTATATTCACACCTGACCATCTATACTCACACCTGACCATCTATAGTCACACCTGACCATCTATACTCACCCCTGACCATCTATACTCACACCTGACCATCTATACTCACACCTGACCATCTATATTCACATCTGACCATCTGTATTCACACCTGACCATCTATAGCCACACCTGACCATCTATACTCACCCCTGACGATCTATACTCACACCTGACCTTCTATACTCACACCTGACCATCTATATTCACCCATGACCATATATACTCACAACTGACAATCTATACTCACACCTGACCATCTATGTTCATGCCTGACCATCTATCCTCACACCTGACCATCTATATTCAAACTTGACCATCTGTACTCACTCCTGACCATCTATATTCACACCTGACCATCTATACTCACTCTGACCATCTATATTCATACTTGACCATCTAGACTCACACCTGACCATCTATACTCACACCTGAACATCTATATTCAAACCTGGCCATCTATACTCACACGTGACCATCCATATTCACACCTGACCATCTATACTCACACCTGACCATCTATATTCACACCTGGCCATCTATACTCACACCTGACCATCTATACTCACACCTGACCATCTATACTCACACTTGACCAACCATATTCACACCTGACCATCTATATTCACCCCTAACTATCTATACTCACAACTGACCAGCTATACTCACACCCGAGCATCTATATTCACACGTGACCATCTGTACTCACACCTGACCATCTATATTCACACCTGACCATCTATCTTCACTCCTGACCGTGTATACTCACACCTGACCATCTATACTCACACCTGACCATCTATACTCACACCTGACCATCTATATTCACACCTGACCATCTATACTCACACCTGACCATCTATACTCACACCTGACCATCTATATTCACACCTGACCATCTATACTCATACCTGCCCATCTATATTCACACCTGACCATCTATACTCACACCTGACAATCTATATTCACACCTGACCATCTATACTCATACCTGCCCATCTATATTCACACCTGGCCATCTATACTCACACCTGACCATCTATATTCACACCTGACCATCTATATCACCCCTGACCATCTATATCACACCTGACCATCAATATTCACACCTCACCATCTATATTCACACCTGACCATCTATAATCACAACTGACCATCTATATTCACACCTGACCATCTATACTCACACCTGACCATCTATATTCACACCTGACCATCTATACTCACACCTGACCATCTATATTCACACCTGCCCAACTATATTCACACCTGACCATCTATATTCACACCTGACCATCTATATTCACACCTGACCATCTATACTCACACCTGACCATCTATATTCACACCTGCCCATCTATATTCACACCAGACCATCTATATTCACACCTGACCATATACACTCACCACTGACCATCTATACTCACACCTGACCATCTATATTCACATCTGACCATCTATACTCACACCTGACCATCTATATTCACACCTGCCCATCTATATTCACACCAGACCATCTATATTCACACCTGACCATCTATACTCACACCTGACCATCTATATTCACACCTGACCATCTATACTCACACCTGACCATCTATATTCACACCTGCCCAACTATATTCACACCTGACCATCTATATTCACACCTGCCCATCTATATTCACACCAGACCATCTATATTCACACCTGACCATATACACTCACCACTGACCATCTATACTCAAACCTGACCATCTATATTCACACCTGACCATCTATACTCACCCCTGACCATCTATAATCACACCTGACCATCTATACTCATACCTGACCATCTATACTCACACCTGACCATCTATATTCACACCTGACCATCTATACTCACACCTGACCATCTATACTCACACTTGACCAACAATATTCACACCTGACCATCTATATTCACACCTGACCATCTATATTCACACCTGACCATCTATACTCACAGCTGACCATCTATATTCACACCTGACCATCTATATTCACATGTGACCATCTATACTCACACCTGCCCATCTATATTCACACCTGACCATCTATATTCACTCCTGACCATCTATATTCACACCTGACCATCTATACGCACCCCTGACCATCTATACTCACCCCTGACCATCTATAATCACACCTGACCATCTATACTCATACCTGACCATCTATACTCACACCTGACCATCTATATTCACAGATGACCATCTATACTCACACCTGACCATCTATACTCACACTTGACCAACAATATTCACACCTGACCATCTATATTCACACCTGACCATCTATATTCACACCTGACCATCTATACTCACAGCTGACCATCTATATTCACACCTGACCATCTATATTCACATGTGACCATCTATACTCACACCTGCCCATCTATATTCACACCTGACCATCTATATTCACTCCTGACCATCTATATTCACACCTGACCATCTATACGCACCCCTGACCATCTATACTCACACCTGACCATCTATATTCACACCTGACCATCTATATTCACACCTGACCATCTATACTCACACCTGACCATCTATATTCACACCTGACCATCTATATTCACACCTGACCATCTATATTCACAACTGACCATCTTTACTCACCCCTGACCATCTATACTCACACCTAACCATCTATATTCACACCTGACCACCTATATTCACACCTGACCTTCTATACTCACACCTGACCATCTATATTCACACCTGACCATCTATATTCACAACTGACCATCTATACTCACACCTGACCATCTATATTCACACCTGTCCATCTATACTCACACCTGACCATCTATACTCACACCTGACCATCTATACTCACACCTGACCATCTATATTCACACCTGACTATCTATATTCACACCTGACCATCTATATTCACACCTGACCATCTATACTCACACCTGAACATCTATATTCACGCCTGACCATCTATCCTCACACCTGACCATCTATATTCACACCTGACCACCTATATTCACACCTGACCTTCTATACTCACACCTGACCATCTATATTCACACCTGACCATCTATATTCACAACTGACCATCTATACTCACACCTGACCATCTATATTCACACCTGTCCATCTATACTCACACCTGACCATCTATATTCACACCTGACCATCTATATTCACACATGACAACCTATATTCACACCTGACCATCTATATACACACCTGACCATCTATACTCACACCTGACCATCTATACTCAAACCTGACCATCTATACTCACACATGACCATCAATAATCACACCGCACCATCTACATTCACACCCGACCATCTATATTCACACTTGACAACCTATATTCAAACCTGACCATCTATATTCACACCTGACCATCTATACTCACACGTGACCATCAATAATCACACCGCACCATCTACATTCACACCCGACCATCTATATTCACACTTGACAACCTATATTCAAACCTGACCATCTATATTCACACCTGACCATCTATACTCACACGTGACCATCAATAATCACACCGCACCATCTACATTCACACCTGACCATCTATATTCACACTTGACAACCTATATTCAAACCTGACCATCTATATTCACACCTGACCATCTATACTCACACCTGAACATCTATATTCACGCCTGACCATCTATCCTCACACCTGACCATCTATATTCACACCTGACCACCTATATTCACACCTGACCTTCTATACTCACACCTGACCATCTATATTCACACCTGACCATCTATATTCACAACTGACCATCTATACTCACACCTGACCATCTATATTCACACCTGTCCATCTATACTCACACCTGACCATCTATATTCACACCTGACCATCTATATTCACACATGACAACCTATATTCACACCTGACCATCTATATACACACCTGACCATCTATACTCACACCTGACCATCTATACTCAAACCTGACCATCTATACTCACACATGACCATCAATAATCACACCGCACCATCTACATTCACACCCGACCATCTATATTCACACTTGACAACCTATATTCAAACCTGACCATCTATATTCACACCTGACCATCTATACTCACACGTGACCATCAATAATCACACCGCACCATCTACATTCACACCCGACCATCTATATTCACACTTGACAACCTATATTCAAACCTGACCATCTATATTCACACCTGACCATCTATACTCACACCTGACCATCTATACTCACATCTGACCATCTATACTCACACCTGACCATCTATACTCACACCTGACCATCTATATTCACACCCGACAATCTATGTTCACACCTGACCATCTATCCTCACACCTGACCATCAATATTCACACCTGACCATCTATATTCACCCCTGACCATCTATACTCACCCCTGACCATCTAAACTCACACCTGACCATCTATACTCACACCTGACCATCTATATTCACACCTGACCATCTATACCCACACCTGACCATCTATACTCACACCTGACCATCTATATTCACACCTGACCATCTATCCTCACACCTGACCATCAATATTCACACCTGACCATCTATATTCACCCCTGACCATCTATACTCACACCTGACCATCTATATTCACACCTGACCATCTATCCTCACAGCTGACCATCAATATTCACACCTGACCATCTATATTCACCCCTGACCATCTATACTCACACCTGACCATCTATATTCACACCTGACAACCTATATTCACACCTGACCATCTATATTCACACCTGACCATCTATACTCACACCTGACCATCTATACTCACACCTGACCATCTATATTCACACCTGACTATCTATATTCACACCTGACCATCTATATTCACACCTGACCATCTATACTCACACCTGAACATCTATATTCACGCCTGACCATCTATCCTCACACCTGACCATCTATATTCACACCTGACCATCTATACGCCTGACCATCTATACTCACCCCTGACCATCTATTCTCACACCTGACTATCTATACTCACACCTGACCATCTATATTCCCACCTGACCATCTATACTCACACCTGACCATCTATACTCACACCTGACCATGTATACTCACACCTGACCATCTATATTTGCACCTGATCATCTATACTCACACCTGACCACCTATTTTCACACCTGACCATCTATATGCACCTCTGACCATCTATATTCACTCCTGACCATTTATATTCACACCAGACCATCGATTCTCACACCTGACCATCTATACTCACACTTGACCATCAATATTTACACCTCACCATCTATATTCACACCTGAACATCTATATTCACACCTGACCATCTATTCTCACAACTGACCATCTATACTCACACCTGACCATCTATATTCACACCTGACCATCTATCCTCACACCTGACCTTCAATATTCACACCTGAACATCTATATTCACACCTGACCATCTATACTCACACCTGACCATCTATACTCACACCTAACCATCTATATTCACCCCTGACCTTCTATACTCACACCTGACCATCTATACTCACACCTGACCATCTATACTCACACCTGACCACCTATACTCACACCTGACCATGTATATTCACACCTGACCATCTATACTCACACCTGAACATCTATAATCACACCTGACCATATATACTCACACCTGACCATCTACACTCACACTTGACCAACAATATTCACACCTGACCATCTATATTCACCCCTGACCATCTATACTCACACCTGACCATCTATATTCACACCTGACCATCTATATTCACACTTGACCATCTATATTCACCTCTGACCATCTATATTCACATCTGACCAACTATACTCACACCTGACCATCTATACTCACACCTGACCATCAATATTCAGACCTGACCATCTATATGCACTCCTGACCATCTAGATTCACACCAGACCATCGATACTCACACCTGACCATCTATACTCGCACTTGACCATCAATATTTACACCTCACCATCTATACTCACACCTGACCATCCATACTCACACCTGACCATCTATACTCACACTTGACCAACAATATTCACACCTGACCATCTATATTCACCCCTAAGAATCTATACTCACACCTGACCATCTATACTCACACCTGACCATCTATATTCATCCCTAAGAATCTATACTCACACCTGACCATCTATATTCACACCTGACCATCTATAATCACACCTGATCATCTATAGCCACACCTGACCATCTATACTCACCCCTGACCATCTATACTCACACCTGACCATCTATACTCACACCTGACCATCTATATTCACATCTGACCATCTGTATTCACACCTGACCATCTATAGCCACACCTGACCATCTATACTCACCCCTGACCATCTATACCCACACCTGACCATCTATACTCACACCTGACCATCTATATTCACACCTGGCCATCTATACTCACACCTGACCATCTATACTCACACCTGACCATCTATACTCACACTTGACCAACCATATTCACACCTGACCATCTTTATTCACCCCTAACTATCTATACTCACAACTGACCAGCTATACTCACACCCGAGCATCTATATTCACACGTGACCATCTGTACTCACACCTGACCATCTATATTCACACCTGACCATCTATACTCACCCCTGACCATCTATACTCACCCCTGACCATCTATACTCACACCTGACCATCTATACTCACACCTGACCATCTATATTCACACCTGACCATCTATACTCACACCTGACCATCTATACTCACACCTGACCATCTATATTCACACCTGACCATCTATACTCATACCTGCCCATCTATATTCACACCTGACCATCTATACTCACACCTGACAATCTATATTCACACCTGACCATCTATACTCATACCTGCCCATCTATATTCACACCTGGCCATCTATACTCACACCTGACCATTTATATTCACACCTGACCATCTATATCACCCCTGACCATCTATATCACACCTGACCATCAATATTCACACCTCACCATCTATATTCACACCTGACCATCTATAATCACAACTGACCATCTATATTCACACCTGACCATCTATACTCACACCTGACCATCTATATTCACACCTGACCTTCTATACCCACACCTGACCATCTATATTCACACCTGACCATCTATACTCACACCTGACCATCTATATTCACACCTGCCCATCTATATTCACACCTGACCATCTATATTCACACCTGACCATCTATATTCACACCTGACCATCTATACTCACACCTGACCATCTATATTCACACCTGCCCATCTATATTCACACCAGACCATCTATATTCACACCTGACCATATACGCTCACCACTGACCATCTATACTCACACCTGACCATCTATATTCACACCTGACCATCTATACTCACACCTGACCATCTATATTCACACCTGCCCATCTATATTCACACCAGACCATCTATATTCACACCTGACCATATACACTCACCACTGACCATCTATACTCAAACCTGACCATCTATATTCACACCTGACCATCTATACTCACCCCTGACCATCTATACTCACACCTGACCATCTATACTCATACCTGACCATCTATACTCACACCTGACCATCTATATTCACACCTGACCATCTATACTCACACCTGACCATCTATACTCACACTTGACCAACAATATTCACACCTGACCATCTATATTCACACCTGACCATCTATATTCACACCTGACCATCTATACTCACAACTGACCATCTATATTCACACCTGACCATCTATATTCACATCTGACCATCTATACTCACACCTGCCCATCTATATTCACACCTGACCATCTATACTCACTCCTGACCATCTATATTCACACCTGACCATCTATACTCACCCCTGACCATCTATACTCACACCTGACCATCTATATTCACACCTGCCCATCTATATTCACACCTGACCATCTATATTCACACCTGACCATATACACTCACCACTGACCATCTATACTCAAACCTGACCATCTATATTCACACCTGACCATCTATACTCACCCCTGACCATCTATACTCACACCTGACCATCTATACTCATACCTGACCATCTATACTCACACCTGACCATCTATATTCACACCTGACCATCTATACTCACACCTGACCATCTATACTCACACTTGACCAACAATATTCACACCTGACCATCTATATTCACACCTGACCATCTATATTCACACCTGACCATCTATACTCACACCTGACCATCTATACACACACCTAACCATCTATATTCACACCTGACCACCTATATTCACACCTGACCTTCTATACTCACACCTGACCATCCATACTCACACCTGACCATCTATACTCTCACTTGACCAACAATATTCACACCTGACCATCTATATTCACACCTGACCATCTATATTCACACCTGACCATCTATACTCACAACTGACCATCTATATTCACACCTGACCATCTATATTCACATCTGACCATCTATACTCACACCTGCCCATCTATATTCACACCTGACCATCTATACTCACTCCTGACCATCTATATTCACACCTGACCATCTATACTCACCCCTGACCACCTATACTCACACCTGACCATCTATATTCACCCCTGACCATCTATACTCACACCTGACCATCTATATTCACACCTGACCATCTATCCTCACAGCTGACCATCAATATTCACACCTGACCATCTATATTCACCCCTGACCATCTATACTCACACCTGACCATCTATATTCACACCTGACAACCTATATTCACACCTGACCATCTATATTCACACCTGACCATCTATACTCACACCTGACCATCTATACTCACACCTGACCATCTATATTCACACCTGACTATCTATATTCACACCTGACCATCTATATTCACACCTGACCATCTATACTCACACCTGAACATCTATATTCACGCCTGACCATCTATCCTCACACCTGACCATCTATATTCACACCTGACCATCTATACGCCTGACCATCTATACTCACCCCTGACCATCTATTCTCACACCTGACTATCTATACTCACACCTGACCATCTATATTCCCACCTGACCATCTATACTCACACCTGACCATCTATACTCACACCTGACCATGTATACTCACACCTGACCATCTATATTTGCACCTGATCATCTATACTCACACCTGACCACCTATTTTCACACCTGACCATCTATATGCACCTCTGACCATCTATATTCACTCCTGACCATTTATATTCACACCAGACCATCGATTCTCACACCTGACCATCTATACTCACACTTGACCATCAATATTTACACCTCACCATCTATATTCACACCTGAACATCTATATTCACACCTGACCATCTATTCTCACAACTGACCATCTATACTCACACCTGACCATCTATATTCACACCTGACCATCTATCCTCACACCTGACCTTCAATATTCACACCTGAACATCTATATTCACACCTGACCATCTATACTCACACCTGACCATCTATACTCACACCTAACCATCTATATTCACCCCTGACCTTCTATACTCACACCTGACCATCTATACTCACACCTGACCATCTATACTCACACCTGACCACCTATACTCACACCTGACCATGTATATTCACACCTGACCATCTATACTCACACCTGAACATCTATAATCACACCTGACCATATATACTCACACCTGACCATCTACACTCACACTTGACCAACAATATTCACACCTGACCATCTATATTCACCCCTGACCATCTATACTCACACCTGACCATCTATATTCACACCTGACCATCTATATTCACACTTGACCATCTATATTCACCTCTGACCATCTATATTCACATCTGACCAACTATACTCACACCTGACCATCTATACTCACACCTGACCATCAATATTCAGACCTGACCATCTATATGCACTCCTGACCATCTAGATTCACACCAGACCATCGATACTCACACCTGACCATCTATACTCGCACTTGACCATCAATATTTACACCTCACCATCTATACTCACACCTGACCATCCATACTCACACCTGACCATCTATACTCACACTTGACCAACAATATTCACACCTGACCATCTATATTCACCCCTAAGAATCTATACTCACACCTGACCATCTATACTCACACCTGACCATCTATATTCATCCCTAAGAATCTATACTCACACCTGACCATCTATATTCACACCTGACCATCTATACTCACACCTGATCATCTATAGCCACACCTGACCATCTATACTCACCCCTGACCATCTATACTCACACCTGACCATCTATACTCACACCTGACCATCTATATTCACATCTGACCATCTGTATTCACACCTGACCATCTATAGCCACACCTGACCATCTATACTCACCCCTGACCATCTATACCCACACCTGACCATCTATACTCACACCTGACCATCTATATTCACACCTGGCCATCTATACTCACACCTGACCATCTATACTCACACCTGACCATCTATACTCACACTTGACCAACCATATTCACACCTGACCATCTTTATTCACCCCTAACTATCTATACTCACAACTGACCAGCTATACTCACACCCGAGCATCTATATTCACACGTGACCATCTGTACTCACACCTGACCATCTATATTCACACCTGACCATCTATACTCACCCCTGACCATCTATACTCACCCCTGACCATCTATACTCACACCTGACCATCTATACTCACACCTGACCATCTATATTCACACCTGACCATCTATACTCACACCTGACCATCTATACTCACACCTGACCATCTATATTCACACCTGACCATCTATACTCATACCTGCCCATCTATATTCACACCTGACCATCTATACTCACACCTGACAATCTATATTCACACCTGACCATCTATACTCATACCTGCCCATCTATATTCACACCTGGCCATCTATACTCACACCTGACCATTTATATTCACACCTGACCATCTATATCACCCCTGACCATCTATATCACACCTGACCATCAATATTCACACCTCACCATCTATATTCACACCTGACCATCTATAATCACAACTGACCATCTATATTCACACCTGACCATCTATACTCACACCTGACCATCTATATTCACACCTGACCTTCTATACCCACACCTGACCATCTATATTCACACCTGACCATCTATACTCACACCTGACCATCTATATTCACACCTGCCCATCTATATTCACACCTGACCATCTATATTCACACCTGACCATCTATATTCACACCTGACCATCTATACTCACACCTGACCATCTATATTCACACCTGCCCATCTATATTCACACCAGACCATCTATATTCACACCTGACCATATACGCTCACCACTGACCATCTATACTCACACCTGACCATCTATATTCACACCTGACCATCTATACTCACACCTGACCATCTATATTCACACCTGCCCATCTATATTCACACCAGACCATCTATATTCACACCTGACCATATACACTCACCACTGACCATCTATACTCAAACCTGACCATCTATATTCACACCTGACCATCTATACTCACCCCTGACCATCTATACTCACACCTGACCATCTATACTCATACCTGACCATCTATACTCACACCTGACCATCTATATTCACACCTGACCATCTATACTCACACCTGACCATCTATACTCACACTTGACCAACAATATTCACACCTGACCATCTATATTCACACCTGACCATCTATATTCACACCTGACCATCTATACTCACAACTGACCATCTATATTCACACCTGACCATCTATATTCACATCTGACCATCTATACTCACACCTGCCCATCTATATTCACACCTGACCATCTATACTCACTCCTGACCATCTATATTCACACCTGACCATCTATACTCACCCCTGACCATCTATACTCACACCTGACCATCTATATTCACACCTGCCCATCTATATTCACACCTGACCATCTATATTCACACCTGACCATATACACTCACCACTGACCATCTATACTCAAACCTGACCATCTATATTCACACCTGACCATCTATACTCACCCCTGACCATCTATACTCACACCTGACCATCTATACTCATACCTGACCATCTATACTCACACCTGACCATCTATATTCACACCTGACCATCTATACTCACACCTGACCATCTATACTCACACTTGACCAACAATAGTTCACACCTGACCATCTATATTCACACCTGACCATCTATATTCACACCTGACCATCTATACTCACACCTGACCATCTATACACACACCTAACCATCTATATTCACACGCTGACCACCTATATTCACACCTGACCTTCTATACTCACACCTGACCATCCATACTCACACCTGACCATCTATACTCTCACTTGACCAACAATATTTCACACCTGACCATCTATATTCACACCTGACCATCTATATTCACACCTGACCATCTATACTCACAACTGACCATCTATATTCACACCTGACCATCTATATTCACATCTGACCATCTATACTCACACCTGCCCATCTATATTCACACCTGACCATCTATACTCACTCCTGACCATCTATATTCACACCTGACCATCTATACTCACCCCTGACCACCTATACTCACACCTGACCATCTATATTCACACCTGACCATCTATATTCACACCTGACCATCTATACTCACACCTGACCATCTATATTCACACCTGACCATCTATATTCACATCTGACCATCTATACTCACACCTGACCATCTATATTCATACCTGAACATCTTTACTCACCCCTGACCATCTATACACACACCTGAACCATCTATATTCACACCTGACCTTCTATACTCACACCTGACCATCCATACTCACACATGACCATCTATACTCACACCTGACCATCTATATTCATCCCTGACCATCTATACTCACACCTGACCATCTATATTCACACCTGACCATCTATACTCACACCTGACCATCTATAGCCACACCTGACCATCTATACTCACCCCTGACCATCTATACTCACGCCTGACCATCTATACTCACACCTGACCATCTATATTCACATCTGACCATCTGTATTCACACCTGACCATCTATAGCCCACTACCTGACCATCTCTACTCACCCGCTGACCATCTATACTCACACCTGACCTTCTATACTCACACCTGACCATCTATATTCACACCTGACCATCTATACTCACACCTGACCATCTATATTCACACCTGACCATCTATATTCACACCAGACCATTTATATTCACACCTGACCATCCATACTCTCCCCTGACCATCTATATTCACGCCTGACCATCTATACTCACACCTGACCATCTATACTCACTGCTGTCCATCCATATTCTCGCCTGACCATCTATCTTCACACCTCAGCATCTATATTCACACTTGACCATCTATATTCACACCTGACCATCTATACTCACACCTGACCATCTATATTCACACCTGACCATCTATACTCACACCTGACCATCTATATTCACCCATGACCACATATACTCACAACTGACAATCTATACTCAC
This sequence comes from Prionace glauca, assembly GCA_037974335.1. NCBI lineage: Eukaryota > Metazoa > Chordata > Chondrichthyes > Carcharhiniformes > Carcharhinidae > Prionace > Prionace glauca. The sequence goes on along the minus strand of CM075744.1, from coordinate 50,232,605 downwards.
ACCTGACCATCTATATTCATGCCTGACCATCTATCCTCACACCTGACCATCTATATTCAAACTTGACCATCTGTACTCACTCCTGACCATCTATATTCACACCTGACCATCTATACTCACTCTGACCATCTATATTCATACTTGACCATCTAGACCCACACCTGACCATCTATACTCACACCTGAACATCTATATTCAAACCTGGCCATCTATACTCACACGTGACCATCCATATTCACACCTGACCATCTATACTCACACCTGACCATCTATATTCACACCTGGCCATCTATACTCACACCTGACCATCTATACTCACACCTGACCATCTATACTCACACTTGACCAACCATATTCACACCTGACCATCTATATTCACCCCTAACTATCTATAGTCACAACTGACCAGCTATACTCACACCCGAGCATCTATATTCACACGTGAACATCTGTACTCACACCTGACCATCTATATTCACACCTGACCATCTATACACACCCCTGACCATCTATCCTCACCCCTGGCCATCTATACTCACACCTGACCATCTATACTCACACCTGACCATCTATATTCACACCTGACCATCTATACTCACACCTGACCATCTATACTCACACCTGACCATCTATATTCACACCTGACCATCTATACTCATACCTGCCCATCTATATTCACACCTGACCATCTATACTCACACCTGACAATCTATATTCACACCTGACCATCTATACTCATACCTGCCCATCTATATTCACACCTGGCCATCTATGCTCACACCTGACCATCTATATTCACACCTGACCATCTATATCAACCCTGACCATCTATATCACACCTGACCATCAATATTCACACCTCACCATCTATATTCACACCTGACCATCTATAATCACAACTGACCATTTATATTCACACCTGACCATCTATACTCACACCTGACCATCTATATTCACACCTGACCATCTATACTCACACCTGACCATCTATATTCACACCTGCCCATCTATATTCACACCTGACCATCTATATTCACACCTGCCCATCTATATTCACACCTGACCATCTATATTCACACCTGACCATCTATATTCACACCTGACCATCTATATTCACACCTGACCATCTATACTCACACCTGACCATCTATATTCACACCTGCCCATCTATATTCACACCAGACCATCTATATTCACACCTGACCATATACACTCACCACTGACCATCTATACTCACACCTGACCATCTATATTCACACCTGACCATCTATACTCACACCTGACCATCTATATTCACACCTGCCCATCTATATTCACACCAGACCATCTATATTCACACCTGACCATATACACTCACCACTGACCATCTAAACTCAAACCTGACCATCTATATTCACACCTGACCATCTATACTCACCCCTGACCATCTATACTCACACCTGACCATCTATACTCATACCTGACCATCTATACTCACACTTGACCAACAATATTCACACCTGACCATCTATATTCACACCTGACCATCTATATTCACATCTGACCATCTATACTCACATCTGACCATCTATATTCACACCTGACCATCTTTACTCACCCCTGACCATCCATACTCACACCTAACCATCTATATTCACACCTGACCACCTATATTCACACCTGACCTTCTATACTCACACCTGACCATCTATATTCACACCTGACCATCTATATTCACAACTGACCATCTATACTCACACCTGACCATCTATATTCACACCTGTCCATCTATACTCACACCTGACCATCTA